>UESW01004734.1:493742-664161 GCA_900491605.1 Calamus simplicifolius | reverse complement strand
TCAGAAACAACAAGAAGTTGTTTGGAGATCTTAACGGACTGAATTTGGGATCTTCAAAGGGTTGAAACAATTTCAACAAGGTCTATAAGGTACTTTTTAATTTTCTAAAATTTATTTTTGTGCTATTTTTATTTTGGTTGAGATCTCGCCATGGTAGTAGCATAAAAATAGATTTTGAAAAGTTTGATAGAAGAAAAATTTCTCCATGTGGAAAGTTTGGGTAGAGGACCTTCTTGTGCAGCTGGGTTTAGATCTGGCTTTGGAGGAAAGGCCAGATGGGATGACAGATAAGCAGTGGATGTCGTTGAGAAAAAGGCATGTTCAATGATCAGAAGATGTCTGGCGGATCCAGTCCTTTATTCACTGCCGGAGGAGAAGACCCCGAAAGGACTTTGGTCGAAGTTGCAAGCCCTCTACATGGGAAGAATATGTGCAACAAGTTGATGTTGAAGAAGCGCCTCTACAGCCTTCGGATGTCAGAAGGTGGAGATGTGCTGGGCCACATCCAGGTGTTCGACCAGGTGAGCAATGAATTGCTGAATGTCGGGTCAAGATGGAGGAGGAAGATAAGGCACTTTTGCTATTGTGTTTGCTGCCCATATCACATGACTCATTGGTCATGACGCTGCTCTATGGGAAGTAGATATTATTCTATGAAGATATTGTCTCGGTGCTTCAGACGAATGAGCAGAGGGAGAGGATGACCAAGGAAGCTGTTCCTCAGGAGGGTCTATCAGTTGGGAAAGGTCAGGCAGAGGCAGGGACAGGAGCAGGCCTAGGGGACGGTTACAGTTCAGGAAGGCTAAGTGCTACAAGTGTGGTGAGGTAGGACATTTTAAAAGGGATTGTCCTAAGTTGAAAAAGAAAGAAAAGGGAGGATCTGAGTCTGTGAGTACAGTTGCAGGATAGGAGGTGGAGGATGATTTCTTGGTGGTATCAGATGGTCATAGTTACAGTACAGAGATGTGGACCTTGGATTTAGTCTGTTCTCATCATTATACTCCCAATCGGTCGTAGTTCAGTACTTACACAGAGGTTGATGAGGAGTGTGTGACTCTTAAAGATGATCATCCTTGCAAGGTGGTAGGGATTGGCACAGTGAGGGTGAGGATGTTTGATGGCATGGTGTGCACACTTACTAGCGTGAAGCATGTCCCATAACTCAAGAAGAATCTGGTGTCATTGGGGTACCTAGAGCAGATAGGATACAGCTTCAGTAGTCATGCCAGGAGTGGAGTTCTGAACATCTCCAATGGAGCTATGATGGTGATGAGAGGGAGAAGGCTGGAGAACAACCTATACAGGTTGGAGGGCTCTGTGGTGACAAGAAAATCTGAGGCAGCAGCTGTGGAATAGGATCCTCGGGATGTGTACAGGATGTGGCATTACTGCCTAGGCCACATGGGAGACAGGGGGATGAAAGAACTGAGCAAGAGAGGACTACTTCCGGACCTAAGTGGTGGAGTCATGGAGATTGTGAGCCATGTCAGATGGGGAAGCAGAGAAGTATGCAGTTCTTGGTTAGCACAACTAGGAGTGCAGAACCCCTGGAGTTAGTACACATGGATGTTTGGGGACCAGCCCCGGTTTCTGCAAGGAATGGGGCCAGATACTTCTTTACCTTGATAGATGATTTCTCAGAAAAACAGTGGATCTACTTCATGAAGGAAAAATCAGAGGTCTTCACCAAGTTCAGAATCTGAAAGGCTGAGGTGGAGAAGGAGCAGGGATAGGAGTGTGAAGTATCTGAGGTCAGATAGTGGCGGGGAATACACCAGCAGGAAGTTTCAGAGATTTTTGAGGAGTGGGGCATCAAAAGGCACTTCTCGGTGATGGAAACTTCTCAACAGGAAGGGATGGCTGAGAGAATGAATAGAACACTATTGGAAAAAGCAAGGTGCTTGAGGCTGCAGGCAGGACTTTCAAAGATGTTCTGGGTTGCAGCTAGCTACTTGATCAATCGGTCACCGCACACCAGGTTGAATGGAGGCATTCCAGAAGAGATATGGTCTGGATGAAAGGCAAACCTGAACCATCTGTGGGTGTTTGGATGCATGGCATATGTGCATGTTGGTGCTGGAGAGCGGAGTAAGTTGGACGCCAGGTCTAAGAAGATGGTGTTCCTAGGCTACCCGCATGGAATCAAGGGGTATCGACTGTGGGATCCCTTGGAGAAGAAGGTTTTCATCAGCAGAGATGTGACCTTCGATGAGAGCTCGATTCTTCAGAGCAGAGATGGTGCATATGCATAGTAGGGACTACATGAGGTGGAACACGGTAACACTAGTCAGATGACCTCCTACACAGTCGTGCCATTTCCTAGTGGACCAAGAGGATTTGAGATTCGGGTGGAGAGGACTGACAGAGGGGTCAGAAGCCAGGAAGTTCAGCAGGATGCAGCTGAGCAGAAGACTCAGAAGGATGCAGCTGGGCAGGGGACTGATATTGGGATCACACTGCACAGGTCCAGGAGGAACGTGCGACCACCAGTTCGATACGGCTTCGAGGATTCGGTGTCATATGCCTTGATGACATCGAATGGAGATCCTTACACCTATGAGAGGCTGTGGAGAGCCAGGATAGCCATGACAGAGATATGTGGGTCCAGGCTATGGCAAGAGATGCAGGCTATGGCAGAGGAGATGCAGTCTCTCTACAGGACTGACACGTGGCAGGTGGTCTAGCTGCCACAAGGAAAGAAACCCATTGATTGCAAATGGATTTATCAGGGCAAGAAAGGGTCTTCAGAGCAAGGAGGTATCAGGTACAAGGCAGGACTAGTGGCCAGAGGATATTTTCGGAAGGAAGGCTTCGACTACAGAGAGCAGGTGGAAGAAGGTGGAGTGAAGTTGGTGAAGGTACATACCAAGGAGAACCCAGCAATACATTGACCAAGGTTTTTCCATGGGATAGCTTTCGTAAGGATTGCAGTTGATGGACACGGCGGACGTGTTGAGGCCTTGAAAGCACCAAGGTGGAGATTGTTGGGCCTGGTATGGTGCTATCAAGGCCTAGGGGGCTAACTTGTATTGGGCTGGGTGTGAGTCCAAGGGTTGAGATTAAATTAAGTCACGGATGTACACGAGCTTGGGAATTAGTTTAATCTTATTAGGTTAGTCATAGAGTTTTTGTTGAGTCTGGCCTAGCCACTTCGTGGATGTATTTAAATCCTAGTCGTTAGGGTTTGAAGGAATGGAGAACAAATTCTTTTCTCCCAAAAATCCTTTCTCGTCGCAGGGCGGCAGCCCTATCTTCTCCTTCCTATCTCTCTCCTTTATCTTCTCTCCACGTCTGGATTCAGCGCTTGGCTACGTGATCTTCTTCCTGTCACGGTCCTCTTCATGAAAAGGTGATGCTTTGCATAACGTGTAGTACTTTCTTGCCGGATGCTTTGTAGAAGAGTGGAAGAAGGAAGATGTTCTCACGTGGCGATCCAGGCTTGCATAACGTGGAGCACTTCCTTGCCGGTGGGACAAAGCCGTGGAGGGAGGATCGCTTAAAGAAGCCGTGGAGGGAGGATCGCTGGAAGAAATCACGGAGAGCGGTCAGGTCATCCCAGGACGTTAGCGGCTCTCCATGGGTGTACAAATCCCTAGGGATATCCCTTGGCTATCCATTGATCATATCAAATGTAAAAGGTAAATCCATAGGTATTTGGAGGGATAACCAGCTATTCCTGCTAGGGAATAAATTGAGGGGATATATGGTTCATGGTTAACCATGGATTATCCCTTTGGTTAACTTTATTCTCTGCTATCCCTTATAGTTACTATCCGTAAGAGAGAGGAAGAGGACGTGTGCGTGAAGGTGCGGTGAAGACGTGAAGCCAGGTGATCTGGTCCAGCCACGTGACTTCACGGAAACGTCTTCAAAAAACGTCTTCACTGAAGACGTGGAGGTGGGGACATGAGGAATTAATTCCACAAAGAGGAAAGGAGGAATTAATTCCAGCGCAATTAATTTCAGCGCCAATAAAATCCTTTTTCAAGAAGAGGGGCTGTTCTTTGAATCAGATTTTTATTAAACTAAAATCCTTAGGGAAGTAAGAAGGGTTGTGGTGGTTTGAACTCTGGTTCAAAGGAATGAATTTAATCGTTGGTAACAGGATTAGAAATCCTTAGTTCTTGTTTAACGGGAATCCCACTGCTGTTCATCAAGGATTAAACCTTAACACTTGTTTGTGTTGTGTATAGATGTAGCAGAAGAAGAAGAAGACGAAGAGAAGTTAGAGGTTCTCTGGAGCATGCTGATCTTCTTCCAAACTGATAAAATATGATTAACCTTTTGAGGGTATAAAGAAGTACTTTTTCATATCTGGCAGCCCTTGCAATAGTTGATTATTTATGATTACTATGGAAATTTTTGTAGGAGAAGAAAATGGCTGCTTGCTAATTGATAAACACTTAGTAGCCATGATCATTGTGGCAAGAGCCACAAAGGCTGACTGCCAGTGCAGCATGGCTTTTTAGTATCAAATATGAGGCACTCAATTCTTTTTCTGGCTAAGAGATTAGCTAGGTTAGTCATTATTTTGATTGTATTAGATATATCTCTGGGTTGTCCATGAGAGTGCTCACCCTAAGACTCCTTTCTGTTACTTCTTGTGAAAGATTAGAAGATGAAGTAGATGAGCTTGCTTATTGGGTCATAGTTGAAGCATCAGCATGTTTTTGTCTATAATATATACATATACACATGCATACATACATACATACATATATATTTATTTATTTAATGTAACTTTGTGTACAATCATAAGTCCATCCGCGACCAGGCTAGGGCATTTTGTAGATATTTTCCTAAATAAGTTTAAGTGATAAGATAGATTCTTGATGGAAGAACAGAAGAATAATTCACTTCTATGCTGTCCCTGCTATCCAACATGAATATTGGATGGTAATGTCTCCATATTTTCTGTAATGAATGTATTTAAGTGATCAAATCTGCTCAGGTGCTCATTTTCTTAACTAAATCATGCTAAAAGGATAATCTTGATACATCAACACCAATAAAAAAGAAAGAACATTATTATTGAAATACTGCCATCAAGTCTTCTGGCCCCTTAGTTGCAGATGTTTCAGATAAGGTTAAAACTGGTAGTGCTTTATCATACTCTATCTCAAAATACTTATCATGTTGTAGAGGCTGTTGTACATTACATATTAGTAATCATCAGGTAATGTGAACGGTCCATGAAAGTTGATCAAACCAACTCACTACAAATACAGTCACTAATCAATAAGATTTTGGAACATAGCCGATTCTAATTATGTTTTCCCTCTTTTTTCTGTTTCTTTTTTTGTTTGAATGTTGTTTCCACACTTTATTGCAAGAAAGTACAGTTCAAATTGATTCAATTAAAGGAAGAATGATCACTAAATCATGGATTAAAGGATGACCACTGTGGAAGCCTCTGTTTTAAGGGTACTATATTCTAGACAAAACTTGTGAATATTGACCATCTTCTGTACTGAATCAGTGAAGTTTGTTTGAAAATCATTTCTACCAATTCTTCAACGGCCCTCTAGATTATGGCTCAATCAAGCATGCACTTAATGCATTTAGGTTGGAGACTGGACTCCCAAATTTTCTCCTTAAAACTTAACTAATTATCTCATTCTTGCCCCATCTGAATGGCAACATACTCTTAATGCTATAAAGATACCATTTTGTCTTCTTTTTACTTTGGATTCCTTAGTTGTAAGTAGGAATTAGAAACCTGAATATTTTCATATGTAGGTTAAAGTTACCATGCCAAATACTGAATAATATTGGCTACAACTATAGTGATAAAACATAGTATCTGCTGCTGCTATTTGTCTTTCTTTTCTTATTTTACCTATCAAATGGTAAGATGAGGAAGTTGCTAATCCAATCAGGTTGGTTTTAACTCAAATTATTGCCTCCCAGTATCCTGTGAGATCTATCTATCAATTAGTAACCTTCAACCCTTAAGTTGCAAATGGTGCTGGATCTTGTTTAAGCCACACGTCATCATTGCCATTTTTTTAGTTGTCATCATCACAAAGCTTTGTTCTTAAGTAGTACCGAAAAGAGACTGCAACAAATGCCATTAAGTCCATGCATATAATCTTTGATTGTGAAGGTCCCTCAACCAATCAAACCCTTCAATAATACGATGCTTGTTTGCAATACATCCGGCCTTGGTAGTAGCATCCTATATTTCTCCATCACTGGATGGTCACAAGAACTAGACTGCAACGAAGATGTGAACTATCTCATCTTTTCCTCTAATTTGATTACTGAGGCTTGAAGAAACGTAAATGAAGACCTGTGTTCACTAACCTCCACACTCCTCCAATTACCAGCACTACACTCGTACCCATGCCAATGCTTCCCAAGCACCAATTAATATACCACATGGCACTATATCTCTTTGGTTTCCTCAACACAACCCACATGAAGCAAGGATAAGCCAAGGTTACAGGCAATGCAACCCCTCCAGTTAGGCCAGCTAGATCTGATAAGAAGGGGAATGCCACCGCTATAAGAAAGGAAATTGCTCCGAACAAGGCTCGAAACCCCGACCGAAGCCAACGGGGCAGGGCCTGTTTTTCTTGCTGGTATACCCTGCCTCCATATTGTCAAAGACTGGCATGGCATAGATTTGGAACGAGCTCAGGCAGTTGATGACCACAAGCAAGCTTGTCAATCCCAGCACCACCCTGGAAGTGTCCTTGCTATGGAATTCATACAGGGCATTCAGAATGCCACTTGCAGGTATCTGCCATTTTAAAGTTTAAAGGCCATCAGTATATGAATTAGTCCAAGTTTAAGATGGTAGTAAAGCTTTTCTGAATTATTTTTTGCTTACCTGATTCCCATAAGCCCAGAAACCACCAACCGCTATGGGGTACAAGCACATTGCTATGAGAAGGTATGCTACTTTCACACCTCTCCACATTGGTACATGGGAAGGATGCTTCAGAGTTGATGGCATGGTGGCCTGAATGCATGAACCAGCTTAGCTATATGAACCACAGAGAGCATGAACAATGATGACTAGGTGTGGGGAAATAAAAGAAGGATTTGATCACCTGAATCTCCAAGACAAGGTTGTGCCCTCTGAAGGAAAAAGCAATGATTCCAAGAGCATTGATGATGTCAAGCATTTTATCAACATCTGACTTGGTCTTCACAGGATCATAAGAGACTCCTGGTAGCCGGCCCTTGATTACTGACACCACCCATATCAGTGTGCAATAGGAGATGGCTGTGACTGCACCAATTAGAGAGACCCCAGCAATGGAGTTGAGATTGGGGAGTTGCGCAAGGACCACTGCAAGGCATATGAAAACCAGGTACCACTCAATGGCTGTCAGTGGCTTGGAGCTGCATGTTGTTCCACAAATAATCTCATAGAAGAGCTTCATGCTCCCTCCGCCGACAATGATGATGGCAGAGCAAATGCCAGCTGAGAGGTACATGATGGGGAACATGGCTAGGATTGTGCCCATCTTTGAACCTGATAGATATAAACTATTATATATAACTGATGAATTGATGAATTTAGCCTAAGTTGGATTCTGTAAATTATGGTCTGAAACTCCGAGGCTTACCGAAGGTGGCCTTAGCGAGGTGCAGGTATCGGCAATACCGGGTTCCAGGGATTGATTCATGTAGTCGAACGAGCAACCATAGAGTGTATAGCTGCCAGATGAAAGCTCCAGACAAGCACAAAATCCCCCATGTCCTGCAAAACAGGATTATAGGCATAATTATACAATTCAGCTCACCAAGTGCTTAAACTGGGGTTCTGAACAACCTGAGGCTACCCTGGTTGGGAACTTCAATCATGGAAGGTTAGTCAGGTTTCAGATCAGTTAGCATCAAGCTAATTATCTTGTCTTGGTTTCAGAAACAAGAACAGAAAAGGTCCAGATCAAATTTTTCTATGGCATGTGCAATTCATTACTTGAGTTAGTTTATATCAAGTGTCAGGGCTGCTGTTGATGCATTTATTTGATTATATGACATCAATTTGTTTGAAGTGTTATTATGAGTTCTCAGCAGTTCTGTGTTTCATTTGCCAGTTGCAACATGTTGAACTAGTTTTAGCTGGGTTTGGTCAACTGTGGTATGCTATCTTGAGTGTTAAACCTGATCTATGGGACCAGAATTTGGTCTTGGAATGGTAGAATATACTTTCATAGGTTAGGTGGGATGACCATAAAGCCAGCAACATGTTGCACATGGAAAGGAAACAGGAAAACCCAAAAGCTTGCAGGTAATCAATATGATTCCCCCTACTTTAATGGAAGTATTACCTGAAGGCATAAACTAGGTTCTAATTCTTTTGGGTTCCTTGGCAATCTGTTGGTTGTCGACTTGTCATTATCATATATAGGCTTTTATGAAAAGCTTATACCCAAAGTTTATCATGGGTTTGGCATGTGTTCTTATCAAGCTTAATGGGTAGACCATGACATGAAGGTTATCTACTCCACCAAAGGATGTTGATTAAGCATTTGCCACACACCATCCACTATGTTTCATCACTGTTGTAAAGGATTTGAAGATGACATGATTGGATTCTTGTGTCCTGTGAAGCTATGAACAAGTAAGCACCAGTTGAAAGGACTATGGTTCCAATACAATCCCCCCACTTGCTGAGGAAGAGAGGATTCATGGGACCCTTGGATGCACGTTCAGAGGTTCATAGGATCATGCAAAATAAATACATGCTGTGTTCTATGTGGGAAGCAAGGCGGCAAGCTGGTTCATTTGGATCGAGGAACGGCCCACCCTAAATCCAAGCCAAATTCATCTCCTTTTAGAGCAGATTGGATCAGGGTTAAGATTTACTTTATTGTTCTATCAGGTTTTGCAGATGAATTCAGCTCAATAATAATTCAGTTGGAAACTATAAGAAGCATTTGTAAAACAAGCAAGAAAATAGCAATTAAAAAGCATGTAGAAATTATTGATAACCTGTAGAGTTCATTGACAATGAAATACAAATTGATGATTAAAAACATAAAAGTTATTACCAGAAGTAAATTATTTTTCCAAAAACATCAAAGGAGGGTAGTTAAATGTGGTGTACTAGCTATGTTTCTTTGAAGTTTGGCTTGGGGTGCTTAGTGATCCATGTCAAGTTAATATTCAAAATGGATCATAATTTCCCACGCCAAGCATGATCCAAAAAACTTTGATTTGGATTATTGGAAGGGAATCAGTAATCCAATCCATCTGAAGCCCTAGATGCAGAGCCAGGTGTTAGAAGTCTTTCTTTGATTTGCAGTGAAAAATCCTGCTCCATCAAATGTACAAATTGAAAGAGGGGCCTGAAGAGAATCAAGGTGGTGATAGTGACCAAAGCTACAAAGTGAAAACATCTGAAGCGCTTTCCCTCAAAGACATGGAATCTCAGGAAAGCTATAGCTAGAAGAGAGAGAGAGAGAGAGAGAGAGAGATCTAGAACAGCACAACTTGAGCAAAGCTACAAAGTGAAAACATCCGAAGAATCTCATGAAAGCTTTGCCTCAAAGACATGGAATCTCAGGAAAGCTATAGCTAGAAGAGAGAGAGAGAGAGAGAGAGAGAGAGAGAGAGAGAGAGAGAGAGAGAGAGAAATCTAGAACAGCACAACTTGAGCAAAGCTACAAAGTGAAAACATCCGAGGAATCTCATGAAAGCTTTTCCTCAAAGACATGGAATATCATGAAAGCTATGGCTAGAAGAGAGAACAAAAAAAAAATCTAGAACAGGTTATCCATTTCATAGACTCCATTGCAAGCACGCACAACTTAAGCAAAGCTACAAAGTGAAAACATCTGAAGCATCTCATGAAAGCTTTCCCTCAAAGACATGGAATCTCAGGAAAGCTATAGCTAGAAGAGAGAGAGAGAGAGAAATCTAGAACAGCACAACTTGAGCAAAGCTACAAAGTGAAAACATCCGAGGAATCTCATGAAAGCTTTTCCTCAAAGACATGGAATATCATGAAAGCTATGGCTAGAAGAGAGAAAAAAAAAAAAAATCTAGAACAGGTTATCCATTTCATAGACTCCATTGCAAGCACGCACAACTTAAGCAAAGCTACAAAGTGAAAACATCTGAAGCATCTCATGAAAGCTTTCCCTCAAAGACTTGGAATCTCATGAAAGCTATAGCTAGAGAGAGAGAGAGAGAGAGAGAGAGAGAGAGAGAGAGAGAGAGAGAGAGAGAGAGAGAGAGAGATCTAGAACAGCTTATCCATTTCATAGACTCCATTGCAAGCACACACAACTTAAGCAAAGCTCAAGCCACAAATCAAAATAAGCATATAGCTTCAGCAAAGGTAATTAGTTTTACCATCCAAGAACAGTGAAGGCCACCGGCAGAACCAAGGCCTGGAAACCGATCCCCGAGCTAAGGGTGTGGAAGGCCGAGTAGTAGGCATTCCCGTTCCTCGACTCGGTGATCGGCAGCCATGCATCCTGGGGATCGAACTTCGTCAGGTGGCCGAGATCCTCCAAGTGACCTCTCATGCTCACAATCGCCTTCATCACCGGACTGGCGAGCGGCGTCCTCATGAATCTCGGCGTTCTTGTGATGGAGGGAGACTGGAACTGAGACGGCGGGGTCGATACCGGCGTCGCGTGAGACTCCGCCCTCGACGGCGTCGGAGGATTGGAATGCAATTCCTTTACCTCACCAGCCATAGCCTCCCTCTTCCTCTATTCCTCACCACTCTATTCTACAAGGGCCGGGGGTGGTTGGCTGAGGGCCTTCCCGTTCTTCCTATTTGTAGCTGCTTTGAAAGCTCGTGCATGGCAACGATTTAGGAATTTAAAAGGTGTTTGGTGGGTCATGCTGTTGTGGCGCACTGTAGACTAGTTTAAGCCTTTCCACCAATGTTTGAAAATTAGGTTGGACAACGAATCTTATTAACATGTGGGTTATGAATATATCAATGTTTTAAAAATCGGATTCAACAATGAATCGGCTTAATATTTAGGATGAACCGATTTGATCGGATCAAATAATATTATAATTAATTTTTATTTTAACAATATAAAATAATAAAATATAAATATAGGATTGGACCGATTTGAAATCGGACTAGTTCAATGGTTTTTTCAGTTTTCACTAGATCATAGAAATGTTAACTTTAATAATAAAATCGAACCGAACTGATGATCGGTTTCTGATTGATCTGATTGGATCGATCAGTTTGATCTGATTTTCAAAACATTATAATATACTAGCTATGAGATTCAAACTCACGACCATTTGAATATAAGTCTTCTTTGTTTAATCGCTCATATACTTTTTTTTTCCTTAATTTTTTTTATTTATCAAAATTAAAAATTTAAAAATTAAAATTAAATTATTTTTTTAAAATTAATCGATTCAATACATTTTTTTAATTATTATTAAATTGTATAAATTAATTTTTATAATAAAAATGAGTCGAACTGATGATTGATCCCCAACTGAACCAATCCGATTGATCTGATCCAATTTTTAAAATACTGCTTTCCTCCCACTTTGGTGCCCATGGCTCGTGGCAATTGACTGAGAGCAGGCAATTTATGAGGCTCCGTTTGGCGGAAGTGTCCTCATCAAGGCATGCCATTAATGAATCTACTTTTATTTTTCTAAGGCCACGCTAGAAGACTTGCAGCACTCCCCCGGCTGAAGTCTTCTCCGAATGGTCCAGCAGGCGTCATTTTATTTGCCAAAAGGAACTTCCTTGACTTAATGCGGCCCAAAGAGCAGTCTTATAGGACTATGGAAGGATAGTTACAGATATGTATCTATTATTTAATATCTCAACTGAGGTCATTTTTTGAGGTACAAAAACAAACTTGACCTTCAAAACCATGAATGATGCCAAGGCTTCAATCTAGGTTGGTCAAATTTCAACAAATCAATGCCCCAATTCAAAGCTGGATTAATCTAATTTGGCTCTGCATAGCCTGGGTAGGTGGTAGACTAATTGCTCCACATGCTTGCTTCTTAATATTTTGTTCTATGCTCCAAACTTTGACCAAGATTTCCCATGTGGAGGACTTTAACAATTTGATAAAATTGCTCTGACCTAAATATATATAAACTTGAAGTGAATGAATTCATGCAAACAAATCCTTGAACGAGATATAAAAACAATGGAATATTAGCTTGCTTTTGGTCCAAATGAAACTCCAAGATAATCTAGTCGGTTGGAATTGAAGTAAATTATTAGATTAGTTTTTACCGAAAATATGATCCATAACAAACATGGCTCAGATGTTAATTATTGTTGCATGTCCAACTCTAAATTTGTCCTGATGCAAATTATAGGCTATGTTCTTACATTCTTTGAATTCAATATTTAAATAATTTTACTGATAACTTTTATATAGTTAATTATCTAATTCTGTTTTGATCATAACTTTCAATTGGCTGTTATTTTATAGCAACTTTGTGTAGATTCCTTATGATCATCCAATGGAGCCAAAAATCCATTGGATCAATATATAAAATACTTTGTACATTCAATCCAACAAACAGCTTGGACATGAACAATCTAATCTTTGAATTTTGATCTAGTTCAAACATAAATTAGATTTAGATCATGCCAAACTCCAACCCAACCTCATGACCACCTTGTCGCCAAATCCACAACCCCAGCTAAATGAGATCCAGGTCGACCCCACTGACACGACATCACCACAATAATTTAGAAGAAAGCTGAGAGGAATTGGAACCTTGGGTTGGTGCAGGTGAGCGTGGGGCCCTAATATTGGGAGACTGCATGTCTTGACTGACTTGGCACAGTCGCCTTGCAATTCTTTTATTTTAACAACATGAGTGCTGTAATCTTGGCCGCCTTTGGACCCATTTATCTTTGCTAAGGTTAATAATATATAGATTGCAGTCCAGGTATTATAAATTGAAACGCAGTGGTCTCTTTAAGATAAGTATCATTCCTACTTTTGATGGGCTATTTGTGCTCTGAATAATTAGTTAGAGGATGATAATAACAGACAATAAGCCATAGCAACTTTCTTCTTGCCACTTTGCTCCAACTTGCTTTGGAAAATGGGGGGTAGGAAAGCTAAAGCATATAAAGTAAAAGCATTAATGCCCTGGCTTTGAGGGCTCTTTCAGCTGTGTTTGATCACTTGAAAGATATAGGATAGGTGGGGAGGGCAAAAGAAAAGGATGGTGCTTTTTTTATTGACTTGACCAATGCATCACGAGGCACACACCTACCACTCTTCGATTGATTAAGTCGTGGAAACAAAGTAAGCAGTTTTGATCGGTTATGGCAGAAGTCATCCTTGGGTTTCAAGTCTTGGTTAATTTCAAACAGTTGATGATCCGTGCATTGAAATAGTTTAAAGGCACAGCGTCAAAGCTATGAATTAAGATGGCGAACACCCTCAAATTAGAATAACTATATTACTTCTATGGACCACTAGCTTGCTAGATATTATATAGATGGGTTTGATCAGGTCCATATGCATGAACCTTATTGAATTTTTGTTGGGCGTAGGTTTTCAAAGTTTCGTAGTTGGTTTGGACATTGTAATCTCTTTGGGTTAATCAAGATCAACCTAATTATAAATGGGTCATGTTTAGGTTTGACCTTTGATTAGTCCCCATGGTCTCATTAATTTTTAAAGGGTGTTTGGATGCTGAACAACCATATTAATTTTATCTGAGAAAGAGATGAAGACTCAAAAGGAAGAAATGTTGAGTTCAACTACTCTTCTAGGCACAAAATCATAAAAAAAAAAAAGAAGAGAGATTATTTAATCTAAAAGATATAAAATCTTGCCCTCTTCCTTTAAAAATTCCATCATTACTTATCTAACTAGAATTTAAGGCTTTAGGACATGGATGGAGCAAGGCTCTTTTTTGAGCTAACCTAAAAGCAAGGCTCCCTTTTGGATCGACTTTAAACAAGCTCTCCTTTGGGCCCAGGCAGCTTCTAAGATTGGACTTGGCTCAATCCACTATTGAGCTTGGATCTTTTTTGAACTTAAGCTCGACTTGGTAGTGTAGCTTTTTTGACTCAATTTGGACTTAATTTAGGAGTAAGGAGCTCAAATCAAATTCAATATGAGAGTAAAAGGATCTTTTTGGACTTAATTTGGGATTGATCTAGGCTCGATGTTGGAACAAGACTCCCCTTAAGCTCGAGCCACTTTTGGGCTTAGGCTCTTTCTGGACTTGGGCTCGATTTGGGTTCAATTTACTTCTGAGTTGAGGTAAGGCTATTTCAGCATTGGGACCCATGTTGCTTTAGAACTAGAGCCATCAATTTTATGCGAGCTACTCAAGCTAATTCTGAGCTAGAGTCTATAGGGAAATAGAAGGCTACTTCGCCTTATTGTCGGGCTCGCCTTGATGTCAAAGAAAGTCATTTTTTTTTTTTAAGTTATCCTCCTAGCGTAAGCTAGCAGAGATGATGCCTCACTCCTCACGAACACGGTTCCAAAGTTTTAAGGCACTATATGAGAATAAGCTTTTAAATTATAAAGGGAATTAAAGGAAGCTTATTTTAGTATGGAGGGATTGGACACAGTCTTCTAAGTCTATGCTTTGACTTAGGGTCAATGATACTATGTTAATGTAATGTTTCAACTTTATGGATGCTCGATAAAGAAGGATATAAGTTTCTTGGTAGGGTAAATCTAGGAATTTGGTGGAACAAAGATGCTTACCAGAGTTTTAAAGTTTGAGATTTGTGAGGGACGAATGGGGCGATTGCTGATAGGATTTCAAGGGCATAAACTAAGCTTTAGGGAGATCATTAACATGGTTTAAAGGTAACTTCTTGTATTCCCTTGGCTTGTTCTCCCTAAGGGTTTGTAAAGACACCAAAACCCCGGGTTATAATTAAGGCCTTGAATAGCCTTGATTTCAGATTTCAGCTACTAATTATAGGATTTTAGAGCATTTGAATGCTCAAAGAGAAAGTTTGATGAGGACACACATATATAGTGCCCCTTTCCATCCTAGATGCATGTATTAAGGACATCATTCTAGGAAACCTAGTGATATGATTGTTGATGTGGTATGTTGATGCCAAGTCACGTTCCTCCAACACCGGGAAACGGAGATCCTCTACCTCGAAGAAGCTCCTGCAAAAAAGTCCCCGGAGACCAGTTGCTCTAATGAGGACCTTCCGATGCTCAAGTAAGCGACTTGGAAACAGTAAGAAAAAGAGTTAACAGAAAGTTAAGAGAGCTTGAGTTCAGATCTCTTCCCTTGTTGCAAGTGTGGGCTTTTATACCTATTCAAAGGTCCCCTTTTTCCTTTCCAGAAGGTGACTAATCTTGATGCATCGTTGTCCGGTAGTGGGCAGGTGGCCAAGCTGATATGGACAGCTCGTAACCGATACTGGGCATGTCAGAGGTGTCTCACCCTGCCTGCCCCTGCCAGGCACAGTGCCACAGGTGGCAGGTGGGCACAGTTGTGTCAGGCATGCGCTGTTACAGACAGTGGCCATGCGCAGTTGCAGACCGTTAGTGGGTCGCGTGGCAGCTGCAGACGGTTGGCGGACCACGTGGTGGTGTCAGGCGGCTCGAGGATAAAGGGATTTCAGGGCCGCAGCCAAGGGAACGTAAGGTCCTAGACTGAGGAGGCTCCAGGTCCGAGGCCAAGGGACTCGAGTCCGAGGCTGAGGGACATGAGGTTCGAGGCCGAGGTGACATGAGGTCCGACCGAGGGCACTTGAGTCCGAGGCCAAGGGGGACTCCAGGTTCGAGGCCGAGGGGACATGAGGTCCGAGGCTGAGGGGACTTGAGTCCAAGGCTGAGGGGATATGAGGTCCGAGGCCAAGGGGACCCCAGGTCCGGGGCTGAGGGGACTTGAGTCCGAGGCCGAGGGGGTCTCGGAGGCCGAGTGGGAGGGGGTCTCGGAGGCCGAGGAGGCCTCGAAGGCCGAAGCTAAGGGTTCCTTCAGTTGCTCTCTGTTAGCCCGTACAAGGCTTGATCAGCCACATCAGATGCTCCTCACCCCTGAGACAATGCGGGCCCATCCCTGCGAGGTGAAAGGGGTGTAAGTTCTTCAGTGGCTGATCCCATTGTGCGCCAATTATCGAAGGGCACGTGTCTCTGGGTGCAGCGATGTTAGTGCAGGTGACCTAGGCGTCGAAGCGGTCACCGCCTCTACTAACGTTAGATTAGTGAAGATCTACCTCAAGATGAAAGTGTCCTCTCGGAAGCCCCGAAAAGCAACCATCATCATTGCCATCATGGCGCTGACGCTAGCGATGCCCCGCTATTGGCCGAAGGCGAGGTGCCTCACGCGCCGGGCACCTGCGAAGGCGACTCCGCCTATAGCGGGGAGTCCGTGTGGCTGGTTAGGTAAGGCGAAATGATTTGAAACTGATAAGTCGGGAGGAAAGTCTCAAGTCTCATCATTTTGCACTGCAATCGTCTTCTTCCTCTGGCTTCCCCGACTTTGTTTCCTCTCGAGAAACCCGTTCTTATATTTTTCGTTCCAGGTTAGCTCTATGTTCATTCCAGCCTCCATTAAAACTTCATGGCTTCTTCCCCGTCCTAGCCTTCCTTCGCATCCTCCGAGGATCAGGTTTCCTCCTCGAGGCTTCGCCTCTCCATCTCCTGCCCCCTCATGGTTCTCCTCCTCCACTCCTTTCAAGGACCATATTCTCTCCCAACGGCGAGTCGCCGCCGGGCTCCTACTAGGAGTCGCCCGCGGCCGCCAGCACCTCCTCGAGGGTGGGGACGGAATCCCCGATGGGGACTGTCTCCACGGTAATGGGCCAGTCTGGCGAACATTAGGGCCCGTTACCAAATCCCTAGAGATATTGGGCTCTCCTCCCGACCCCGATGATAGGATAGTGTCTTTCCGACTCGGGTAGATCGCCCTCTATGAGGTCTCCCTCAGATAGGTCTTTGCCTGCCCTTTCACCCTTTTTTCCTTAATTCCTCAATCGGTATTCCCTGACCCCTGCCCAGTTGGTTTCGAACTCCCATTCGGACCATTGTAGCTTCATCGTACTCTACCACTCCTTGGCATCGAACTAGAATCTTCCTTTTTCACAGTTTCTATACCCTCCGGCATAGTCGGGTTGGTGGTTGTTCCAGCCTCGGCCTGGCTAAGCCTTAAAACTGCCTCCCTTCCTCCGTTAAGGGATGGAAATCCCGTTTCTTTTTTGCTGACCTCGAGAGAGTAAAGCCGAGGTGGGGGGATCCGGACCTGAGGCCAAACAAAGACTCATCAGTCATCCCGGGGAAGGGAGGCGCTTGGCAGCTCCTGATAGCCGAGATCTCCCGGTACAATCTGCTTCTATTGGAGGACAACCTTTGGGTCGTGGGTATTGCCACCCGAACTGGTGAGCATCTGTAGACCCAGACCCTTAGCCTATTTCTGCTTTTTCTTCTTTCCCCCCCCCCCCCCCTTTTTTTTTTTTACTAACTCCGACTGACTTGTAGTGATAAAGATCCCCACTCATACCATCCGAAAGCACGACCAAGAGGAAGAGGGCCTCGAGAGTGCCAAGGGGCCCGAGCAGGAGGGTAGCAGGCCCCGAGCCAACCTTCGGTGCAGCCCTCCCCACCCCTAGAGCGTAGAGAGTCGGCGGTCGGCCCTTCCATCGACCTCACAGCCGACACCTCCCCAGAGGGAGTGAGGGGGTTGCAGCAGCGGAGCCCATCATCCCAGCTATTGAGCCAGCCCGCCGGTGGAGTCGAGCCCGGGCGAGGGCCCCTCGGTAACGGCGGAGCCACCCATGGAGGAAACGCCAGCAGTTCCCAGCCCCGCCCGAGCCAACCGGGCCTGAGGGAGGCGAGGCCGGGCAATCCCTTTCCGGCCCTCAATGATGAATCACGGGCGCAGGCGGAGTGGCTTACCTCCCAACTCATCCTCCCCGAGTTCGGAGGAGCTCAGCCAGTTGGGGGCCTTAGCCTTCTTCAGGGAGGCCTTTGTGGCTCTCGTCTGGGTAAGTATTCTGCTGACTCAGTAGTTTTTTCCTTGTATCCCATTAGCTTTTGTACTAACTTCATTTTGATGCAGTTGGTGAACTTGGTGGCCATAAGGGAGGTCATCAACCAGGGGCAGATCGTCCTCGCGAGGCTCGGAAGAGGCTACCAAGGCCCGAGCTAGGCCGAGAGGGCAGAAGAGGCCAGGGAGGCGTCGCGCCGGTGGAGTAGAGACTGCGCGGCTGGGCGGCCTTGACCAATTGGGGGAGGCCATGGGGCCGTGACTGCCCGAGACTTCCATATCAGCACACTCACACTGAAATAAAGGTGGCCAAGGAGAGGGCGAATAAGGCTGAAGAGGCGGCTAGGAGGTCGGATTCTCGTGCTGCAGAGGGGGAGGCCAAGGTCCAGGAGGCAGAAGCCGCCACGGCCATGCTGAGGAGAGGGTGGCTGCTACTGAGGAGAGGGCAGCCGAGGCCGAGAGGAGGGTGGAAGAAGCTGTGGACAACTTCTGCAAGTCCACCAATTTTGCGGATGAGCTAGCCGAAGCCTCCGCGGATGTCTACCTCCAGGGGTTCTGAGATGGCCGGGAGAAGGTGGTCAGGGTCCTCGGTCTCCCTGGCGCCTTGAAATAAAGCCGGACGAGGTGTCTGAGAGGGCACCGTCCGAAGGCGAGCCCAGTGCAGCTGATCCCTAACTTGTACTTTATTTTTATTTTTGTATTGAAGTCCAACTTGGTCGGCATTTTGTAGACACTTTCTGAAGTAATGAAACATTCTTTTTGAAATCTGCTTTCATTAGCTAGCATAGTAACTTTCCTCTCAGCTTGTCGTTGTAGGACCCTTAGGGGTGTGTCGGCATTGGGAGGTAGGTGGCATGTCCGTCTACCATGAGCGAATCCATGACTTAGTTGCTATTTAGGGCCGAACCCTAATGTGGGTGTCGAGGGTGGGCTCGAAGCTCCCTTAGCAAAACTCGAGGTCGATGCGCAGGTGTGAGCCTTATGGAGAGCCTGCGCCGAGCTGCCGTCGGAACTCCAGAGCGGGCCTCGGTCTTGCGGTGCCGATGTTGCATTGGGCTTGAAGTGCCAAGCTGGCCTCGGGCTTTTGAGAGCCGATGGTACATTGGGCTTGAAGTGCCGAGCTGGTCTCGGGCTTTTGAGTGCCGATGGTACATCGGGCTTGGAGTATCGAGCTAGCCTCGGGCTTTGAGTGCCGATGGTACATCGGGCTTGAAGTATCGAGCTAGCCTCGGGCTTTTGAGTGCCAATAGTACATCGGGCTTGAAGTGCCGAGCTGGCCTTGAGCTTTTGAGTGCTGATGGTACATCGGGCTTGAAATACCGAGCTGGCCTCGGGCATTTGAGTGCCGATGGTACATCGAGGTTGAAGTGTCGAGCTGGCCTCGGGCTTTTGAGTGCCGATGTATATCGGGCTTGAAGTGCCGAGCTGGCCTTGAGCTTTTGAGTGCCGATGGTACATCAGGCTTGAAGTGCCGAGCTGATCTCGGGCTTTTGCTAAAAAGATGAGTTACTCGAACACACTTTTATTAATATGAAATATGGGACAGGTGAGTCCAAAAGAATACGAATAATTCATCCAATGTATAGCAGGGATACATTACTGGTAGTACCGTTGGAGGTTTTCAGAGTTCCAAGTCTGAGGGAACATCTTCCCATCTAGTTCTTCGATTTAGTAAGCTCTGTGATGGAGGGCTTCAGTGACTCAATAGGGTCCTTCTCAATTTGGCGACAACTTACCCCATTCCGTCGGCTTCGAGACTTTGACCCATCTGAGGACTAGATCTCCTGGCAAGAATGTTCTAGGATGGACACCAGCATTATAATACCTAGCGGTTCATATCGGTAGGCAGCCATCCGGAGTCACACTCGGTCACATACCTCGTCCACAAGGTCAAGGTTGGCTTGCAGCTGGTTCGAGTTGTCCTCCTCATCGTAAGACTCCGCCTAGGGCTTGGGACGCTGATCTCCACATGGATGACAACCTCGGACCTGAAGACAAGGCTGAATGGGGTCTCCCCTATAGGGGCCCGCGACATGGTGTGGTAGGCCCACAGCATGTTGGAAAGTTCCTCCACCTACCTCTCTTTGAAGTCGTCCAGTTATGCTCTAAGTCCTTGGAGGATAATGTGATTTGCTACCTCGGCCGCGCCGTTGGTCTGAGGGTATTTGACAAAGGTGAACGCTGATGAATACCTAGCTCGATGCAGAATCCTCTGAAGGGTGCATTATCGAACTGTCATCCGTTGTCAGTGACAAGGGTACATGGTAGTCCAATTTGGCAGATTATAGACTTTCAGAAAAAGGATCTCACTTTGCCCTCGGTGATCTTAGCCAGTGCCTCGACTCGATCCATTGCCTCGATCCATTTAGTAAAGTGGTCGATGGCTACCAGCAGAAACTTGCTGGCCATAGGTCGGGGGAAAATCTCAGGATGTCTATACCCCACTGAGCAAAAGGCTAGAGGGCTGCTAGGGGACTCAGCTGAGAGGTTGGCTGCCACTGGATGTTGGTGTATCGTTGGCAGCTATCATACTTTCGAACTAGCTCGGCAGCGTCCTCCTTCATCGTTAGCCAATAGTACCCCTGGGCAGAGCCTTGTATGCTAGTGCTCTGCCATCCAGATGACCCCCAAATGCCCTCATGGATCTCCTGCATGATGTAATCTGCTTCTATGGGCCGACGCACTTGAGGACCGGTATGAGAAGGACCTTCGGTAGAGCTGCCCATCCATCATCAAAAACTTAGGAGCTCATCACCTAAGCAGTCTGACCTCAGCCGGATCTTCAGGGAGAGCGCCATCAGTAAGGTACAGACATAAGCGTCCATCCAAGAAGGCTCCTGCCAACCGGTAGGGCCTCCTCTGTGGCTTCGATGTTTGGGCCCTCCAGATGCTCACATATGTTCTCCCTAAGGTCTCGTCGGCCAAGGTGGCCAAACAGGACAGTGCATTAGCTCTGACGTTCTCTCCTCTGGGAATGTAATTGATACAGAAGTAAGCAAAATGGAAGGCCTGGGATTGGACCTTACTCAGGTAATGAGACATGGTTGGATCTCGGGCCTCGTACTCCCCAGCCACTTGCCCAAAGACAAGCTGAGAGTCAGTGAAAGCCCTGAGACACCGTGCCCCGAGCTCCTCAGCCAACTTTATCCCTGTCAGCAGGGTTTCGTACTCTGCTTGATTGTTAGTAGCAAGAAAAGGAAACGAAGAGCATACTCCACCGCCTCTCCTTCGGGGCTCGCAAGAATGAGTCCGGCTCTGCTCCCCTGTGAGTTAGATGCGCTGTCTACATGAAGGATCTAGTCTTTCTCCTGCCTCTGCCGTCATGGGGGACTCCAAGCGGGGTTCTCCCGGGCACTCCTTGGCCCAAGTGCACTCGACTAAGAAATCGGCTAACACTTGGGACTTTATTGCAGACCTCGGCCGGATGGACAAGTTGAACTCTCCAAGCTTGATGGCCCACTTCGTGAGTCGGCCAAAGGTGTCAGGACGGGACAAGATCGTCCGAAGGTGCTGGTCTGTGAGCACCATAATAGGATGGGCTTGGAAGTAGGGCCTGAAGCGCTGAGTGGAGACTATCAGGGCAAAGATGACCTTCTTGGTCCTGGAGTATCTGGTCTCCACATTATGAAGCACCTTGCTGGTGTAGTAAAGCAACTGTTGTATCCCGTCGGTATCCATGCGTACAAGCACGGAGCTGACAGCTTCGGAAGAGGCTACAAGATAGAGAAAGAGCTCCTCCCCACTCCTCGGTTTGGACAGCAACGGTGGAGTAGATAGAAATTCCTTCAACTCCTCAAAGCTTGCTAGCACTCCTTTGTCCATTCAAAACCGTTGAACTTGCGCAGCGCCTTGAAGAAAGGCAAACACCTCTCTGCCGACTTGGACAAGAACCAGCTCAGGGCTGCCACCCTCCCAGTTAAGCGCTGCACCTCCTTCTTATAAGCCGAGGAACTCATGTCAAGGATAGCTCGGATTTTATTGGGGTTCGCCTCAATCCCCCGCTGCATCACCATGAAGCCGGAGAACTTGCCTGTTGTCACTCCGAAAGCACACTTGCGGGGGTGTAGCCTCATCTGATACCCGCAAAGATTGTCAAAGGTCTCTGCAAGGTCGGCGATATGGTCAGTGGTGCGGACACTCTTGGTTAGCATGTCATCCACGTATACCTCCATATTGCATCCGATCTGGTCCTCAAAGACCTTATTCATTAGCCTCTGATAGGTGGCCCCAACGTTCTTTAACCCGAACGACATTACCTTGTAACAGTATATGCCTTTTTCGGTCACAAATGAGGTAGCCTTCTCGTCTGCCAGATCCATCTTGATTTGATTGTATCTGGAAAAGGCATCCATGAAGCTGAGGGTCTCATGACTGGATGTGGCATCCACCAGCTGGTCAATCCGAGGCAGTGGAAAGCTGTCCTTGGGGCACGCCTTGTTGAGATCATTGAAGTCCACGCACATCCTTCAGCTCTTGCTAGCCTTGCGGACCATTACAACATTGGCTAGCCAGTCGGGATAGTTGATCTCTCGGATGTGGCCAGCAGCCACCAGCTTGCGAACCTCCTCGTCAATGGCTTTCTATCAATCGAGGGCGAAGCTCCTCTTCTTCTACCGGATGGGTCGGCATTCTAGTTGACGTTAAGCTGATAGGTGATTACCTTTTCAGGACGTCGGAGTTGGCATGCAGGAAGGCCATAAGTTTCTCGCGTGCCTCCTCCGGGAATAGCGCCCCAATCTGGACCATCTTTGTCGGGTCCTCCCTCAGTGAAAAAGTCAGCAGGAGCTCAGCTAGCTCCCCCCTCCTCTCCAACTCTCGGGGGTCGAGCGATTCTGGTGCTGGTGCAGACACCACCCCCTGCGGGCTAGGGGCAATATGGTAGCAAAGTGGCAGTGGGTTTTGCTCCCTCTGCATCTCTCCGACTCCTTCGCTGGTGGAAAACCTCATGAGCAGTCTTTTGATGGAGATGACTGCATCCAGAAGGTTCAGACCGGGTCTCCCGAGGATAACGTTGTATGCCAGGGGAACCCAGACAACCAGGAAATTCATGAAAACCATGCTCTAACACGGTGAGATCCCAGCTGTGATAGGAAGGGTGATCTCGCCTTCGACCCTTATAGAATCTCCAGTAAAACCCATCAAGGGCGTGGTGACTGGCCGAAGCAAGCCAGGAGACAGGTTCATCCAAATAAATGCATCGTAACTCAAAACATCAACTAAGCTCCTACTGTCAATTAAAATTCTTTTTACAAGGTGCTTTGCTATCATCATAGACACGACGACGCTATCATCTTCTTGTTAACCACTCCCTCTAGGTCCCCTTGAAAAGAGGGGATTACAGAATCTAGCCCACATCCCCTCGCGGCCTCTTGGAAGCGCCGCCTGCCCACCTAGAGATCATGGCCACCATCTTCTCGGTTGGGGCATTATCGATGCTGACCTTAGGAGGCAGAGGTGCTGACGGGCCGAGTGCATCCGAATTACCCCTCCGAATGAACTTTATAGGTGGTCATTCTGGATAAGGTCCTCAATCGCCTTCTTCAACTGGTGGCAGTCTTCAGTGTCGTGGCCATAGTCTCGGTGGCGGTAGTACAGTACTTTTTGTTGCAGGGAATCTTGGGGTTCAATGGAGGAGGGCGCTGGAGATATGACTCGCCCTCGATTTCCATCAGGATATGAGATATCGGGGCAAGCAGGGGAGTGAACGGACCCTCCCTAGGAGCGAGCGCTCGCGGGCGATTGTCTTGTTGGTGGGGAGGCTCGGGCCTCCTGGGCCGAGCCTCAGCATGCTCGGGACGGGCTTGCTTTTTGGTGGAACTCTCGTCCACCTCCCACCAGGAAGAGTCAGCCTCATCGGCATGGATGTACTTCTGTGCCCGGCTCAGCAGTTCGGCATAGGAGCCGAACGGCTTCTTGTCGAGGGAGTATGCAAAATGGGAGGGACAGAGCCTCCGCTTCAAGGCCAAAGTAGCCACAGAGTCCTCAAGGCTGTAGACCTCGAGGGCGGCTTCTTTGAATCAAGCGACGAAGTCCCGCAGGGACTCACCGCTTTTCTGCTGGATGAAAAATAGGCTATCCACCACTCGGGGGATCTTCTGGCAAGCGTCGAAGTGAGCCAAGAAGGCCCTCTCTAAATGCCGGAAGGAGTTGATATTCCATGGTGGCAGGCGGGAGTACAAAGCTCGGGTAGCCTTCCTCAGGGTGGGGGGGAAGGCAATGCAAAGCAAGGAATCAGTTGCTCCCTGGACCTGCATGAGGACCTTGTAGCTTTCCAGATGGTTCAGGGAATCGGTGGTCCCGTCGTATGGGTTCAGTTGAGGAAGGCAGAATCGGATTGAAATCGGCTCTTCTATTATGTGGCGGGACAACGGTGGATGACTGTCGTAGTCCGCCTCTGGCGGGTTGGTGATCCTGCGGCTGAGCTCCTCCAGCCGCTGGTTGTATTCATCCAGCCGATGCTCGGCCCGGTGAGCTATCCAGCCATCAAAAGACCCCTCTCTTGAAGATTCAGAGGACGGAGAGGGATGGCAACGATGCAGACGGGTGCGCTCCGCCTCCTTCCCATGCCACTGCATAGGGGAAGCGCTAGCGTGGCGAGAAGGGGACCGGGACCTCATAGAGGCCTCCCGGCGATGATGTTGGGGTGAAGCACGGCGGGTGTCGAACCTCCCGAAGGGGAGATCTTCCTTGGAAAGAATGCTGGCTAGGTTGAACCACTTCCAAAACTAATGAGGGTGGCTCCAACTGCCGCTGCGCAGCGGCCGGTTGCTGCTGCAGTACCTAGACTGCTGCCACCAGCGACTAGACTTGCATGGTGAGGGCGGCAATCCGATCATCTTGCTGCTGCGACGGTGGTGGCGATGGCGGAGCGGGGATGCTGGACTGGGGAATAAGGGTGTTGCCCAGATGTAGTAACCCAAGAGGGGGGTGAATTGGGTTATTTAAAAAAATTTAGCTAAGCAGATATATGTGCTTTCAACCCTAATTTTGATTTGCAGCGTGTGAAGTGGGTGTGCACAGAATAATATCAATAGAAAAGAAAGCAATCACAAACACACAGAAATTTATAGTGGTTCGGTGCCAAACTCAGCACCTACATCCACTCCCCAAACCTTTGGGAATTCCACTAATCGTATCACAACGATTACAACCTCTAGCCGAACCAGGCTAGCCCTCTTGTTTATACGGCACAAGGCAGCCAAAAAACCCCTAGCCAAAATTAGGCTAGTCCTCTTGTTTCACGGCACAAGGAAGCCAAAAACCCCTAGCCAAACCTAGGCTAGTCCTCTTGTTTAAATGGCACAAGGAGGCCAATAACAAACCAGGTTCACTAACCCTTTACAAGATAATCAGAGTATGTAAAGGAGAAGCTCCTACAAAGAGCAATATTTAGAATATTACTTTACAACTTTTGAAGCAATAAACTCAGCAATAAATGAACTAGGTTGAAGCAGCTGAAGTCTTGAATGCTTGAAAAGCTTCAATGATTCGGACGACCTTTCGGAGCAAGGAATGAGCTTGACTGCACAGCAACCACTCAACAAATATTCAATGAAGGCTCTTTCTAGGATTTTTCTCTCTTTGAATTTCTTTTTCAAAAATCGTCAAGGTGTGCTTCTAATCCCAGCTATTTATAACCATCTAACAAGAAAATATCCGTTAGATACATAAGAAATAAATGGAAATAATAACGGGAAGAAAATATAACCGTTTAAACATGTTTCCCTTAAGCATTGAATGCAGATCTCTATTTGAGGAAGGATAAGCACTGCAAAGATTCAAAAATCAAAAGTTAAATATAGCTTGAATAGCAATAGAGAAAGAGAGAGACAAGGAAGAGCTCTCATAAAAGCTTAGGCGGCGGTGGATTGAAAAAAAAAAAGCTCCAGGTAGCTGAGAATATGAATGCCATCGTCCAAGAGTGAAGCAAGGGACCTCAGCTAGCTAATCAGTTAGCTAACCAGAGAGACCAAAGACAAATAAGACGTCCACAGATATCTCTTCAGTCAGCTAGAGGGTTGCTAGTTAGCTCTCCAGCTAACTCACAACAAAAAGCAACGGCCAGCAAGGTAAAAACTGAATACTTAGTTAACTAGGCAGCTAACTAAGCAATGGTCAGTTAGCTCTTTAGTTAACTAAATTTGAATCCCTCTCGGTAGCAGGAGAAAAAATACATCAGTTAGTTAGCTGAATAGTTAACTGAATGAAACATCAGCTAGCTAAAAGGTTCTCAGCTAGCTCCATAGATAGCTAAACAGTTAACTAAGCAAACGCCAGCTAGCTAAAAGGAGTTGCAGTTAGCTAACAAGACATCCAGCCAGCTAGCTAAAATTTGAGGGAGTTCGGCCAAAGCACTGTGACGAGCGAATTAGTTAGTTGAAGGAATTCCAGCTAGCTAACAAGCTAGCTCACCAGTTAACTAGAAGAAAATGACGTTCGGCCAAAGCACCTGAGACAAATTTCTAGTTAGCTAAAGAGCTCCAGCTAGCTAACAAACTAACTCACCAGCTAGCTAAAAAAGGAGGACATTCGGCCAGGCACCTGAGACAAGTTTCTTAGTTAGCTGAAAGAGCTTCAGCTAGCTAACAAACTAACTCACCAGCTAGCTAAAAAGGGAGGCGTTCGGCCAGGCACCTGAGACGAGCATTTTAGTTAGCTGAAGAAACTGCAGCTAGCTAACAAGCTAGCTAAGCAGCTAGCTAAAATGCAAGATCGTTCGGTCCAAACCCTGTGAAAATTTCCCAGCTAGCTGAAAATCGTGCCAGTTAGCTAAATAGACTAAACAAGCTAGCTAACCAGTTAACTCCAAGGCTAATAATCATATTCAAAGAAAATTAAATGAAGTACTTTCCTACCAGTCGATTTTGTATGAAGATACTTACTTGCAAGGCGACCGAACTTCCCTGTATCAATCTTAGAATGCTTAATTTGTTTGTAATCATCAAAATCAATCTGGGGTCAACAAAGGGGGGCCTCATGTGGGTCAACCTCCTAGCGATATCCCCCGGCATGGCTGGTGGAAACCTCCTAAGCATGTGTCACCACCATCTTCTTGAATACTCAGGGAAGGAGAACCTGCAGCTGACTGGTTCAAGCTTTCTTCTCTGTCAACCTCCCCCCTTCCTAGCGCACCAATCTGTTGATGTCAAGTCACGTTCCTCCAACGTCGAGAAATGGAGATCCTCTACCTCGAAGAAGCTCCTGCAAAGAAGTCCCCGGAGACCGGTTGCTCCGGTGGTGACCCTTCAATGCTCAAGTAAGCGACTTGGGAACAGTAAAAAAAGAGTTAACATGAAGTTAAGAGAGCTTGAGTTCAGATCTCTTCCCTCGTTGCAAGCGTGGGGTTTTATACCTATTCGAAGGTTTATTTTTCCCTTTCCAGAAGGTGACTAATCCCGATGCATCGTTGTCCGATAGTGGGCAGGTGGCCAAGCTGACATAGACATATCGTAACCGATATTGGGCATGTCAGAGGTGTCTCACCCTGCCTGCCCCTTGCCAGGTGTGGCACCACAGGTGCCAGGTGGGCACAGTTGTGTCAGACGTGCACCATTACGAATAGTGACCACGCACAGTTGTAGACGGTTAGTAGGCCGCGTGGCAGCTGCAGGCAATTGGTGGGCCACGTGGTGGTTTCAAGCGGCTTGAGGACGAAGGGATCCTAGGGCCGCAGCCGAGGGAACGCGAGATCCTAGACCGGGGGCTCCAGATTCGAGGCCAAGGGGACTTGAATCCGAGGCCGAGGGGACATGAGGTCCGAGGCCGAAGGGATTTGAGTCCGACACCGAGGGGACTCCAGTTCGAGGCCGAGGGGACCCCAGGTCGAGGCCGAGGGGACTTGAGTCCGAGGCCGAAGGAATATGAGGTCCGAGGCCGAGGGGACCCTAGGTCCGGAGCTGAAGGGACTTGAGTCCGAGGCCAAGAGGGTCTCGGAGGCCAAGGGGGAGGGGGTCTCAGAGGCCAAGGAGGACTCCGGAGGCCGAAGCTGAGGGTTTCGTTAGTTGCTCTCTGTTAGCCCGTACAAGGCTTGATCAGCCACATCATGGTATGATCCTTGAGAAGGATTAAGAAATGCATGACTAGATGAAGTGCATGTATGGTTTGAGCAATGAGGTATGTGCTTAAATGAGATTCCCTTGTAGCTTGAATGATGAGGTATCTAAGGCATAAATAGTTCTTTCCAATCTTCTTTCTTATATATCAAAATATCAATAAGGATCAAGGGATTAGAGAATACATAGACAAGCAAGGAGAGGGCGTAGATTAGTGAACACACAAAAAATGTATGCTACATATGATGGTGGATATTACACATCTTTCTTTTCGGATGCACTTGCATATGAGCATGTGAAGGGTCTTATCGCTAAAGGGAACAGAGATCGTTGCCATGATATGCTTAGCATCTTGAAAGTTCTTCATAATGTGAACTCTTCTATAGGTGTTGAAATGTGTGTATGAAGCCGTACTAGTATTCTCTTCTTTTCTTGTGTGACGTGACCCAATAATTAGATATTGATTTGGCTCAAACTAACTAATATTGAATTTGATCTGAGTTAGTCTTGTCTTGACATGAGTCAAAATCAGTTAGGTTCAGGAGATTGTGATCTAGCATGAATCCAAGAAAATTGAACCTAATTAATGGAGGAACTATGATAATTGAGCCGTACAGTTGCACTAGGCAATCGTTGTGTTGATGGTCAAAAATAAAACCTACTCACTACTATAGCTAGTATGAATCAGAATTGTATGCTCGGAAATAAAAATAATTATTTCATAAAAAAATAAAAAAATATTTATAGAAGATTATATGTAGAACAGTGATTATTAAAAGATAATAACTAATTAATTAACGAAATTAAGACAGCATGAGAAGCAACCCAGAAATTCAAATTCATCATACACACAGGTTTTATTTTCTTTTCTTTATATTGTAATAACAATAATTTTTGCAAATCTAGGATTAGAATAATTTATTTCTTGTCAGTCACGAGCCGTATCAGAAGATCACGGCACATCTACTTAGAATATAAACTATCTAATTATTTACAAATTAGAGGTTTAAACTACCATACTACGATCTATTTTTTAGGCACATACCGTATCCTGAAATCATGGCATACCGATGGAGAGTATAGGCCGTATATGCAAGATCAAAACCTCAATCAGAAAAATAACTCAAAAGATATATGAAAGAAGAGTATAATTTTTATTGCATAGAAATTAAGAACAAAAAGAAAGATAGAACATGGTTATAAGTTTCATCATCATCCCAAGTTGAAGGAATCTAGCCACGCATTGCTGTCGTTAGCATTTTTCATAATTTTTCTCTTCCAGGCCTAAATACAATGATCTAAATAAAAGAAAAATAAAAAGAACTTTGAAGAAAACTCCTTCCCCTTGACTACTGCCTGAGGTCCTTCTTTTATAGAGCTTGTTTAGGGCTTCCTCCTAGTCAAAGTTGGAGTCAATCGGGCTTAAGATCATTTATCGTGAGAAAATTTTTTAGCCATCCATTGTCTTAGTTTGCACCAAAAATTATGCGAAATCATCTCTTTTTTCCTTTTCGGACAAACAGAATCCTGATTTGAGTGTGTGTGCATTGTGAGACTCCAAAAATAGAGCTCTTTTCATCTATAGGTTCATTTTCTGTAAACACCCATAAAAAGTATCAATTCTTAATATATTTAAAGTATTTAATATTTATTTTAAAGTTAAATTAGGATAATGAATAAACTTATCATTAGGGCATCGAGTTTGGTACAATTTATTGAATTTGGAACTCAATTAGGTTAGATTTGGCCCAATTTCATGCAATTTGATCCAATGACCAAGTCATATTGTTGATCTTGAGCCTATTCTTAGAAATTAGGCCTACTTATGGCTACTCATTGGGACTTAGGTTAATGACTACGCTAGAATATTAAGCCCTGACCGTATTAGCTATAATTGGACCTAATCAAGCTGAGTGTCTAAACCAATACATTGATTTTGACTTGGTTCACGGAGTTTGGACTCAATTAAGCTAGATGACTAAGCTAGAGTGCTACATTTGACCTCATCCATGGAGATTGGACCTAACTAGGCCAAAAATGATTGAATCGGGATGCTGATTTGATCGCATATATCTTAAAAATTGAGCTTGATTTAACCCGATTGATGATTTGAACTTGATTAAACTAGGTGACTAAGCCAAAGTATGAAATTGTCTTAATTTATGAAGACTAAACTCAATTAGATTAATAGTTGAGTCAAGATATTGAATTTAACCTGGCTCATAGGAATTGAAGGCTAATTGGAGACTGTGTTGGAGATTGGGTTAAATGACTGGACCAAAATGGATGAGCACTGGTAATTGGGTCATATTGTTGGACCAAAATATTGCATTTGATCCAATCATTGATAATCAAACTTGCTAGCTAAATCTGAATCTTAAAATTTGACCTGATTATTGGTAATCAAATCTACTGTTTGCGTTCAAGATTTGAGATTGATTCAATTAGTGTCAATTAGGCTACTGATCTAGCTTGAGTATTGGATTTGACCCAATTGTAGAGAGTATGATCTAAGTAATGGTTGGGTGCTAACAATCAGACGAGATCATTGATCTAAAATATTGTAATTTACACTTAGTTGAACCCATTAGACTAATTCATTGATCAATTGGGTCTTAATTAATATCGTAAGTGTCATGGATTAAACAACCAGTCGAACTCATAAGCTGATCATGACCTAATGTGCAGGTAGATAGATCAAACGGTCAAATTAAAGTATTGGATTAAACTCGATGTCAAGACTATAGGTCTTAAGTAACATTTTGCTATGATCCAAATATGAAAATTTTAGTTAGTATCAGAGTCAAGTAGTCAACTAATTTTGCAATTCTCAGTGATGTTACTTTCGGCATCCAAATTAGTCTTGCTAGTCTGCTTTATCATAATTTAAATATAAAATTTTTTGGGTTGGTGCGTAAATCAATCTATTTTATAATTTCTTCTAAAATAATGTACTCCATATTCAGACTATAGGCTTTGCTTGCCTATTTTATTGTAGTTCAAATATAGAAACTTTTGGATTCACACCTAAGTCAACTCAAAGATGATGTATCCAATGTTCAGACTATAAGCTTCACTTTCCTAATTTATTATTATATAAATATAACAACTTTTGAATTGATACCTAAATCAATCAATTTTTTAGTTTTTCGTATCCGATGTTCAGATGACAAGCTTTACTTACCCATTTTATCATAATCTAAATATAAAAACTTTCGAATTGATATTCGAATCAACTCATTTTGTAGTTTTTTCAAAGATGATGGATATGATGTTTAGATTAAAGGATTTATCTATCTTTATTTATAGTTTAAATATGAAAACTTTTGAGTTGAGGCCTAAATCAACCCATTTTATGGGTTTCTGAAGGACAATGCATCCAATGTTCTAACTATATAATCATACTTGCCTTTTTACGTCTGAGTTCAAATATGAAAAACTTTTAAATTAATGCCCAAATTAACTGTTTTTTAGTAATGTGTCCTTCATAAATGCGACTTATTAATATTTTAGGGTGGCAACTAAAATCACTTCAACAAAGTATACATCTCTGGTTCTAAAGAATTCATGAGTTAAAACTTCAGCTTGAAGCAGAACACTGCATGGGCTCATTCCTTTCAGTTGAAAACCTCCCTAATTCCTGATTAATCCCATATATACTCTAAAAAGGTGGGTTAAATTCTCTGGACCATTAAATTACGACTGTAGATGAAGGTAAATACATTAATGTCCAAAGATGCCAGATGAAGTCTAAGCTGATCACCCAACAGACTCCATATCCCCTCTACAACTTAAGACATGTGAGGAAGAAGTGTGAAAAAGGTTCATTGTCTCAAAGACATCTGCAACAAATAGAAGATAAGGAGGGAATTTGGCTTGCGCGTAGACTGGTTGTATAAAGTCCATTTTGAATAATCCTTCGGATGAAAATAACACTCATAGAAAGCATCCAGTTTTCATACATTTGTTGCTCAAGTTGAGTTTGGTCTAAGGGTCGACGTATGGTAGAGTGGTACCTTTTAACAACCCTTGACCATTGGTAGCCTTTCTGCCCATTGAGGACATCATATCATCCCAACTTCTTGGGGTCTGGGATTCAGTGCTGATTATGGGCTACATTTTACAGTATTAAGAAAGTAGCTGGGTTTGATTTTTGACAATTGTGGATGGTTAAGTTCAAGAAACTCTTCATCTTCTTTTTCAGTTAAAAATCGAAAAAGTTAGAAGTTAAGAAGAAAGAGATTCTGGCTATAAAGCCTGGGGTAAAATGTTTCCTCGATCATCACATTCTTTTGATAAGTCCAAGAGCACTTTGGTGTTAAAAAAAAATTTCATCGTCGAAGCCTAGGAGAGAAACTAGCACTCCAAAGAGGCTGATCAGGACCAGAACCCCGGTGTGGATCACCTATACAAGCCATATACCTTTGTGTAGCTTGCAAAAATTGTACCTACCACCCCCTTCTATTGCTGCGTGAGTTATTAAGCATCAAAGGTAAAAGATTCAATAGTTACTAGTGACTTAGATATGATCTAAGACACTAGGCCATAAATATAGATATGATGTATTATTTGTATTTATATAGATTTGATTTATGTACTTTTTTACATAGATTTAATTTATGTACTTTTCTTTTATACCTTTATATATATAATTTTTATATATTGATCCTGTTGTAGCTGGAGCCGTATATGGAAGTAAGAACTATTAAATCTTGGTTCATTTAGCGAGTCATCTTGCTAATGGCTTCCCATCTATTACATTTTTAGGAAAAAAAATAAAGCAAGTTCCTTGATCCATCCATGCACTTCCAAGCAGTCTCCATCATGCCAAACGTGAGTGACATCATGAATTGAAAACCTTCACTGCGACAAAATAGTCTTTCAAAGGCCACTAGTTTTCACCTGTTTCCCTCTCTAAGAAAGAAAAATGATGCATGACCAGATGTTTGACCCCATAATTATACTTCACATCACCTATTTTGCTTTGAAATAGGTGTAGTTTCTCCACTTGAAATCATGGTGAAACCTTCATTCACTTGGTGCTTAAGAAAAAGGGGACAANATTCAAGACATGTTTCAAGAATTCATCGATTGAATTATAATGTGTAAAATTCCTTTTTGAAATCTTTTAAGCATAGAGCTTGAAACTTCTTTTTCTAATAGATTCAAAACTCATTGAATATAACCATTGATAGTTCATTCCTTTCAATTTGAATAAGCTCAAGGTTTTTGATAAATAAACACATTGTTTCTTTAAGGTACTCATGGCTTTTGGAAATCATCAAAATCAATAAAGTTGGGGCAATTATGTTTCAATAATTTCTCAACAATCTCCCCCTTTTTGATGATGACAAAAACATTGAGTATATGCATTATAAAATTGAAAAAATTTGTGATTCCAAAATCAACTATTGTGTTCATGGAAAGGCTCCCCCTCAATGAGGTAGCTCCCCCTATGAACCTTAATTTTATCATTCAAAATTTTTCAAATTCAAAAACTTAAGCAATTTTCTTTATGAAATTCAATTATCTCTTCCCCTTATGCTCTCCCTCTTTCAAAATTAAACTTTGATTGAATTGAAATATACGATTAATAAAATCTCTCCCCTTTTTTGTAATCAACAAAAAGGTTGAGATGCATCAGAGCATCAATTGATTAATTCATTCGAATTCATTCAGCATTTAGTTATCAAAATTATATCAAATTAAACATAAGCATTCAAGGATATTCAAGGTACTCATAATTGAAATGAACATAACTTTTCTCATTACTTCAAAATGAAATACATGAAAATGTAAACTTGCTCATTGCATTGAAAGTAAACTAACTTACATCAAAAAATACATTCATATTAAAACAAAATTCCTAGATACAATCTAGTCAAACTATAAGTATCAAAATCATTTGACACCTTGAAAATTAAACTCTTTAAGTGTCCAATCATATGATATCATCCTTTTGAGATTTTTAAAGTCATTCATAGTTACAAGATCAACTGTGCATTTTTCTTAACTGATTGCGTTGCATCAAGATATCTTGGATCCATCAGCTATCCTTAAGTCTTTCCAAAGATATTCTTTAAGCTTCACTTGAGTGAATCCACATGAGTACCAACAGAAAAAAAGTCAAGTCTTGAAATGATATTTCTTTAATTCATAATACTTCTCTTAATTCCTTTCATCTTTTTTGATTATCAAACTCAGCAAAATAGATCTAAGTTGATCTAACTGTCATCAGAAAAACTACAGAAGAAGATGAAGACTGAGGTGGAGGAAATAATGCATGCTAGGTCCTGCCTCAGACGGTCCAGCAACAGAAGGTCCAACCTCGACCTCAGCTCCAATGTCTTCAACTCTGTCCTCAGCAGCTCTAACATCTCTTGACCTTTCTTATCCAATTCCATTTCTTTCTTGAAGCCCATGCGATGAATAGTGGCCAAGAATAGTAGTCAGTATGTCTCAAATTTTTCTTGGGCTCACTATCACTAAATACAATCCCTTGGCTTCTGAAATAATTAGTCAAGATCCATGCCATAGGGAAGACAGGATTTCTCTTACTCCACAATCAGCATATACCATAATATCATCCGGGTAAGTTGATTGGCTTCCCAGAAACAACAGCATCCATAACAAAATATCTCTCTCAGAAATAGTCAAATCGGCCTGTCTTGGGAAAAATCCTGCTGCAGATGTTGTGAAGCAATCTTAAGTCCAAAGGCAGCTTGACTAGCAAAAACTTCTTCAAATCCCTCAAAATTTCTATTCAATAATCTAGTGAGGGCAGGAGACCTATCCTCTGGGTCAAAGGTGGAAGGTCCAGATAGGGGTAAGTCCAATCTTAGAAAGAATGGCAGTGACATTCAAACCAACTCCTCAACTGACCAATCCATCTCCTCTAGTCAAATTTCTTAAAACTCTTTTGCAGGGTAGTGGACAGTCCAAGGAGCATATTTTCAAATCCCATCTCTCAACTGTGACCTACAAGCAATCCCTCTCTCTCAAACAATCAAATCAACTTCCTTCCTGTGGTAAACTCTACTGCAAGGTGATCTACCTGAGGAGTAGGCAGTGGAGCAGGAGAATCACCGAAGAGGAAGAGAGAAGAATCCGGAGTCGGCTCGCGGACGGGTCGTCGACGGTCTTCTTCCTCTTCATCCCGGCACTACTACTAGCTCCACGGGTTTTGGGTGCCATTGATCTGGAATGATTGTTTAAGGTTTTTGGAAGATTTTGGAAGTTTGGAGGGTTTTGGAGGGTTTTGGAATGATTTGGAATGATTAGAATCGATGATGGGTCGACTCGTGCCCTAATAAAGCGATTTGGGACCACGTCGAGTCGACTCGCGCAAAGTGTGGAGTCGGCTCGGGTAAGTCACAGAGCACGGACACGATCTCGAGTCGACTCGCTCAGAGAGGGGTCGACTCCTGAGTTTCAGCAGAAACTCGAGTCGACTCCGATACTCTCGAGTCGGCTCCGAACAATTTCAGAGAAAAAAGATTAAGATTCAGAGAATCTGAAATGAGTCCGGAATTTGATCTTTGAGTATGATTAAAAATCATGGATTTGAGAGATCAAATTGATATGAGTTCTAGATAAAATTTCCTTAAGATTTTGAGAATTTGAAAGAACTCTAGATATATTTCCTTAGAGGTTTCAAAATTTATTCAAAAGGGTTACAAATTCCTAACTCTCCTCTAAGATAACAAAATCTTTCTTCGCTTAAAGGTTTTGTAAAGATGTCAGCTAATTGTTCTTCAGTGTTTACATAATCTAAACAAATTTCATCATTAGCTACATGTTCCCTTATAAAATGATATCTAATTTCTATGTGTTTTGTTCTTGAGTGTTGAATTGGATTTTTAGTTAAGTTGATTGCGCTAGTGTTATCACATCTTATGGGTGTTTTATCAAGTGTGATACCATAGTCTTCAAGTTGTCGCTTAATCCATAGGATTTGCGCACAGCAACTTCCAGCTGCTACATATTCAGCTTCAGTAGTTGATAATGCAACTGAATTTTGCTTTTTGCTAAACCATGTGATTAAGTTACTTCCTAAGAATTGGCATGCACCACTTGTGCTTTTTCTATCTAATTTACATCCAGCATAATCAGAATCTGAATATGCAATTAGGTTTAATGTGGAGTCTCTAGAATACCATAAACCTACATTTTTAGTTCCATTTAGATATCTTAAAATTCTTTTAACAGCTATTAAATGTGATTCTTTAGGTTCAGATTGAAATCTAGCACATAAACATACTGAAAACATAATATCTGGTCTACTTGCTGTTAAATAAAGAAGGGATCCGATAATACCTCGATAATACTTTTGATCAACCTTTTTACCTTCTTCATCTTTGTCCAGCTTGCATGAAGGACTCATTGGAGTTCCGAGGGGTTTCATTGTTTCCATACCAAACTTTTTGAGTAGTTCTCTTGTGTATTTGGTTTGGTTGATAAAGATTCCCTCTTGCTTTGTTTGATTTGGAGTCCAAGGAAGAAGTTGAGTTCTCCCATCATGCTCATCTCGAATTCTCCCTGCATCAACTTTGCAAATTCTTGACAAAGAGAATCGTTAGTAGCACCAAAAATAATGTCATCTACGTATATTTGTACTACAAGTAAATCTTTACTTTTTCTTTTCAAAAAAAGTTTTATCAACATTTCCTCTTGTAAAATCATTTTCTATTAAGAATTTACTTAACCTATCATACCAAGCTCTAGGTGCTTGTTTCAAACCATATAAAGCTTTGTGCAATTTAAAAACGTGATTTGAAAACTCGTGATCTTCAAAACCTGGTGGTTGTTCTACATAAACTTCTTCATTTATAAATCCATTTAAAAATGCGCTTTTTACATCCATTTGAAATAAGTTAAAATTCATATGACATGCAAATGCAAGTAATAGCCTAATGGCTTCTAATCTAGCTACAGGTGCAAAGGTTTCATCAAAATCAATACCTTCCTCTTGATTATATCCTTTAGCAACCAATCTAGCTTTGTTTCTAATTACTATGCCATTTTCATCTAGTTTATTTCTAAAATCCATTTTGATCCTATTACTGAATGATTTTTAGGTCTTTCAACTAAAGTCCAAACATTATTTCTTGTAAATTGATTTAGTTCTTCTTGCATTGCTAACATCCAATTATTATCTTTTTCAGCTTCTTCTATAGTTTTAGGTTCAATTTGTGATACAAATGCAAGATGATTACTAATATTTCTCATATATGATCTAGTTCTTATTCCTTGAGATGGATCGCCTATAATCAATTCCTTAGGATGACTATGAGCATATCTCCAGTCTCTTGGAAGATCTATATCATTATGATCAATATTGACATCATCGTCCTTATGTGAATCATCATCTTTAGCCTCTTGTTCATGATCAGAAGATACTTCAATATTAAGTTTTTCAAGATCTTTTTCAATTATGTTTGTATCTTCCTCATCATCAATCTTTTCAGATCCAGTTGCTAAAGATTCATCAAAAACTACATGTATGGATTCTTCAACTACTAAGGTTTTCTTGTTAAAGATTCTATATGCCTTACTAGTTGTTGAATAACCTAGAAAAATTCCTTCATCAGATTTAGCATCAAATTTTCCTAAGTTGTTTTTACCATTATTATGAATGAAACATTTACATCCAAATGCATGAAAGTATTTTATATTTGGTTTTCTTTCATTCCATAATTCATAAGGTGTTTTCTTTAATATTGGTCTTATTAAAGCTCTATTTAAGATGTAACATGCTGTGTTAATTGCTTCCGCCCAAAAATACTTTGGTAAGTTGCTTTCGCATAGCATGGTACGGGCCATGTCTTCTAGAGTCCTATTTTTTCTTTCAACTACACCATTTTGTTGTGGAGTCCTAGGGGCTGAAAAATTATGATTAATTCCATTTTCAGTGCAAAAACTTTCAAATAAGTGATTTTCAAATTCTGTTCCATGATCACTTCTTAGAGATACTATAGTAGTGTTTTTCTCATTTGTGACTTTCTTGAAGAATTTCAGGAATATCGAGAAAGTCTCATCTTTGTGAGCTAAAAACATTACCCAAGTATATCTAGAATAATCATCTACAATCACTAGACCATATTTCTTTCCTCCTAGACTTGTGGTTCTAGTTGGTCCGAAAAGATCCATGTGAAGTAGCTCTAGCCCTAGAAGTTGAAACAATGTTTTTAGATTTGAAAGAACTTCTAGTTTGTTTTCCAAATTGACATGCATCACATATTTTGTTATTTTCAAAATCTAGTTTAGGTAATCCTTTAACTAAATCCATTTTAATTAGTTTTGAAATAAGGTGTGTGCTTGCATGACCTAATCTACGATGCCACAACCAACTAATTTCATTTATGTTAGCATTGTCAGCAATTAAGCAATGATCACTCAGATAATTTTTCTAAGTCAACTAAGTAAACATTGCCATGTCTATAACCAGTAAAAATGCTATCAAATAGAATCAGTTACAGTGCAAATAGAAGATTTAAATGAAACATTAAAGTTTTATCACATAGTTGGCTTATACTAATTAGATTATGCTTCAAACCATCAACATAAAGTACATTATCAATATAGATGGAGTTATGCGAACTTTACCAAGGCCCATAATTTGACCTTTACCGTTATCGCCAAACGTCACAACTCCACCTTTCTTTTCTTCTAGGGTGATGAATTCATCTTTGTCACCCGTCATATGTCTTGAGCAGCCACTATCAAGGTACCACTTTTTCTTTGATCTTTTGGCTACAAGACATTCCTGCAATATAATCAAACTTTATGTTTAGGTACCCAAGCTTTCTTGGGTCCTTCATGGTTAGCAGCAACAAAAATTGTTCCTTTCGGAACCCATATTTTCTTTGCTTTAACATTTAACTTGTTGTTATTTAATGTTTTGCATTCAAATGATTTATGACCTTTTTCATTACATTTAAAACAAGTTATATTACTTTGGTTGGCTTTTACAAAAATATTCTTTAAGATTTTTGTTTCCTTAATGTGTTATATCCTAAACCAGCTTTGTCAAAAAGCTTTTTGACTATCTAAGATCATGTTAAGTTTAGTTGAACTTAAGTGAATTTCTCAACAATGTCTTTATATTTTTTAACATCTTTCTTAAGAGAGTCATTTCTTTAACTTGCTGTTCTTTCTAAAGCTAAAGTTTCTAATTGATCTTTTAAATCTTTTGTTGAGTTTTTAGTTTCAGATTTTAACAAATCTATTTCTTGATTAAGATTATCTCTTTCTTTGCTAAGTTCTTCTTTTTCATTAGTTAAGTTCTTAACTTCTAAAGCTAATTCATTTTTACTTTTAGCTAAGCTAATATTGTCATTTTTCAAAAACTTATACTTCTTTTTCAAGGATTTAAAATCAATCATAAGTTCATTGAAAGCCTCAAACATTTCATCAAATGTAAATTCATCATTTGAGTTTTCAGAACTTACCTCATTGTCGTTGTCGTCGTCGTTGGCCATGAAGCAGATATTGGCAACTTCCTTTTGTTCATCTTCTTCCGACGAGGAAGATTCATCAGACCATGTTGCCATGTATGCTTTCTTTTTCTTGTAGGCCTTTTTCAGCAAAGGACAATCATACTTAAAGTGCCCTGGCTTTTTGCACTCATAACATACTAAGGGCTCTTTTTCTTTTTCTTTCTCCTTGTCCTTTTTCTTATCTTTTTCTCCATCAAATCTTGCTCCAAATTTCTTTTTATGGAAGGGCCTTTTTCTCATAAACTTTCTGAATTTTTTGGCCAAGAGAGCAGTTTCCTCATCATCTTCATCATTACTTTCACTGCTGCTCTTCCATTTCTGCAGTCTTGAGGGCAAGTGTTTTCTTCTTTTTGTTTCCTCCTCAACATGCTGCTTCATTGTTAGCTCGTGGGTCATTAAGGATCCTAGAAGCTCCTCTAAAGGTAATGCATTGAGGTCCTTTGCTTCTTGGATAGCAGTGACTTTCGCTTCCCACGATCTTGGTAGTGACCTAAGAATTTTGCGCACAAGGTCAGCATTAGAATAAATTCTACCAAGACTTTTAAACCATTCACAATATCAGTGAATCTAGTGAACATGCATGTGATGGTTTCAGTTTGTTCCATTGTAAACAATTCATATTTATGAACCAAAATATTTATTTTTGATTCCTTAACTTGGTTTGTTCCTTCATGAGTTATTTCCAACCTATCCCAAATTTCTTTTGCGGAATTACAAGTTGAGATTCGGTTGAATTCATTTGAGTCTAAGGAACAATATAAATATTAATGGCTTTAGCATTTAGTTGTGCCATTCTCCTATCATTATCATTCCAATCCCTTTCGGGTTTAGGAACAATAGTGCCATCAATAAGGTGTGTGGGTGTACTAGGTCCATTTATTATTACTCCCCACAATTCATAGTCAGAAGCTTGAATGAATATTCTCATTCTAGCTTTCCAATATGAATAGTTGGTTCCATTAAATAAAGGAGGTCGATTCGTAGAATGACCTTCAGCAAAACATGAACCACTTTGTGTTGCCATAAGGATCTTTAGCCCTTGATCGTGAGATCAAATTCTAAATGAGCACTTGCTCTGATACCAATTGTTGGCCCAGATGGCAACCCAAGAGGGGGGGGGTGAATTGGGTTCTTAAAAATTTAAGACTTTTTAACTTTAATTGATTAGTTAGCAAGATGTGCAAGTGAGAGGCTAACTAATAATCAATACACAAGCAAATAAAAGAGATAGAGAGAGAGAAAATATGCACGGCAAACACAAGATAATTTTATAGTGGTTCGGTGCAACCAACACCTACGTCCACTCCCAAGATTCACTTGGGTCCACACTATAATCTCTCTAGATTACAGCCGAGTTGTTTTCCAAGCTCACAACTCAAACTTGTTGTTTTACCGGGTGCACAACGAACCCAGCTGGTTTTACTCGGGCTTACCAGCACAAAACCCTACACGTTGTTTTTCACGGGCTCACAACTAACCCAACACAAGCACTCCGGCTTGCAACGAGGTATACCAACCTCCACTGATTCAATCCACTGATTGAATCAGCAAACAAATAGATAAAGTTTGAAATAAGTGCTCCCCTTGAGCAAATATACAAATGAAGTACAAAATAAAAAGGTTAGAAAAGCCTGATAAGATTGCAGATGGTAGTGGCTTGGGCTTTCTTCCTTCTTCTCTTTAACTCCTCTTGAAGTTGAATCACGCCTCAGCAAGATTCTTGACCGTTGAAGACTTTGGAGTTGAGATGAAGCTTTTTCTCTTTTGAAAATCCTTCGATTTGACCTTTGAAATGCTTTGGATTTTCTTTTGACTCTTGTGGATTGATGAGAAGGAGCAGACGAAACTTCCTCTTGGATTTCACTCCTTTTGAATCACTCTATTTTGAGCTAAATGATTTTTCCAATATGCTCTGTTTTTCCCTCTTTTCAAAGATATTCTTTTCTCTCTTTTGATTTTTCTTGTTGTTTTGATTTGAAAAGAGCTCCTCTATTTATAGATTCTGCAAAAATATATCCGTTAGAGAAGGAAAAATAGCCGTTATTCAAAAATCTTACCGTTGGGGCTGATGTGTCATCGTTAAAAATCGCGTCCAGATTTCGTGGAGTCGACTCGAGCTTGTGGGAGTCGGCTCGACAGTCGATTCCAGAAACCCTATTTTCAAGGGTCGACTCGCGATATGCGGGGAGTCGACTCGAGAAGTGCTCAAAAATGAGCCTTTCTGCCGTCTGAGTCGAGTCGGCTCGCACAGTCAGAGTCGGCTCGCGAAGGTTTCAGGGGTCGACTCTTGAAAACTCAAGTGTCGACTCGAGAAACTCAGACATTTTGGGGAGTCGACTCGGAAACCCTTGAGTCGGCTCGGGAGCGATACAAAAATCAGAAAAATGTTCTGATAGACTTTAAAACTTGTCCCAATTAAATTTAAAATATAAATTTGACTTGAATACATTAAATGATGTTTATCATGGATTCAAGACATGTTCCAAGAATTCATCGATTGAATTATAATGTGTAAAATTCCTTTTTGAAATCTTTTAAGCATAAACTTGAAATTCTTTTTCTAATAGATTCAAAACTCATTTGATATAACCATTGATAGTTCATTTTTTCAATTTGAATAAGCTCAAGGTTTTTGATAAATAAACACATTGTTTCTTTAAGATACTCATGGCTTTTGGAAATCATCAAAATCAATAAAGTTGGGGCAATTATGTTTCCATAATTTCTCAACAATAATCAAATTTCTAGAAAAGTTTGGAATGAAATAAATATTATTCAGAATAAGAAATTTCTTTCCAAATGAAAGACGGCTGTTCCAACTGCCTTGACCGATATCGTAGCCCCATTGCCATCCCTCATTGTCAACTCGCCATCAGAAAGCTCTCTCGAAGAACTAAGGAGTTGCATAGAAGAACAAACATGATTTGTTGCCCCTGAATCAATTATCCAGGAGGAGGTATCAACCTCAACTAGACAAGCATCGAGTACAAGTAAATCACATTTACTATTTTTCTTCTCTTTCATTTGGTTGGTGGCAACTTGCCACTTGTCATAATGTTCTTTAACATTACAATCAGCAGCAAGGGTTGGCTCAGTGATACTAAATTTGATGTTCTCATTAGTCAAAATGTTGTTAAGATCAGATTTCCATTTGGGATAGTTTTTTTTAGTTAGGGTGTTGCTAGAAAGCAGAGAATAATGGGATTGTTCAAAGCTATTTTCTAAAAAATTAGTCAAGATAAATGTTTATAAGTTTTTGGAATAGTGATTTCAAAAAAAATTGAACAATTAGGGAAAATACAAGAAAAGCCCATATTCTATTCCCTCATAATTCAACTAGCCATGTACAAGTCTGTCGCCGTAGGATAGGTCAGCTTGCACACTTAATTAAACTGAGACTCTTCTTGATTAATAAGTATGTTTCTGAAATAACTCTTATTTCCACACTTATTAACTACTGAATTTGAAAAGGTTTGATCAAAGATATAATCAACACATCTGATCTTATATCTTTATGAGTAAGACCCACCATTTCAAATTTCTAGACTTAATCCAAGCATGTTGTCGTAGGATAGGTCAGGCTTGAAATACATCTAAAAATTCTATCCTAAGAGATCTAGCCTTGTTATTAAATTGAACGGAGACCACCCGTAGGGCGACAAAATCAAAGCGCCTCGAGGCACCGTTCAAGTCTCACGGTGCTAAACCAATGGTGGAGACCAACAATTTATTAATTACTCATTATTAAAGTGGAATTGTATTTTTATTATATAAAGATAACCTTTTATCTTTGTGAATTAAATTCAATAACCTTTAAATCTTGTCATATCATGTAGATTTAATCTATGAATTTAATTCTTTCATGAATTTCAAGAATCGAATTCTTGTTAATACTTTAAGATAACCATTATCTTTTAGAAATTAATATCAAAAGATTTTAATAATCATATGATTAAAATTTAATATTACATATTAACTTTTAAAAATTAATTTCTATACAAAGAATCATATTATTATTATTTATGAAATTAAATAGATTAGTCTTAGATTTAATAATCTCATTATTAAACTAATATCATATATTAACTTAACCTAAGACTATTTTTAATTTCATAACTTTATTTAAGAATCAAATTCTTAATATTATAATTCCAAACCACCCATTTAAAAACCTTTTTAAATATATTTAGAATTATAATAATATTGTCTTTGTTCATTAACTAAGACCCTATAAATAGGCATAATCATGATTAGTCAAATAGTCCTAATCAATAATTTTATGATGCATAGGATGGATATTTCTAATTTCTATATGGCATGATAAAATTAACTCATCAAATAAATTATTTTATATTAATGATCGTGAGCCATCTTATGGCCAAACTGATTGGAGTGGGCTTAGGCCCAATTTGCTTCAAAAACCAGTTTGGGATTTGTCCCAAACCATTTGAGATTTTTATAATAATTTTCTTCACGTACAACACAAACCAGTTTGGATTTTGACGTGATAAAATATGTGATTAAATCGCAGATCCTTTTGGTTTCAAAAATTAATTTCTAATATGGTAATTAATTAAATCATAAATATTTCTTAGCAGCCTATTGTGCTCTTCGGATTGCAGATAGTTGGGTCAAATGCACCAAGGTACTATCAATAGCCTTCCTTGCAGTACGTCCCTAATATTCCTACCATACGTCCGTTGGAAAAGATATCCGAGGTACTACTAGTAACCTCCCTCTTGAATCATTCCTGGGTTGAACACGATAGAAACTAGAACATGATAAATTTCACGCCCATAATTCTTGGGATCTATATCCCATCCTTAACTTTTAAGCAAACAGTTCACGATAAAAATAAATACCAAATATCAAATATTTATGCATACCAAATATCAAATATTTATACATACCCATCCATAACATGCATACCTAATATCAAATATTATAAAACATATCAAATTATCACATATCAACATCATGATAATATTAATATTAGTGCATGACCACTCTGATACCAGTTGTTGGTTTTCATAATATATATATATAGCGCGTAGCGAAAGCATGCAAATCATTTAACATGCATAAAATTAATATTATCATATGAAAAGAAAAAATTATCATATAATTTTTCTAAACATAAAAATATACCGATATATTGAGGTCTCGAAGGAACAGATGCGTCCTACTACCGGATTCATAGCTATGGATGAAGAATCCCATGGTAGAGTTTATGGACCAAGGTACTTCATAAAGTACCTACAAAATTAAAATGAAACCAGAGCCTTCCTCACCTTTCTAAGGATCGGTATCGAATTATGAGAGTGGGCTCACCTTGATTGATTTTCTATATTTCTCAAAACTCTGGCGCACATAAAATAAGAGAGAAAAAGGAAAGAAACTTTTCTTTCATTTTTTTTTCTTTTATTTCTAAAAGTTCACTTTATACCATATTTATAGGCTCTAAGTGAATCAAATAAAACTATTTTTAAATTAATTTAATTTAGATAATATTTATCTATTAAAACATTTAATTTAGATAATGATTATCTATTACAACATTTAATTTAGATAACGTTTATCTATTACAATATTTAGATAATATTTATCTGTTACAACATTTGATGTAGATAATGTTTATCTGTTACAACCTATTTTGACCACATAGGAATAATTCTCACATGTACATCAACTCCTTGATTATATCAAAGAAAAAGTTATTTTCTTATTTGCAACTAATTTAAAAATAATATCTAAATTAAATATAATATCTAAATTATCAAATCTCATTTAATAATTTTAGATATTATTAATTTCAAATATCTAATAAATCAAATTTATTATTTTATTTTCAATATTTTCAATAATCATATTATCAAAAAAAATTCTCTCCATCAACTCATAATATGCGCCACTTAGAAGAGAAAATTTCTTTTGTGTGATGTTCCACAATAACACTTATGTGCAACCATTCATATCAATTATTATATGAACAATGTGTCTAAACATATTTTTATTTTGTCTAATAACTAATTTATTGTACCAAAATAAATGTGAGAAAAATAATCAATCAAATTGATTATTTATTTCATAATAAACTATTTATTATAAAGTTTCAATAAATATTTTATTTAAAAAAATAATTAATCACATTAATTATTCAATCCAAGAGTTATTGATGCGATTAACCTAAGATAGTGTGGGGACCATGGACCCATAATTTTAAGCTCCAATAAACTTGAATAAACTCAATTAAAACTCTTTAATTATTTATTCATTTTATTAACCTCAAAGTTATTCCAAAAAACTCGAGAATGCACTCTTAAAAATTACAGATTATCCACTAATATAATCATTACATGTAATTCAATCCTCCATAATTAGTTTATAATTAGAGCTAGGTGAAATAGCCGTTATACCCCTCTAATTTTCTCTTATTCCTAAAGTATCATTGATTCACTAGTTAAACAATTAATTTATGATCGGATCATAAATTGCGCGCATAACTGTATCAATACTTAAGGGAACTAATTTTAAGCTTCTTTTCAAAATCCATTGATTCTATATCTTTAAATCATATTTTCAGCCCAATGTGTTATTAAACCTCCAAGATGTAAGTATTGGGCCAAACATCAAATGAGCTTTAACAAACAAATCAAAAGATCCAATAGCACAATCAAAGAGTCTGTGATTAAATCAGGATTAAGGTTGATTTACATATGATCATCTTGTGACATAAATTAAATTCTTTATAACAGTCTTAAATAAAGATTCAAATTATGTCGGTCCAAGTCCTATATAATCTTATTATATAATACCTCCACTAAGTATTTCTACACAACAATCTGGTTAAGATTGTCACATTCATAATGTTCATGGATCGTATTAGTGATTAGCGATAGAAGATCCGTACTTCTGTCATCATGGACATATTTAAATATATTAGCTATAATTTTAATCCTCTTGTATATATTATACTAAAATTATAGCCTCATAATATATTTGGATTTTCATATAAATATTCATCTTTCATATAAACGAGGCAAGATTGAAGAAAAATGCTTCTTTTATTAATTCAAAAAATTAAAAGTATAAATACATTTGATTTCAAGGGTACTATTTCTAACATAAGTCTCTTGCAAATTAAAATCCTTTCTGATTTCTAATTCAGTGTCCTTATCCAGAAGGTATTAGACTTCAAAATATTGAAAAGAACATGGTGCTTAAAAGCTAGTGCGAATATTGAATTCATAGTTGTTGAAAAATTATTTTTTATCTTGCAAAAAATCTCTTCCTAAAAATTGCTAGAAATATATTGTAGAAATTTAAATACATAAATAAAGTAAAAAAAAAAGATGATATGAATTAAACCAGGATCGAGGTATGTTAAACACTACCTTAAGGATCAATTTTTGCCCTTTCATGCAGGTTGTTGATGATCTGTCCCCAAGGTATAACAATCTGGCTTGACCCAATTTTTCTACTACGAGCATGATCGTGTGGAAGTGCAAACCCAATGATTACCTTCAGATGCCCAAGAAAAGATTAATAAATATAGGAATAAAATGAGATCAAAAAACTTAAGCTATTCCAAATCATTTTATACCATCTTGAATCCTTGAGCGGCTTAGCCATAAAAGCTCCGACAGCTCGGCCCATAATGGCCTTAAAGGCCTAATAGCCGTTAGCCCCAAATCATGTCAAAAACGGTTTACAAAATAAATTGTTTGGGCCGTTTCTGAACGTTGATGAAATGTTGCCGAAACGCTCGACGTTCCCTCTTTTTTTTTTATTTACACTTTTTTCAACAATTCCCCATAAAAGTTTTAAATAAAAATATATATATAAACAAAAATCTTAGGGTACCTTATACTGCGCAATAGGTGAGGTGTCCTATGGACTTGAACCTCACTTAGTGTTGATTGTATACATCTGAAGGAACCATAGTGGATTAGACCTTGAATTAGGTCCTTTGACTCAGACTTCTACTAATCACACACACAGTATGGATCAATTGGGTTTAAGCGGTCAGCGCATATTCATGGCCTTGTGCTTAATACCTTGATTATTTATGAGAATTTTTTAAGGTTAGCCTAAACCTTTAGTCATGGTCTAATATGACGATTCTCATATAGGTGAATCCTCCAAGGGTATTTGTGACAATACCCTAAGATAACCTACCTCGGATCCATTAAGAGTATGACTCAACATTACACAAATTTACTTTGTCACTTTATTTTATTTTTTATTTAAAACTTTTATTTTTTTTTTGCAAGATAAAAAATAAATTTTTAACAGCTATCATATTTTTGCCCATTTCGTGTAGGTTGTTGGCGATCTGTCCCTAAGGTACAACGATCCGGCTCGACCTGATCCTCCTACTACGAGCATGATCGTGTGGAGGTGCAAACCCAATGATTACTTTCAGATGCCCAATAAAAGACTAATGAAAATTAAAAATAAATGAGACTACAAAATCATTCTGTGTCGTCTTGAATCTTTTAGTCCCTATTTATTTAGGCTTAGCCAATAAAAGCTCTAATGGCTCGGCCCATAATGGCCTTAAAGGCTTAGGCCCAAATCACGTCAGAAATGGCTTACAAAATAAATTGTTTGGGCCATTTCTGAACGTTTCCTTCCCTCCTTTTTTTTATTTACACTTTTTCCAACAATCTCAAAAGAATAATATTTTTGTTATATTTATTTTATTTTTTTATTTAAAACCATTGAAAAATTATTTTTTATCTTGCAAAAAATTTCTTCCTAGAAATTGCTAGAAATATATTATAGAAATTTAAATACATAAATAAAGTAAAAAACAAAAGATGATATGATCGAGGCATGTTAAATACTGCCCTAAGGATCATATTTTTGCCCCTTCGTGCAAGTTGTTGACGATCTGTCCCCAAGGTACAACGATTCGGCTCAACCCGATTCTCCTATTATGAGCACGATTGTGTGGAAGTGCAAACCCAATGATTACCTTCAGATGCCTAAGAAAAGATTAATAAAATATAAGAATAAAATGAGATCAAAAAACTTATAAAGCTACTCCAAATCATTCTACACCATTTGAATTCTTGATCGCTCAGCCCATAAAAGCTCCAACGGCTCGGCCCATAATGGCTTTAAAGGCCTAATAGCCGTTAGCCCCAAATTACGGCTTACAAAATAAATTGTTTGGGTCATTTCTGAATGTTGATGAATGTTGCCTCTCGCAACATTTACGCACGCAATGTGTACACGAAACGCTCGCGGACGTTCTTTTTTTTTTATTTACACTTTTTCCAACAATAGTGACTTAAAGCTAGTGCGAATATTGAATTCAAACCTTTCTTATAGTGCCCTATGTGTTGGTTTATAGGCATTCTCAATTGCATGCTGGACAAGAAGTATTGATTACCAAAAGAAAGTTGGCAATTTTGACTTCTAGGCCATTTCAGTATAAGTAGTTAGCTGAAATAAGATCACATCTATTCATTACCAAACCGAGCCAAAGAGAAGATTTTGCCGCCTCCTCCATGCACTATTCACACGTTAAAGAGGATTAAAAACCCTTCCTCCCCTTCCCTCATCCCACACCTGCTTCGTCTTGCTCTTCTCGCTGTCATCTCCTCCTCAGAAGCTTGATCTGACCGCAGTTAATCTCTCTCCCTTTGTCTTTATTTTATGTTTCAGTCTAATATTTGATCCAAGGGTTGGAGAGATGACAGCGAGAGGTAGAGAGAGAGAGATCTGGGTTGCTGTTTCAAGAGAGAGACGGAGATAGATTTGGGATTTGAGAACACAAAAAAAGGAAATGAAAGGGAAAATATTCAGTCGATTTAAGAGTTTAAAAAAAATCTTGGTTGTCGCTAGCTGATTGGCTAGTCGAGGAAACTGATGGTCAGTTGGAAGGATTTGCCAGGTGAAGCAAGAGATAGAGGCAGGGAGAGAGAGGGTCAGGGAGGGGAAAAAGAAGATGTGTGGGTTGTGCGTGAGGGAGGCAGAAGACAAGCAGAGGAAATGGAGTAGGATTTTGAAAAGAGGGAGAAGAAGGAATTGAATTAAAAAAAAAAAACAGAAGAAATGGAAACAGAGATCGGAAGGATAAAGAGCCAAACGTCCCTGTTTGAGTTTGGGTTTCAAAAATGAGGAAAAAAAAAGATTGATGGGTTGGCTGTTGGCCGTTCATTTGAGCCTTAAGCTCAATTCATTTGAGCCCAATTGGACCCAAGTTTTGAGCTCAAATTAGACTTAACCCAATGTTCTAGAATACAAATTTTGATCGATGATAGTTTTAGTTTGTCAAAGAATTTTTTTTTTCTGTTTGGACTGGTACATGTTGAGATAATCAAACCCTAAGTTGGATCTAGGACTAAACTTGGAAGGATGACAAGATTTATTTTGGCATCATGATTTTTAGAAATTAAAATTTTAAATATTATGCTGTAGGTATCAGAAGCCTAGACAATTGATTTGGACGTATGAATTAGCGATAGAGTGTAAGTAAGCCATTTATCATGAGTAATTTAGTAAATTATTAAATTATATAATTTCTAAATAAAATATTTGTATATATTTAAATATTTCTTTCTATCTACTATTATCATGCAAATAAATTTTGATGCATTATTTTATTCATTAGAAAGCTTGATAATATTATTTTTAGATTTTAGATAAATTTTACATAATTTATAAAATAAATAAATAAATAAAGATGATAAAAAATAAATAATGATAATAGTAGTAGTAAAATAATTCATGTGATAATAATAAAAATGATAAACTAATATTGTTTATGCAAAACAAATAGTTATGATGTATATTCAAGCTATAAATTAGTAAAAATATTTGATATTAATATTATTAACACAGCTAATATGATATGAATGTATGCCTATGCAAAATTAACCTAAAGAATTCTATGGATAATATTTGAATAAAAAATAAAATAAGTTCTAAATAATAAAATATGTTACCCATAGTCCATTATGATATGACTTTATGAATGATTTCTGATATCGGGAGTCACCTCCACAAGGAATANTTAAAAGTCTTGGAAAATCTTATGCTAACAGTGATCTTGTTAGAAAAATCTTAAGATCTTTACCTAGGTCATGGAAAGCAAAGTCACTGCAATTCAAGAAGCAAAAGATCTCAACACTTTATCACTTGAAGAGTTGGTCGGTTCTTTGATGACTCATGAGCTTCAGCAACGACAACATGATGAAGATGAATCAAAGAAGAAAAGGACTATGGCTTTGAAGAGTGCAACTCAAGAAGATGAAAAGAGAAGAAACCACAAGTGACAGTGAGAAAGATGATGAAATGCACTTATTTCAAGAAATTTAAAAGGTTCATGAAGAGAAAGAAATTTGGAAAAAGAAAAACTATTTGTCAAAGGAGACCATAGCAAAGATAAGGAAAAGAGTGAACCTCCTACATGCTATGAGTGCAAGAAGCCTGGACACATCAGACCAGATTGTCCACTATTAAAGAAAGGATCTAAAAGAATAAAGAAGAAGGCAATGATGGCTACTTGGAGCGATAGTGAAGCAACGAGTTCAGAAGATGAAGAGAAAACTGAAGTTGCAAATGTTTGCTTCATGGCTGATAATGATGAGGTAAGCCCTAACTTTTTAGATGACTTTACCTTTGATGAATTACAATGTGCATTTTATGAACTTATTGATGATTTTGCAAATTTAAGTTCAAAGAGCAAAGAATTGAAAAATGAAATCAAAAATCTTACTCTTGAAAAGGAAAGAATTTTAAAGGATAATGAATCATTGTTAAAGGAAAACCAATTTGAAAAATGAAGTGGATAAATTAAAACCAATTGTTGATAGATTTAGTCTAAGTTCAAAAAATTAGAAATGATTTTAAATAGTCAAAGAGCTGTTTACAATAGAGCTGGTCTTGGATATAATCCTTTAAAAGAAAAATTTTTAAAAATATTTATGACATGCTGATGATTTACTAAAATTACATGTTTTAAATGTGAAAAATTAGGACACAAAGCTTATATTTGTCAAACACAAAGATAAGAAAAATATGGGTTCCAAAAGGAACCATCTTGACTAACCCTAAAGGACCCAAGAAAGCTTGGGTACCTAAAAACAAAAATTAAAATTATGTATGCAGGTGTGTCTTGCAACCCGAGCAATTAAAAGACAATGGTACTTGGATAGCGGGTGCTCAAGACACATGACCGGTGATGAATCGCAATTCATCACTTTGGAAGCAAAAGATGGAGGTGCTGTTACTTTGGTGATAATGGCCAAGGAAAAATAATTGGCATTGGAAAAATAGGTATCACACCTCATGCTTATATTGATAATGTTTTGCTTGTGAAAGGACTGAAACACAATTTACTTAGCATTAGTCAATTATGTGACAAAGGATTTAATGTTACATTTGAATCATCTTATGCATTGTTAAAAATCCTGCAAATGAAAACATGAAATTTGTTGGTCATAGGCATGGTAATGTATACATTGTTAATTTAAATGATTTGCATGATCAAAATATTGATTGCCTAGTTGCTACAAACAATAAAACTGATAATAGTTGGTTATGGCATCGTAGGCTAGCTCATGCAAGCATGGATTTACTATCTAAATTAATTAAGAAGGATTTAGTACATGGTTTGCCAAAACTTATTTTTGAAAAAGATAAGATTTGTAATGCTTGTCAATTTGGAAAACAAACCCGAGTTTCTTTTAAATCAAAGAATTTAGTTTCAACCACTAGACCTTTGGAGCTCTTGCATATGGATTTATTCGGTCCTACAAGAACAACTAGTCTAGGAGGTAAAAGATATGGTTTTGTTGTTATTGATGATTTCTCTCGCTTTACATGGGTTTTATTTCTATCTAGTAAAGACGAAGCATTTTCAGCATTTCAAAAATTATTTAAAAGAATTACAAATGAAAAGAATTCTTCTGTTTTATCGATACGAAGTGATCATGGAAAAGAATTTGAAAACAAATCTTTTAAATTTTTGTAATGAAAATGGAATTGAACATAATTTTTCTGCACCAAGAACACCAACAAAATGGAGTAGTTGAAAGAAAGAATAGAACATTAGAAGAAATGGCCCGTACCATGTTGTGTGAAAGCAATCTTCCAAATATTTTTGGGCAGAAGCTATCAACACTGCATGTTATGTTTTAAATCGTGCATTGATCAGACCTATTTTGAAAAAGACTCCATATGAGCTTTGGAAAGGAAGAAAACCTAATATAAGTTATTTCATGTTTTTGGATGCCGATGTTTTGTATTAAATAATGGAAAATCAAACCTTGATAAATTTGATGCTAATCTGATGAAGGAATTTTTCTTGGTTATTCTTTACATAGTAGAGCTTTTAGAGTATTCAACAAAAAGACTTTAGTAGTTGAAGAATCAATTCATGTTATCTTTGATGAATCTAATGATCTTCCATAAGGAAGAGAAAAGGTATAAATGATGCAGATGACATTGAAGATCAATTCAAGGACATCACATTGAAGGATAAGAAGACTCGGATACAAAGAGGTAAATGAAGGAGGGAACGCTGACCTACCTGAAGCCTCACAAGGTAATGATGAATTAGAAAGAGGTTGGAGGTATGTTCTCAGTCACCCTAAAGATCTAATTATTGGTGATCCTTCTCAAGGAGTTAGAACTAGATCATCATTTAGAGATACTTATAATAACTTAGCATTTGTATCTAAAATTGAACCTAAATGTTATGATGATGCTAAAAATGATGTTGATTGGATTAATGCCATGCATGAGGAACTTAACCAATTTGAAAGAAATAATGTATGGACTCTTATTGAAAGACCTCATGATCATCAAATTATTGGAACTAAATGGGTTTTAGAAACAAATTAGATGAACATGGTAATATAATTAGAAATAAGCAAGATTAGTAGCTAAGGGTTATAATCAAGAAGAAGGAATTGATTTTGATGAAACTTATGCCCCTGTTGCTAGATTAGAAGCTATTAGATTACTTCTTGCTTATGCTTGCTTTATGAATTTTAAATTGTATCAAATGGATGTTAAAAGTGCTTTCTTAAATGGATACATTGCTGAACAAGTTTTGTGGAACAACCACCCCTTTGAAAATCACTTGTTTCCAAACCACGTTTTCAAATTGAACAAAGCTTTATATGGTTTGAAACAAGCGCCCCGGGCGTGGTATGAAAGATTAAGCAAATTCTTGATTAGCAATGATTTCATTCGAGGAACGTGGATACAACTTTATTTATTAAAAGAAAAATAAAGATATATTAATTATTCAAATCTATGTTGATGATATCATATTTGGTGCCACTAATGATTCTTTGTGCAAAGACTTTGCTAAGCTTATGCAGGGAGAGTTCGAGATGAGTATGATGGGTGAGCTGACTACTTTCTCGGACTACAAATTAAACAAAGCAAAGATGGGATCTTCATAAGCCAATCCAAATATACCAAAGAAATGATCAAGAAGTTTGGCATGGAGACATCCAAGAGTATCGGTACCCCTATGAGCTCATCATGTAGACTTGAATCTTATAATTCTGAAAAGTGTGTTGATTTAAAATTATATAGAGGCATGATTGGATCATTATTATATTTAACTGCTAGTAGGCCAGATATTTTATTTAGTGTTTGCATGTGTGCAAGATATCAAGCCAATCCTAAAGAATCACACTTGCTTGCTGTTAAAAGAATATTTAAATATTTAAATGGAACAGTAAATTTAGGTATATGGTATGACAAAAATCTAGCATTGACTTAATAGGATACACTGATTCAGACTTTGCTGGATGTAAAATAGATAGAAATCAACCACTGGAACTTGCCAGTTTCTAGGTGTTAACTTAATCTCATGGTTTAGCAAAAAGCAAACTTCAGTAGCACTGTCTAGGCCAAGCCGAATACGTTGCAGCTGGAAGTTGCTGTGCTCAAATCTTATGGATTAAGCAAAGCTAGAAGATTATGGTATTAAACAAAAAGCTATACCTATAAAATGTGATAATACAAGTGCAATCAATTTAACTAAGAATCCTATTCATCATTCCAGAACTAAACATATTGAAATTAGACATCATTTCATTAGAGATCACGTAAATAATGAAATGTTGTTATTGAATTTTTAAATACTGAAAATCAAATTGCTGACATTTTACTAAGCCTCTTGATGAAACAAAATTTTATGAAATCAGAAGAGAATTGGGAATGTTTGATCCAACCATTTAATGAATCAATTAATGAATCAATATGAATCTAATTGATGTGACATCTTTTAATCAAATCAATTTAGGGACATCCTATCAAATTAAATGCTTGAGTATGCTGCAAGCTTTAAGCTTTTTCATCTTTATGAAGCATAACTTCCATTAATTCCTTCCACCAACCGACATTTGCTAGCTTTTTCTTTTGATGGCAGCTAGCCGACCAGGCAACCAAACAGTCACCTGGCCAGCTAACTATCAAGCTCTCCCTATATAACCTTTTTTCTCTCCAACCGTTTCTATTTCAAAACATTCCTCCTCACTTCAAGCCGAGCGTCTTCACCACTCCTCTCATTCTCATCCTCCCTTTCATTCCATCAATCAACCTATCAATCCTTTCTTCCATTCTCTATCAATCCATCTTGAAGATAGTTGATGGCTCCCAAGAAGAAGACAATCGCAAGAGATGACGATTGTGCCGATCTTCGCTGGAAGTCTTCTACTTCTTCATCTCATATCAACTCCCTTCTTGCATCTAAATCCTTTGCTCATGGAAGGTTAGTTGATTTTAACTTCTTAGAACAGGAAGGTTTTAAAATTAAAAAATTTTAGTTAATCAAGTTGGGATAAGCTTCTATCTACCAAGAGACCTATTTATCCTGAGCTTATCAGGAATTTTATGAAAATATCTCTTTTGGTAGTGGGACTATCTCTTCCTTCGTGAAAAAGACTAAAATCGACCTAGACTGCAAAACGTTAGGATGTGCTCTTAATATTCCATCTGATGGTTTCTTAGAAGTCCTACCCAGTGAACGTGGATATAAAATAGGTTTAATCCTTAATATTGATGATAGTGATGCTAGTAATATTGAAACTTTAGATGCAACATGTTATCTGTAGAAAATAGATTATTTCATAGTATCATCGCCAAAATCCTTGCCCCTCGTGCAGGTTCGTTTAATGTAGTAAATGATAGGGACATATGTATAATGTATGACATCTTAATAGAAGACCCTGTTGATCTACCTCAACTAATGATGACCGTAATGAAAGAATCCTTGTCTAGATCTAAGGCTGCATTGCCCTACGGAATGTTTCTCACTTATGTATTTGAGTTTTTCAATATTAAGCTTAAGGGAGAAACTGCATTGGCATTACATCACTCTGACGTTTTTAATGCTCATTCACTGCACCGTATGGACTTTGCCAAACGGGATGGTATTTGGTTAAAGGTTAGGTCTAGAACTGGTCAGTCTAGTATGCCTCCGCCAACTGTGACTCAATCTGCTTGTTCTCCTTAGAACTTCTTCAATTTTGACTTCAACCATCCGAATCCTTACCTTGCTGCTATGTCTGATGATCAAAATCCTTTTCAATCTGATCCACCCAATATGAATGCTCCTGGACCTTCATATCGCAATGACAACCAAGCTCCTGCTCCTCTTCCTGTCGTTCGTATAAGTGATGATCAAATTCGCCTCATATTAATGAATTGACCCTTGCCACTTCTAGTCGAAGCTCTGGAGACAGTGCTTCTTTTGTCAATGATCAGACTCTTGTACCATATTTTTTCTATTTTTGAGAACATGTCTCAGTTTAAACTTACTCTTGAACGTCTTGTCCATGATGTGAACATTCTCAATGGAAGAGTTTTTCATCACAATGAATCTGTCATGGAACGGATCCTAAAAGAGATTAATTTTCTAAAAGGTAAGCTTGAGAATTTTGAAACTAAGGCAGAGTGGGTAGAGTACTGAATGAGATCCACGAGACCCAGACCCGGGATGCAGCAAACGCTGTCGACCATTGGACCGCATCCTTCACAAGGCTGAGTCAACTCATAGAGACTTACATCACTCTTTCTGCCGCCTCTGCGCCTGATGCTTCTTATTCTCATCCGCACCTCTGGACTCCACCAACACAGCCTTCCTTCGACAAGCCTGGATCTTCAAACAAGCCAAATGTTTCTTCAGTGCATATTTCTTCTTCTGATGACAACAAGTAATTATGTTTGACTTATGTTATAACTATACTTGGTACTGTTTATGTAATGCATGTTTATGACTATGCTTTATGGCTTATGACCATGGCGTGTAATGTTTGTATTACTCTATTTTGTAATGATATGAATGACTGCTCTAATTATGTATGAATGATAACATCTCCTTGATATATTATGCTTAAATTTATTGCAAAACTCTTCAAACTTCTTTTTGATTGATGACAAAAAGAAGGAGAAGAATATTGCATACATTAAGGAATGGAGTAAAATAATAACTCCATATATTCAGGGGAGAAAAGAGTTCACTTATTCAGATTGACAGGGGGAGAAGTTAATGTTTTCTGATTACACTCCTGTCTACTTCAATATTTGCTCCTTATGTGCTTAAAGGTTTTATCATCATCAAAAAGGGGGAGATTGTTGACCCCAGATTGATTTTGATGATTACAAAACTATTAGGCAACTCTAAGCTTGATACAGGGAAGTTCGTCGCCTTGCAGGTAAGTATCTGCGTGCAAAATTGATTGATAAGAAAGTACTTCACTCTTAGATAATTTTATTGGCCTGGGAGTTAACTAGTTAGCTAACTTGTTATTCCATTTAGCTAGCTGGCACGCCTTTCAGCTAACTGGGAAGCTAACTCAGTGCTTGGCTAAATGTCCTTAATTCTTTAGCTAGCTGGTTAGCTAGCTTGTTAGCTAGCTAGAGTTTCATCAGCTAACTAATGTGCTCGTCACAGTGCTTGGCCGAACGCTCTTTGATTTTAGCTAGCTGGTTAGCTAGCTTGGGATGCCTTGGAGCTACTAGAATTCATCTTAGCTAACTCCTGTTGCCTGTTAACCAACTTGGCCGAATGGACTTAAATTTTAGCTAACTGTTGAGCTAGCTGCTAGACCTTCTAGCTAGCTGGCGGTTTTTTTAGCTAACTGCTTAGCTAACTATTTTATCCTAGAGCTAACTGCTTAGCTAACTATTTTTATAGGTGAGCTTGTGGCCGTGAGGTTTGAAAATTTAGTTAGCTGAAGAGCTAACTCCCTCTCTCTCTGGCTGTTTGGATTCTCTGCTTAGCTAACTGGAGAGCTAGCTATCTTTTGGTTAGTTAGATGGAGAGCTAACTAAGCTGGGCGGTTTCTATGCTGTTTTTGAAATTAGTTAGCTAGTGAGCTAACTGACTTTTCTTTAGTTAGCTATTGAGCTAACTCCCCTTTACCTGTAACCATTGCAGCCGAGAGCTTTAAATTTTTAGTTAGCTAGGGAGCTAACTAGCATTGCACGACCTCTTTATTCTGATGTTTACTTTTGCTGTTAGTTAGCCGAAGAGCTAACTATCTGCTGCTTAGTTAGCTGCTGAGCTAACTAAGAGCCCTGCACCTTTTTCTCCTGGCATTTACTTTTGCTATTAGTTAGCTCCAGCTAACTAACAACCATTTTAGTTACCTATGGAGCTACCTCTGGACGATTTTTTTAGCCGTGGCCTCTCTTGTGAGCTAGCTGACTAGCTAGCTAAGATTTGCTGCTTATCTTTTGGCCGAATGTTTTCTTGACTTCAGCTACCTGGAGTTATTTCCAGCCAACTGCCGATTGAGTTCTTGAGTTTGCTTTTCCTCTTTCATTCTATCTCTATTGCTATTTTGAGCTACATTTAACTTTGGATTTTTGAATCTTTGCAGTGCTCTTCCTTCCACAAATGGAGATCTGCATTCAATGCTTAAGGGAAATATTTATAACGGTTATATTTTCTTTCCATTTTTATTTCCATTTGTTCCTAATGTATCTAACGAATATTTTCTTGTTGGATGATTATAAATAGGTGGGATTAGAAGCACACGATGATGATTTTGAAAAAGAAAGTTTAAAAGAAACGAGATCCAAGAAAAGAGCTTATATTACATATTGTTGAGTGGTTGTTGTTGTACATTCAAGTTCATTCATACTCCAAAAAGTCGTCCGGATCTTTGAAGCTTTTCAAGCAATCAAGACTTCAACTACTTCGACCTCGTTCATTTATTACTGAGTTTATTACTTATACTCTGGATATTTGCTCATTGTAGGAGCTTCTCTTTATCATTCCTTGATCTTTTTGTAAAAGGGTTAGTGTTAACCCTGATTATTTTGGGCTTCCTTGTGCCTTAAAACAAGAGGACTAGCCTAGGTTTGGCTAGGGGATTTGGCTTCCTTGTGCCGTGAAACAAGAGGACTAGCATAGGTTTGGCTAGGGGTTTTTGGCTGCCTTGTGCCGTATAAAAAAGAGGGCTAGCCTGGTTTGGCTAGAGGTTGTAATCGTTGTGATATGATTAGTGAAATTCCCAAAGGTTTTGGGGAGTGGATGTAGGTGCTGAGTTTGGCACCAAACCACTATAAACTTCTGTGTGTTTGTGGTTGTTTGATTCTCTATTGTATCTTTCTGTGCACTCCACTACACCGCTGCAAATCAAAATTAGGGTTTAAGCTAATACTTGCATAGTAATTAATTTTTTTTAATAACCCAATTCACCCCCCTCTTGGGTTGCTACATCTGGGCAACATCATCTTTTTGGTTCCCCTCCTCCACCTCCTCTATTTTCCTTGTCCATAGCCTCCTTGATTTTTTTTATGGCTACCTTTGTCATCACCTTGTACAAGGGAAAGGTATGCCATGCTTAGTTACGAAGCAAACAATGTTAGATTTCCTTTGTTGATACCTCATCAATTTGAATCCTTTAATAATTCATTGTCACTACCTCCACTTCCTTTCGCATTATCAACATATGAATCTCAAATTCCCACAAATCCATCAATTTCTTTTTCTTCAACCTTTTCATATAGTTCATCGCCATTCTTCTCTATGCATGACAAAGGATGGTTCAATTATGGATCACATTATCCTTTGAATTTTTGGCCTATCAGAGAGCAAATGACTCAAGAAATGAGCATGCAAATGCCAATATATGCATCATCTCATGCTACAACAATGGAAGAAAGTAAACATAGCAACGACACTGCTAATGAAGCATTTGACAATTTTCCTCTTACCCTTGAAGTGAGTGGTTCTTGGCAAGAAATTGAACCAAAGAAGAATGAGAAACACTCAAGTCTAGAAAATTTGTCAAAGAAACAAAGAATACAAGAGAAGATAGAGCGATTTACGCATAATCACTACATTTGGAAAAGCTCCTCTACTTACTCCTCGAGAGATATTGCTACATCTTTTATATCTAATAAACTACTTCCTTATACTAAGCAGCTAATTTTTTTACTTTTTTCTAAAATGATTTAATTTTTTTCTACATGTTAATGTATATGTTTCATGTATTTTAAAAAAGATGATGAAAGTGGAGTCATTGTGTTGCAGAAATTAACATTTCTACTTACAAAAAAACTAAGCACTACAGACGTGAATGTCAGCAGGATTATTCTTCCTAAGGTATATCTTTGTGTATTATCTTATCTAACACATAGCTAATACCAATGACCAAGTGCCTTTTTTTTCCCATAATTATGAATTCCAGTTTGCCCTATTGCCAACCTAAAGTCTATGTTTTCTTATTATTCTTATGTTTAATGTTTTCTTTTAATATTTATAAAGTTACATGAATACTAACTATTTGATGAAAAATAATAGTGGGATGTAGAGGACCACCTACATATCTACGTAGTAAACAGGGAATTCATTTTATAGTAAGAGATATCTTCTCTTCTGATGCTTGGAAGATGACATTCACGTGATATTTTTTTATCTTGCATTTATTTGGTGATTATTTTATTTTTAAATTTAATTGATCAATTTTTTATTGGGCACATATCTTTTAGGTTTCGGTCGAATAATGATGACAGAATGTATCTCCTAGGAAATACTGGTAAGTTGTTATCTTCGCTTGTAAACATGCATGAATATATTTTCTCACATCAACAATCTCGTGCATTTTTTTGTTAGCTCCAGAAATTTTGTTATTAAAATTTTTTCTATGATAAATGGAAAAATAGTTACAAAATGAAGTGATATAATTTGCAATTTAAAGCAATGATGATGGATCGGTTGTGCGATCATAATATAAGATGCTACCTCTCTCAAATATTCAGCAACTAATTAAGAGGTTGTTTAGAGTCTTATCACCAAGGTTTCAGTTCACATGGAACTTAAGTTACAATAATTGGCTTACAAGGAATCTCACCACTTATGTTTATAGAAGAGTTTAGAAAAAGTGAAGTGTCTCTTATAGACATTTTATCAAATACCTTTACAAGTGGATGTTAAATCAAAGCATTAAAAAAATATACAAACGAAGGTGTTATGGGCAAAGAAGTTGTTGTTAAAATTTATTCTATGATAAAAGGAAAAATAGTTACAAAATGAAGTGATATAATTTGCAATTTAAAGCAATGATGATGGATCAGTTGTGTGATCATAATATAAGATGCTACCTCTATCAAAATATTCAGCAACTCATTAAGAGGTTGTTTAGAGCCTTATCACTAAGGTTGCAGTTCACGTGGAACTCAAGTTACAATAGTTGACTTACAAGGAATCTCACCTCTTATGTTTATAGAAGAGTCTAGGAAAAAGTGAAGTGTCTCTTATAGACATTTTATCAAATACCTTTACAAGTGGATGTCAAATCAAAGCATTCAAAAATATACAAACAAAGGTGTTATGGGCAAAGAAGTTGGTGTCAAAGATGACGATGGTGAGATCCTAAATGAAGACTTGGGTGCTCATATGGAGTGTGCGAATGGTGGTACAAACTTTAAGGAGGATGGAGAAGATGGAGGGAATAAAGAAAGTAGGGTAGTAATAAAGAAGGAAGAAGCAGAGTAGAGGAGGAGGTCAACATGGTGAGGTTTAAGGCAAAAAGGAAGCCGTGGTTAAATGCAACCAAGCTAGTAGTAGCATCAAGGGGGAAGTGAGGAAGGACTTGACAAAAGGATAAGAGGGGAAGAAATGGAGGAAAGATTCATTTTCATTTTAATTAAGATACCTATTTAAATAGTTGCAACTTATCTCGTGGTCATTTTTAATTGCAAGTTAAACTACTACAAGATAGCACAGAGTTTCAATCCAAAAGAGTAACTCAACTTGCCATGTAATTTGAGATGTAGTCATCCAAATAAGTAGGTTGGTCTTTACCTGCAATTGACTTGCATGTGGCTCCAGTTACATGACTCTAAACAACACCTAAGATGTCTTTTTTTGTTTAATTCAGCAACAAAATAATCAAATATTTGATGCTTGATGCATTATTATAGGGTTTACTTGATAATTAAATAAGATTATCAAAACATGCTGGTTAGTGGTTGTCTTGGAGTTTGCATGGGAATTATATTAAACAAAACAAAACGCAAATAAAAGGACCTAGCTGAACCTATATACAGTTATTGCTTTGCACATGTTTAGTGTTTTTAACATCAACAAAGAGTTATCTAACTTTCATAAGCATTGGAACAATCTGTGTTATCATTTTTGTGTTACTAATTCTAAGGAAGTATTAACTAAATTAGTATAGCAAACATGTAGTGCACAAGACAGAATATAGAATGCCAGCTTTGTATATTCAACAAATGTCTTATATGTAGGCATTTTTATGAGACAAGAGTATAGGTGAGAATAAATATGCCATTATCATCAATAATAAGATTTTTGTAGTTGAATGTCTAAAATGTCTAAAATTGATAAAAGATATGTGTGATAGAGTAATAACTATTGTCAAAATAATAATAGGAGAAACTAGTGAGTTTTCAATTACTGTAGATTTATAACAAGGATCTGCCTTAAGTTCATATCCTTTCATTTTAGGTATGGATGAATTAACCAAACATATTCAAGATCATATCCCATGGTGTATATTATTTACTGATGATATAGTATTGATTGATAAAACTAAATCTGAATTAAATATTAAGTTAGAGATTTAAAGAGAGGCTTTAGAATATTAGGATTTAAATATTAATAGAACTAAGACTGAATATATGAAATGTAATTTTAATGGAAGTAAAAATACAAATAAAGAGACAATGAAGATTATAAGCCAAGAGATACCAAGTAAAAAATTCAAGTATTTGGGATCAATTATCTAGCAAAAAAGTAAAATAGGTAAATATGTGAATCATAGAGTTAAAGCAGGATGAATTAAGTAGAGGAATGCTTCAAAAGTATTGTATGATCGATGCATTTTATTAAAATAAAAAAATTATAAAATCATTATTAGGCTAACTATGCTATATAGAATAGAGTGTTGGGTAATACTGAAATAACATATAAATAAATTCAGTATAACAGAAATGCGCATGTTAAGATGGATATATGATAAAACTTTAAAAGATAGAATTAGAATTAAATATATATGAGAAATGATAGGAGTAGCTTTAATTGAAGATAAATAAATAAAAATCGATTAAGGTAATTTGGATATATACCACAAAAACTTTTACATGTTCTAGTTAGAAAGAGTGATCTTTTAATAATCCATGGTAATAATAGAGGTAGAGGTATATTAAACTGATATGAATAAAAATAATTAAAAATATATAACTATATAATTGAGTATTGACTTAGTCCTGAATAAAGCAGAGTGGAGAAAGCATATTCATGTAGCCGACCCCATGTAGTTGGAAAAAGGCTTAGTTGAGTTGAGTAGAGCAAATTTATTTTTATTTAATGGTATTCATAGCTTAGTTCAATTACTTATAAAATTAGAAATGTTAGAGAAAGAATATTTGAAATTTTAGTCAATAAAAATAAACTTTCAAATAACTTAGGATTTCTTTGTTGAATTTCGTCTAGTCTAAACTCAACTATTTCTTTAGACTTTTAAGGCTCCTTTTACTCAAAAAGATGCTTGGCATGAACATTCCCATTTCTTAAGTAGTTATATTTTAGTCTATATGTTGCTTTTTGTGTTCTAATTAGTCGTTCGTAATATAAAGAATTATTATTCTATAATATACTCATTAAAATTTGTTTACCTTTTAATAGAAAACATCATTAATAGAATCCTATTTTTAAAATAATGAACCATTGAGTTTTCCTAATTAAACCTTTATTGCATGCAAATTACTTTTCATCTTCCCTGTATTAACTTTTCTTTGACATCTTATCTTTGTAATGACATAATTATCACTCTTTGTCCCCTTTAGAGTTTTAATTTAAACATATTGCAAGGTATTTTAGAGTACTCTTATCATGCATGATATTATCATAATCATCCAATTAAACTTACTATAATTTTACTGCATCGTATTTGCTTTACTATTATTATCATTCATGCATCTCCCTTCCAGGCCACATCTTATGTTTCCAGAGTTTTTATATTTCATAGCTCCATTTTTCCCTTGGTTTGATTCTTTTCTTACATGCTTTCATCAAAAAAAACAAAAAAATATCCTTTGTTTAGCTAAGAAGAAGAAATATGAAATAATTTTTTCCCTCCGTAAATTTTTTTCATAGTCATTTATCTTTTTAACTAGTTTGAGATTAAGGCTTTATTATTGTTGTTGTATCTATCATTTTTAGAAAGCAATAGTTAATATTTCTTTATCAAGACATACATCATATGAATTGATTGAGAAAGTATTCAAAATCTTTAGGTTGGATTAGATTTGAATTTTATATGATTTGAATCTTTGGGTTGGGCTATATTTGATTCAAATCAAGTCAAGCTCATTTTTTGTTGACCAAAATTAGGCGTGGATGAATTATGTGCCTAGAATGGTCTCATTGAGTTGAAAAATATAAGATCTAAACTTATCCAGGAATTTATATTGGATCCAATTTTTGAAACTAATCCGATCTACAGGCCTTAAATAAAGAGAGAGAAGAGAGTTAGATTGTGCTATCTATAATGACTTGGGCTACTTTTATAAATATTTGGAGGAGAACTTGGGTTAGACTTTTTTTATTGAACGACACTTATTGAATGTTGATCCTAGAGGAAAACATATTTTGATAAGAGTTAGTCAACTAATTCCTTATAAAATTGATCTTATCATATATATAGGAGAGTCTTGATTAGACTACAACTAGTCAACCATCATGACAAAAAGTGCACTCTTATTAGGGTTTTCTCTCTTCATGTTAACACCTAGCTTAGCCACATGTTACCATAGTCTAGCAAATCAAATCACATCATTTGGGCCTCACTTTTGAGAGTTAAGCTTAAGTTTATGCTTTAATCGCAAAAGCAGCTCTACCTTATGTATGGTCAATCTATCTTATGCTTATTAGCCTATTCTTGTATGGTCGAGCTATAAAGTAACTAATCTTCAATCAAATCATCATGTAACTTACTTTGGTCAAGCTATATAGCAGCTCATCTTTGTCTGAGCTACTTTGTAGTTTTTCCTTTGCTAAGCTATCATGTAGCTCATTTCACTTAATCTCGAAGAAGTTAGCCTCCCGCATAGGGCTATCATGCAATTGGTCAATTTCTAATATTTGACATCATCTTCTTTAGAATTTTTGCCAAGTCCTTCAAGTCAGTCCTGAGAACTTGGATTTTTGTCTATCTAGATCAACTTCAGGGATCTTTTAAGCATCTCTTAGATGCCTCTTAGGTCAGAGCCTAGGACATATGATTTATGACATGTCTTTTTAAATTGGGTTAGGTTTACTCTTGACTTACTCAGTTTTTAGAACTTCCTCTTGGCCTTCAACCGATTTGTCATCCGATAATTAAACCAAGAAACATAAATTGGGCTTGGAGCCGATCCAAGTTAAATTCAGTAGAATTTTTGGTGGCTACTAGCTAACCAATCAAGTTGGGCTAGCTACACTTCCACCGAACATAGTTCGGTCTCAATTCAATTTTATATAATATTAATTGTTTGCTCAATGAAACTAAAGTTATGCCCTAGGTTAGTTTTATGTAACTGTTTGTGTTCAATCTAGCTAAAATGGGCTCATATAGGCCTTAACTCTTTAGGCAGGCCAATGTTGGTTAGGCTTTAACTCTTTAGGTTGACTAATTTTGATCAAGTCAGCCTTGATTTTTTAAGTTAGCCATAATTTAGCATATCGACCTTTGCTCTTCAAATTAGGCAATTTGAATTATCAGCCATAATTCTTTAGATCAATTAATTTAGGTCATCAGTCAGCACTTCAAGTTAGCTTATTTTAGATTATCAATTGTAAGTTTTCAAGTCAACTAATTTAGCTCATCAACTATAGCTCTTCAAGTTAGTTGGTTTCAAATCTTAGATTATCAATTGTAAGTTTTTAAGTTAACTAATTTAGCTCATCAACTATAGCTCTTCAAGTCAGTTAGTTTCAGATCATTTGCCATAGATCTTCAAGTTGGCTTATTTAGCTCACCAACCTACCTCTTTAGTTTGGTTGATTTCAATTCATCAATTGTAACTCTTTAGCTCTTTAGGTAGATCTGTCTCCTACCTTGGATGTGCCTCATAAGTACCTATAGCCACCCTAAGTATGGCTTGTGAACCATGACAATGGCTTGCTCCTTGATCTCTTATCTTGGGCAATATAACTGAATGCTTCTAATCGATTCCCACGAATAGTGCCAAAATTGGTTTTCATGTACCAACAAATAAGATATGTCTTTGCAAGGATTGTAGAGCACTTCCCTAACTAGATTTATGCCTTCCTATATGAGAAAAGAAGATAGAGCATTAGGAGAGCCCAGAGTTTTTCTTCAAGAAAAACCCTCTAATGCTACTTAGGCCTTAAGCCAAGAGAGAGAAGAGAGTTAGGTTAGGCTAGTTGGGATGACTTATGCTAGCTACTTTTATAGACATTTGAAGGTGTTTTATCTTAAGGCACACTCTTATAATGAATGTCTCTTCTTAAATCCAAATCTTGTGTAAGACCATATCCTGATAAGAGTTGGTCAACTAATTCCTTATAAGTTTGGCCTTATGACATATAAGAAGAGTCTTGCTTAGACTAAGACTAGTCGGTCATAACAAAAGAAAACTTGCCCTTATTAAGGTTTTCTCTATTTATGTTAATACTTGGTTTAGCCATGTATTATCACATGTTCTTCTGGCCAAATCAAACCACATCATTTCTAAACCCTTAAACACTAAGATGCCAAATTTCGTAGCCTTAATTATATCTCTCTTATGTCAAATTTTATAATTTATCAAACTAAAAATCAAATTAGTGTACATTACTAGTTTTCTCATTATTTGAATGAAAAAGCATTTACCAAATTATTTGATAAAATAAATACTTTACTTTAGAACTTAACTTTTAAAAATTATCTAAAGAATCTTATCGATTTATGAAATGTTTTGTGTCCATGTGTATGAAACTTTGTATTTTGTTATATAAATAACTTTATAGTATTAACAAATGCACATTTTGTAGCCCATTTATTAGTGTTTCACACTTATTTAGCATTAAACCTTTATAGTTGTTATAAATCAAGGTTGAATTAGTCATTTGAAAATAAAATGCATTAAATTTAAGAACTTAATAAAGAATATGTACTCATTATAAAATTGTTGACAACTTTATTGATACCTTTTCTTAATTAATTATTGATGCCTTTCTTGCTGTATATAGGTGGTTTCATTAGAAAGTATAATCTTGAATGCGGGGATTTTATTGCCCTCTATCAAGATGGGAGTGAAAATTTTGTAAGTACATCGTTCCTTTCCTATTTTCCTCGTATTTGTTAATACTTTGTAAAGAAAAAATTCTTGCAATCATTAAGTATTATTTGTCATATAACTTTGATCCAATAGTCATAAGTAAAAGGGTGTGTTTGTTTATGCTACAAAATATCCTGGTATTATTACATTAAAGTTGATTCATTAGATAAAATATTCCAAGGAAAACAATATTTTCTTTAGAATTCTTGTGTCATTTCACATCATAAATATTAAGCAGATAGATATAAATTTAATTTTTTTAAAGATAAATGATAGTAATATAAGAAAAGACAGAATAAAAAATAAAATCTTTTATATAAAAGCTAAGGTAGCATCAATTGAAGTCAAATCCTATTAAAAAGGTCCTTCAAATGCTTTGTTAGATGGTTGAAAATGTAGAGAATATGAAAAAAGGATCCTATGAACTTTTATGTTCCTAAATTTCTTGTGCATTCATGCCATGTGTGCAGCACTACATATGTTTTAGGAGAAGCAATGAACCGCTTCCACCAAGTATGATTAGAGGGAAGGTGGTGCACAGCAACATCCAGATGGTAATACAGGACAACAGGAATCCAGAGCAAGAACAAAGCAAAGGAGAAGGTTCTTCCAGTGGTGCTCCAAATATAACAGAGAGTAGTGATCCCATGGTGACTGAAACCGCAGGGTTATCATCAAGAGATGGTTTATACAATGATGCTCAAAAGGAAAATATCAATGGTTGCAACTTCCCAGAATTTACTGAATTCCCAGACCTTGATGAGTATAGACTGTTTGCTCCCACTGTAATGGAAGGCAGTGCTCCTACTGTGACTGCAACTGAAGAGTCATTGCCTGCAACAAATGGCTTATGGACTGATACTCTAGTGGAAGATATCAATTATTGCAGCATCCCAGGATTTGAGGAGTTCCCAGATTTTCTTGATCTCAGGCATTCTGCCACCACTGTGATGGAATGCAGTGCTCCCTCCAGGACTGAAATCACAGAGCCATCATCTGGAACAAATGGCTTGAGCATTGATGCCGAACTGGAAAACAGCAACAGTTGCAACCTCCCAGAGTTCAAGGAATTCTCATATTTTTTTGATGAGCATGGGCCTTCAACTTTCACTGCACAAGGCAGTGAATCCACCATGATTGAAATGGCAGAGGCACCATCTGCAAGAGATGGCTCAAACAACAATACTCAAATGGAAATGAACCATGACTGGGACTTCCCAGAATTCGAACAATTCCCTGGCTTTGATGAGTGTGGGCACTCTGCTCCCTCTGCTATGGAAGATAGCAATCCCTCCATGATTAAAATCTCAGAGTCATCATCTGCCAGAGATGGCTTATATGCTGATACTTAGCTTGAAATTAGTAAGGACTGCGGTGTTACAGAATCTGAGGAGTTCCAAGGTTTTGATGAGTACGGACTGTCTATCTATGATCTAAGACTAGGAGACATAGATGATATTATGCATATGTGAGGGTTGCAAACATCTTAGCAGAAGTGCCTCTACTATTGCTCTTAGAATGGTAAGAACAAATGCATCACATGGAATGCATGGGTGAGTGACAAGATCAATAATTGTGGACAAATTGAAACAATGTGTGTTGTGTGTTTATTGTCTTTGTTTTGTGTCTTATTACCAAACTTAAATGTGTGAAAGATTTTGATACATTATTTGTCAGGCAGAGCTTGTTGTAAATAGATAATGGCCTGGGCCTAATAATGCTAATGGTTATAGTGACTAGTTACAGAGTAACATAGGTCGTATTAGTGTAAAATCTAGCATAGGATAAATCTGGTATCTTGAAACTAGTGTTATTTTGACTGTTAGGTTATTACTGCAACGCAAATCATTTCCACAAACCACAGTTTGATGCAGAGACATATGTAGCGTAGGAGGGTTATTTGGACTCTTTCCAGAGAGTATCTGTTGCCGCTGAAATCTGTCCTCCAGCTCGGCGCGATTGGGCTGCAGCGCGGGCTCCCTCTGGGGCGGACCTGCAAAACAGTCCTCACGCGAGAGGCGTTGGGGTGGCCCTCTGCGGAAGACCCTCCGACGCCCAAGTCAGTGGAGACCAGTAATCAACAAATATGAGGAGAAGGATCCCCCGGGAAGAGTTCCTCCGAGCTCTCGTGGGAGCTTTCATGGCGGAGTGTGAGAACTGTGAATGAAAAATGGGCATAGAATAGCCGTACCTGAGAGGCTTGAGGGTGGTAGTATTTATAGGCGGTCACCTGACTTCTTGGACGTGCTCTGGATGAGGTCTGAAAGTTGTTGGGATTCGAAACGGATTCGAATCAGGTTGTTACAGGGCCGGTAGGATCCGTATCTGGTTAGTTAGAGGATCGACGGCTGGGAAGCGGGGAGAGCTGGCCGATGGATCGAGACTCAGTGGCTGCATGGTCCCTAGGCCACTATTGTAGGTCCTAGGCCACGTCTTGGCATGATTCCTTGTTTGGAATCTTATTCTGTTACAGTGAATTTGAACTCTCCCGCGCCAGATTCCGCAGAGGTGTTTTGAATGCTGTGGTTTAGTCATCATGGCTGGCGAAGGCTCGGCGGAAGTAGGTGCCGAGGCATAAGGGGCCAACGTGGGCATTGAATGCCTTAAAGCAGGTGGATATATGTGGCCTTTATGAGGTCATAAATGCCTTGATGCAAAAGAAATATCATGGTTGCGGAGGCCGAGGTATGTTGGCCGAACTATATTTGCCGAACTATATTTGCCGAGGCATGTTGGCCGAAGCATATTTGCCGAGGCATGTTGGCCGAAGCATATTTGCCGAGGCATGTTGGCCGAAGCATATTTGCCGAATTATATTTGCCGAACTACATTTGCGAACTATTTGCCTAGGCATTTTGGCCGAAGTATGCTTTCTCTTCTCTTTTTATTCCATTAAATGTTGGCTAAGTCATTATGACGTTTCTGCACCATTGAATGCTCCAGCTTATTGATTTGACGGATATTAATGAAGGGGCCCTTGGGAGAACCCACGTGGCCCTTCTTTTCCCTCTTGTTCTCTTCTTCATTATGAGAGACTCTTATTGCTAAAATGTCGCGCCAGCAGGCCAGTTGGCAAGCACGGCATTTGACTGGGCGCGACCCCATCACCGATGGGAGTGGTCAACAATGCAATGACGATTTTACCCCTCATCACATGCCCCCCACTCCCTAGTCCGAAGTGTAATTTCGGATATAGGGAGTAGAATTCTGGAGCAATCTTATTTAGGGGACGTGCATTCGATCCTCTGTAGAGGAAGTGTTTATCTCTGTGTAGGTTAGAGAAAGGCTGGGCGGCCCTCTTGCTGAAGTAAAATAAGGTGCTTTAGTTGCACTAGAGTGTCTGAGAAATTATTCGGCTGGGACGAAGCTTTAGTGCTGTATCACTCGGATTGGCCGAGGCTGCAGAAATATATCACTCAGTCTTTGGCCGAGGCTTTTGATAATAAGAGATGCACTCCGGCTTTGGCCGGGGCTTTTGATGATAAGAGATGCACTCCGGCTCTGGCCGGGGCTTTTGGTAATGAGAGATGCACTCCGGCTCTGGCCGGGGCTTTCGGTAATAAGAGATGCACTCCGGCTCTGGCCGGGGCTTCGATGATAAGAGATGCACTCCGGCTCTGTCGGGGCTTTTTATGACAAGAGATGCACTCCGGCTCTGACCGGGGCTTTTAATAATAAGAGATGCACTCCGGCTCTGGCCGGAGCTTTCGGTAATAAGAGATGCACTCCGGCTTTGGCCGGGGCTTCCGATAATAAGAGATGCACTCCGGCTCTGGCCGGGGCTTCCAATAATGAGAGATGCATTCCGGCTCTGGCCGGGGCTTTCGGTAATAAGAGATGCACTCCGGCTCTGGCCGGGGCTTCCGATAATGAGAGATGCACTCCGGCTCTGGCCGGGGCTTTCGGTAATAAGAGATGCACTCCGGCTCTGGCCGGGGCTTCTTATAATAAGAGATGCACTCCGGCTCTGGTCGGGGCTTCCAATAATGAGAGATGCACTCCGGCTCTGGCCGGGGCTTTCGGTAATAAGAGATGCACTCCGGCTCTGGTCGGAGCTTCCGATAATGAGAGATGCACTCCGGCTCTGGCCAGGGCTTTCGGTAATAAGAGATGCACTCCGGCTCTGGCCGGGGCTTCTTATAATAAGAGATGCACTCCGGCTCTGACCGGGGCTTTTTATGACTTTTATGGATGAATTTATTACTCGGTTGTTGCCGAGCCTTTAGAAATATATTACTCGGTTGTTACCGAGCCTTCCAAGATGCTACTCGGTTGTAACCGAGGCTTCAAATATTAATTGCTACTCGGTTGTGACCGAGGTTTCAAATAATAAATCACTCGGTGTTGCCAAGCCTTCCAAGGTGCTACTCGGTTAGGCTTCAAATATTAATTGCTACTCGGTTGTGACCGAGGCTTCAAATAATAAATTACTCGGTATTGCCGAGCCTTCCAAGGTGCTACTCGGTTGTAACCGAGGCTTCAAATAATAAAATACTCGATGTTGCCGAGCCTTCCAAGATGCTACTCGGTTGTAACCGAGGCTTCCAAATAATAAATTACTCGGTGTTGCCGAGCTTCAAAGATGCTACTCGGTTGTAACCGAGGCTTCCAAATAAATTACTCGGTGTTGCCGAGCCTTCAAAGATGCTACTCGGTTGTAACCGAGGCTTCCAAATAATAAATTACTCGGTGTTGCCGAGCCTTCAAAGATGCTACTCGGTTGTAACCGAGGCTTCCAAATAAATTACTCGGTGTTGCCGAGCCTTCAAAGATGCTACTCGGTTGTAACGAGGCTTCAAATAAATTACTCGGTATTGCCGAGCCTTCAAGATTATATTTTACTTGGCGCTGCCAAGGTTCGGAGACCGTTACTCGGTTGTAGCCGAGCCTTCAAGATTATATTTTACTTGGCGCTGCCAAGGTACGGAGATTTTGTTGCTCGGCCCGGCCGAGGATTTATACGACCTGCTTCTTATTGCAGCTTTCAAGGAGAGTTATAAGAATTTTGCAGGCCTTTAAAAATAGAATTTAATTCAATGAATAAAAATGGTCTAGAAAGAGCTTTCAAGGAGAGTTATAAGAATTTTGTAGGCCTTTAAAAATAGAATTTAATTCAATGAATAAAAAGGGTCTAGAAAGAGCGTACTTTTATGGATGAATTTATTACTCGGTTGTTGCCGAGCCTTTAGAAATATATCACTTGGTCTTTGGCCGATGCTCTGAAATTTATTACTCGGTTGTTGCTAAGCCTTTAGAAATATATTACTCGGTTGTTACCGAGCCTTCCCAAGATGCTACTCGGTTGTAACCGAGGCTTCAAATATTAATTGCTACTCAGTTGTGACCGAGGCTTCAAATAATAAATTACTCGGTGTTGCCGAGCCTTCCAAGGTGCTACTCGGTTGTAACCGAGGCTTCAAATAATAAAATACTCGGTGTTGCCGAGCCTTCCAAGATGCTACTCGGTTGTAACCGAAGCTTCAAATAATAAAATACTTGGTGTTGCCGAGCCTTCCAAGATGCTACTCGGTTGTAACCGAGGCTTCCAAATAATAAATTACTCGGTGTTGCCGAGCCTTCAAGATTATATTTACTTGGCGCTGCCAAGGTTCGGAGACCGTTACTCGGTTGTAGCCGAGCCTTCAAGATTAATTTTTACTTGGCCCTGCCAAGGTTCGGAGACCGTTACTCGGTTGTAGCCGAGCCTTCAAGATTAATTTTTACTTGGTCCTGCCAAGGTTCGGAGAATTTTACTTGGCCCTGCCAAGGTTCGGAGAATTTTTACTTGGCCCTGCCAAGGTTCGGAGAATTTGTTGCTCGGCCCAGCCGAGGTTCGGAGATTTTACTTGGCCCTGCCAAGGTTCGGAGATTTCCTGTGCAAATAGGCAACTCGGTCGTGCCGAGGATTGGTGAGCAGCACCTGTTTCTTTTCGCAATCTTTGGCAACATAATGTGTGATGATTCATGTTGCAAATTACGAAAATACGTGCCGACAGGAAGGTATAATAAGGCATATCAAAATGGACTTATAGAGGACATACCCTATTGATAATACTTACGGAGATTGTCCGAGTTCCACGTCCGGGGGATAGACTTTCCGTTTAGATCTTGCAGCTTGTAGGTTCCCGGTCCAATGATTTCCGTCACTTGATAGGGGCCTTCCCAGTTTAAAGCTAGCTTTCCTTGCTCTAGCGGTTTGGAGACGGGTGCTTTCCGGAGGACAAGATCGCTGGGCGAGAAAGATCTCCCTTTGACTCTGGAGGCATGATAGCATCGGCTGATAGGGGGGTCCTATCTCCATGGGGATGACAGCTTCTATGCCGAAGGCCCTCTGGAATGGGGTCTCGCCTATGGGAACTCTCTGTGTGGTGCGGTAGATCCACTGGCCGAGGTTGAAGCTGGACGTTGGACTTCTGTGAAGCATGGAGTCAAGAACTCCTTGTCTTGGCTTTACGACGCCATCCTTCTTCACGCAAAAGGTGCCTAAGGGGCAACGCGGCAGCCATAAATGCCTTAATGATGGAAGGAGATAAGGCATTAAATGCCTTAAAGCAGGTGGATGCACATAACCTTTATGAGGCCATAAATGCCTTGGTGCGCATAGCACGGCTATGGAAGCCGATCTGTTGTGCCAAGGCAGGGAGAAGGCGGAGACGGCGTCGAGTCGTGGCGAGAGGACACTGGAGAGATGAATCGGGCCCGCCGAGATCTGGGGAGATCCTTGTCGCAGCTCCCTTGCGGGACTAGTCTTGCCTCCTTAGGTCGACATGGGGGGTCTGCAACTCCATGCGGACCAGAAGAAGAAGTGGCTGGAGAAAGAGGAGTTGCGGCCTCTTCTGGGAGGCATGGAGCAAGGGTAGCTATAACTGGATGGGGAGCTGTATGGCGCTCCTGAACTAGATGGGTCAGGGCCTGGACCTGCTGGACCAGTGTGGCGAACGGGTCCTGGGTCACTGGGACAGCTGGTGGCGACGGAGTCTCAGCTGGCGGTGGCGGCGGCGCCACACTGCTCACCGGATCAGGTCTCTGGGAGGCGACCTGGTCCTGGGCTTCAAAAGTTGCCCTTCTCCGATTAGCCATTGGAGAGGTTCTCTTCAGATCGAGATCCTTGTCTCCTTTTTCAAGTTTAACGGGACTTGAGACCCTTCCTCTAGCGCCAATCTGTTGCCGCTGAAATCTGTCCTCCGGCTCGGGCGATTGGGCTGCAGCGCGGGCTCCCTCCGGGGCGGACCTGCAAGACAGTCCTCATGCGAGAGGCATTGGGGGTGGCCCTCTGCAGAAGACCCTCCGACGCCCAAGTCAGTGGAGACCAGCAATCAACAAATATGGGGAGAAGGATCCCCCGGGAAGAGTTCCTTCGAGCTCTCGTGGGAGCTTTCATGGCGGAGTGTGAGAACTGTGAATGAAAAATGGGCGTAGAATAGCCGTACCTGAGAGGCTTGAGGGTGGTAGTATTTATAGGCGGTCACCTGACTTCTTGGACGTGCTCTGGATGAGGTCTGAAAGTTGTTGGGATTCGAAACGGATTCGAATCAGGTTGTTACAGGGCCGGTAGGATCCGTATCTGGTTAGTTAGAGGATCGACGGCTGGGAAGCGGGGAGAGTTGGCCGATGGATCGAGACTCAGTGGCTGCATGGTCCCTAGGCCACTATTGTAGGTCCTAGGTCACGTCTTGGCATGATTCCTTGTTTGGAATCTTATTCTGTTACAGTGAATTTGAACTCTCCCGCGCTAGATTCCGTAGAGGTGTTTTGAACGCTGTGGTTCAGTCATCATGGCTGGCGAAGGCTCGGCGGAAGTAGGTGCCGAGGCACAAGGGGTCAACGTGGAAGCCATAAATGCGTGATGCATGTAAGAAAATAAGGCATTGAATGCCTTAAAGCATGTGGATATATGTGGCCTTTATGAGGTCATAAATGCCTTTATGAGGCCGAGGTATGTTGGCCGAACTATATTTGCCGAGGCATGTTGGCCGAAGCATATTTGCCGAGGCATGTTGGCATATTTGCCGAATTATATTTGCCGAACTACATTTGCCGAAACTATATTGCCGAGGCATTTTGGCCGAAGTATGCTTTCTCTTCTCTTTTTATTTCATTAAATGCTGGCTAAGTCATTATGACCGTTTCTGCACCATTGAATGCTCCAGCTTATTGATTTGATGCATATTAATGAAGGGGCCCTTGGGAGAACCCACGCACATGACGTGGCCCTTCTTTTCCCTCTTGTTCTCTTTCTTCATTATGAGGAGACTCTTGTTGCTAGAATGTCGCGCCAGCAGGCCAGCTGGCAAGCACGGCATTTGGACTGGGCGCGACCCTATCGCCGATGGGAGTGGTCAACAATGCAATGACGATTTTACCCCTCATCAGTATCCATAAATTTAGTAAACATTGAGTAAATATAAAGGTAATTATGCTCTTTTACAAGGAATTTTAAGAATATGCCCTTTTTCAGAAGGATATTTATAATATCCCAAAAATAATCCCATGCTAGATAAAAAAGAAATATGTTATATGCTTATAACTTAATTTATTTGCTACTAATTAAGTTTCAGTTGAGTTTTTGAAGCACATGGCTTCAACCTATCAAGTAAATTTAGGGTGTTAGAAATGGTATCGGAGTACACCTAAGTAAGCGAAAGTTTGTGGATATAAGAAAAGGGCTATCTATGGAACAGTGGTAGAGTCCCGCTATGATGTGGAGCCCAATAATCCGGTTCGAGCTAGGTTAGATTCTAACTAGCTTGTGGCATGTAATGAGAATGTTGCATTATAAGGAAAAATATTGTAATATCCTAAAAAATAGTTCCATATCTAACTCAAGTTCATACTTTTATTCGAGTTTTTAAGCCACGGGGTTTTGGCCTAGGCTTGGGATGTTATAATATGATATCTCTACCCATGGTTTCCTTATTTTCACTTATATAACATGATTTAAGAATTAGATGGATAAGTCTCTTGCAAATTAAAAACCCTTTCTGATTTCTAATTCAGTGTCCTTATCCGGAAGGTATTAGACTTCAAAATATTGAAAAGAACATGGTGCTTAAAAGCTAGTACGAATATTGAATTCATAGCGACTTAAAGCTAGTGCGAATATCGAATTCAAACCTTTCTTATAAATATGCCCTATGTGTTGGTTTATAGGCATTCTCAATTGCATGCTGGACAAGAAGTACTGTTACTAAAAAAAAGTTGGCAATTTGACTTCCATGGTCATTTCAGTATAAGTGGTTAGCTGAAATGAGATCACATCTATGGTCCCTCACAATCTATCCAAAAAGGCATATAATTCGCTTACATTCTCATTTGAAGAGTGTTTGGGCTAGCAATGGTCAGAAACCTAACATATCAACCAGTATGTAGGTCTGGCCTTGACCAAAACTTCGGTTCATGGTCAGCTTATTGATATAGACCTTCGGAACAAAGGCCATGATGTTATGGACTATAATGCCCACAATTATTGTGACATTACCAAAGTGAGCCAAAGAGGACATTTTGCCACCTCCTCGGCGCACTGTTTACACGTTTCATGCGATCCTTGAAAGGGTAAAGAGGATTAAAAAACCCTTCCTCCCCTCCCCTCATCCCACACTTAGTCCGTCTTGTTCTTCTTGCCGTCATCTCCTTCTCACAAGCATGATCCAACTGCAAGTAATCTCCCTTCCTTTGCCTTTATTTTATGTTTCAGTCTAATATTTGATCCGAGGGTTGGAGAGATGAGAGCAAGAGGTAGAGAGAGATCTGGGTTGCTGTTTTAAGGGAGAAAGGGTGTGATGCCCCTTCTAATAGTCTCACATCAGATTTTTGGGAGGAGTTGAATAGTTTATATTGGTAAAGCATGAAGGACAAAGTACCAATAGGATCCTTTTTAGACTATGGTGGCCCAAGTTAGTATGAACCTTATTTATCTTGCTTTCATGTAACAAAATGGGCCTCTAGGTGCGGACCCGGATCATTACATTATGGTATCAGAGCCATGCACCAACCGAAAGTGTAGGAGCTAAGTGCCACAGAGCAAAGTGCTACATCCATAGGATGGAAGCCATCTCTTGAACCTATGGGGGCCACCTCTAGAATCCTATCTATCTGGTTGATACCTCTGGCGACGAGGACATCCCCTCTTTAAGAGGGGTAGATTGTGATGCCCCTCTCAATAGTCCCATATCGGGTCTTTTGGGAGGAGTTGAATAGTTTATATTAGTACAGCATGAAAGACAAAGTATCAATGAAATCTTTTTTTGGTTGTGATGGTCCAAGTTGGTGTGAATCTTATCTGTCTTACTTTATATAACAAAATGAGCATGTAGGTGCAGGCCCGTGTTGTTACAGAAGGAGATGGATCTAGGATCTAAAAATTTAAAAAAAAGAAAAAAAAGAAATGAAAGAGAAAAGATTCAGTGGATTTAAGAGTTTAAAAAAATCTTGGTTGTCTCCATAATTGGTCAGTTGGAAGGATTTGCAAGGTGAAGCAAGAGATAGAGGAGGGAGAGAGAGGGTCAGAGAGAGATAAAGGAGGGGAAAAAGAAGATGGGGCTGTGGGTTGTGCGTGAGAGAGGGAGAAGATCAGGAGGAAGAAATGGAAACAGAGAGCGGAAGGATAAAGAGCCGAACGTCCCTGTTTTGAGTTTGGGCTTCAAAAACGAGGACAAACAAAAAAAGGAATGATGGGATGGCTCTTGGCTGTTCATTTGAGCCTTAAGCTCAAGCCATTTGAGCCCAGTTGGACCCAAGTTTTGAGCTCAAATTAATCTTAACCCAATGTTCTAGCATACAGATTTCGATCGATGATAGTTTTAGTTTATGAAAGAATTTTTATTTTTCTGTTTGGGCTGATACATGTTGAGATAATCAAACCCTAAGTTGAATCTGGGACTAAACTTGGAAGGATGACAGGATTTATTTTGGCATCATGATTTTTAGAAATTAAAATTTTAAATATTATGTTGTAGGTGTCAGAAGTCTAGACAATTGATTTACGTATGAATTAGCGATAGAGTGTAAGTAAGCCATTTATCATGAGTAATTTAGTAAATTATTAAATATATAATTTTTAAATAAAATATTTGTATATGTTTAAATATTGCTTTCTATCTGCTATTATCATGCAAATAAATTTTGATGCATTATTTTATTCATTTGAAAGCTTGATAATATTAATTTTAGATTTTAGATAAATTTTGCATAATTCATAAAATAAATAAATAAGATGATAAATAAATAAATAATGATAGTAGTAGTAATAAGAATTCATGTGATATTAATAAAAATGATAAACTAATATTGTTTATGCAAAACAAATAGTTATGATGTATATTCAAACTATAAATTAGTAAAATATTTAATATTAATATTATTAACACAGCTAATATGATATGAATGTATGCCTATGCTAGATTAACCTAAAGAATTTTATGGATAATATTTGAATAAGAAATGAAAATAAGTTCTAAATAATAAATATGTTACCCGTAGTCCACTATGATATGACTTTATGAATGATTTCTGATATCGGGACTCACCTCCATAAGGAATATATATAGAGGATACACTTCCCTCCACAAGGTTAAATATGGTGTTCTGTTCTGGTCCTCATCCATAGGGATTATATGTGGTGTTCTGTTTTGGTCTTGTCACATGAATATATGTAGCCATAGTTTATGATCGCAGCATATTTGTAATAAGATGAAATGCAAATGTTAATAACAATAAATTATTAATATGATGATTTAAAAACTTAGAACTAAAATTTTGAGACATAATATGCATTGTAATTTCAACATATTTTAAAAATATAAGTAACATCAGATAGTAAGATGACATGAAAGTCCTGACATATGAAAGTAAGTAAATTTTAACATGCAATATTTTTAAAATTATATTATATATTTTATATTAGGCTTACTTATTGAGTACGAGCTCATTAAACTCTCGTTGATGTTTTCAAAGCCAAAGAAATGAAGAGGGATGTGGGTAGACTGAGGCTGCTATCAGCCTAGTTTAGATAAAATTTATGCTTATGATCAGTTTTACATGTAGCCTAAACATTTACTTTATTTGGAATTGTAATAAGAATATTATGACTTTTTGATGACATATTAATTGATTGACCTTTAATTTTATGATTGCTTCTCTTACGAAACACCTTGCATGCCTAACATATGGCGGGTTACCACCTCTTGGATCTACTCCTTGGGTCCAAGGTATGACATAGACTTAACAGTTGACATTCTGCACAATTGTGTATTGCATCTATACAGGTTACATCCCAGTTCCTTTTTTTTATTGAATGTTAAGAGACTGAGGGTTTGCACTTATTGTACCCTAATAGTGCTGTGTCTAAGTAATGCTACCTTGGAGAACCATTGCATAATGAAATCTTGCTCAATCATCTCTACCAATAACTAATTGATAAGATAGAATGCTAGTTCTCAAATTTGATAGGAAATAGTCTTTCTCTAATATAGTTTCATGTCGGATAGAACAAAAGGTTTATGTACTTATAATTCAAGTTTACTTACTATCAATTAACTTTACTGAATTTTTGAGCCATGTGATTTTGGTTCTACTAATGAATTAATTGAACTAGCAGGTGGGTTTAGAGCATTATACTTTCTCTTAGGGAATGGCTCACATTGATCAACCCTATCATCTCAACCAAACCACGGCGCTTCATTTCAGTCACAAAAAGAAGAAGAAGAATGGGCTCCCCAGTTGGGTTATTAATCCTATAGATCGAATGCACTAAGTTTTTCCTTTGGAAAAGAACTCAACCATAGATGGCTTCAACCTTGTCAAATACTTGAAGCAAGGCTGCCTACAAGAAATGATGGAGGCGGCTCATAGATAGTAAACATACCCTGTGGCAATCTATCATTCTCCAAAAGTATTGCCAAAGAAGGCCATTCTTCTCTTAATGAAATAGCATCATGGATGATTAAAATAAGGCTGTCTTTGAGGTACAATCAAATGTGACAGACTAACAGATCAAATTTGGTATCTTGTTAATCAGGCGAAGTTTAAGATCTACTTGTAAGCTCAGGTATGGCACATCCAATGTATAGAAAAGTTACATAGGTTTGAGAGCTTAGGCTACATAAGTTCTCAAGTTTCTAAGTCATTAGGACCGGCTTGTAACTCAATAATAGAGAGCATGTGAGTCATGGATGTACATGGGTTTGCATTTGAGTGCTTTCTTGCATGGCTTGGAAGGAAGTTTTTTGAGAGAATGTTTAATAACCTAATTGTAGGTTATGAAATTGGATCCACGGGGATTGGGCTCAGATTTTCTAGATAGATTCCATATTTTAGGGAGTTTATTAGGGAGTTGGTTACGGGCTGGTGCGAAGAAGTTTATCATTAAGATGGATGATTATTTAAGGCTCTCTCTAGATATAATCGGATAGATAGAAGAACCAGAAATAAAGGCATTCTCTTTTTTCTTCTATATTCATCTATTCTTCTTCTCTTTATCTTCCCTCAGCACGCCTGATCTCGACGGAAGCTGCGCAACACTACTTATGTTCTAGAGTCCAGAGTTTGAATAGAGAAATCATTATGATAACAGAAAGATGAAGTTTCTCAGCTTAATCCCAATGTGGAAAAGACTTGCTACACTGAAGGATAATGCAGCAAGCGCATACTAGACGTGTGAATTGGCTCCGCATGCATGCCATAGCACATGGTAGGCAATAAGACCCATTAGACGTCAGCATGCGTGATAGTATACGTGTGCAACCAATTTATATGCCGATATATGCTTGCTGGACTGCCCGTTAATGCCGTAAGTGTTTCCCTCCAACAGACCATAAGGTGGAAGTAAATTTAAAAATTAATTAAAAAAATTAAAAAAAAATATTTATTAATTTATTATTTAAAAATTATTAAAATTATTTTAATGTATTTTAAATATTAAATTAATTAGTTTTTTTTTTTAATTTTAATTAATTTATTTACAAAAAAAAATTAAAAATAATATATCAATTATTCTATTAATTTAATAAATTATAGAATAAAATATTAAAATGTATTATTTTTAAAATATAATAAATAAATTATGATAATTAAAAGTTTAAGAATAAAAATAATAAATATATACTTAAAGATTAAAAATATATTTTAATCTTAAAGAAAATAAATTTAGTACCTTCTACTTATATAAATACTTTAATTATGAATATTTTAAAAATTTTAATAAATTTAATTAGTATATAAATTTGATTTAAAATATTTTAAAATTTTGATATTATCTGTTTGTCATACCAAATACAGTAATTAATATATTATAATATTATATATATATATATATTAAATATAGTAATTAATATTATTGATAATTCATACCATAATAATTTATTTTATAGATTCGTATTACCATTATTGCCGGCAATGCAACAGAAGTAATCTTAAATTTTTTTAAAAAATTTAATTTTCTAAATCATTCTTAAGCTTTCCTCTCCTGTACAGTTACCCCCTCGGACATACCTTAGTAGCAGACCGGATTACAAGTGGAAGCGCTTGCCAAAAAGAGCTCATAAAATATTCTATGCGGTAAATCATTTGCCGTCCATCTTTCTCTTCAGAGACACATCCACGGCCGATAAATAGCGTCAAGAGAGCGTCAATATGTGCAATATCTCGACATCATTAATGGACGGACGGAACCTACCATAAAGGCCTTCCGTTCTCTACGCCCCCCTCCACTCTTGCTTATCTCTACCTTCACTCTCCTGTTGCATCGCCGGTGGTCGCCGAAACCCTAACCCTAGAAGAGAGTAGATCCGGCGAAGATGAGGGAGATCCTCCACATCCAGGGCGGCCAATGCGGAAATCAGATCGGGGCCAAGTTTTGGGAGGTGATATGCGATGAGCATGGGATCGACCACACGGGCAAGTACTCCGGCGACTCCGATCTCCAGCTCGAGCGGATCAACGTCTACTATAATGAGGCCAGCGGCGGCCGCTACGTCCCCCGGGCGGTGCTTATGGATCTGGAGCCCGGGACCATGGATTCCGTGAGATCTGGGCCGTTCGGCCAGATCTTCCGCCCGGATAACTTTGTCTTTGGTCAGTCCGGAGCCGGAAACAACTGGGCTAAAGGGCACTACACCGAGGGCGCGGAGCTCATCGACTCGGTTCTTGATGTCGTGCGGAAGGAGGCCGAGAATTGTGATTGCTTGCAAGGTATACTGAATTCTTTCTCGATTTCTTGTGCAATTTGTGTAAGATAGGATATTTTAAGAGGATATTAGTTCATGTACTGAAATATTTTCTTTGCTTTTCATGAAATTTAAACTTTTGAGGAATATCAAGGTTTCTGGGCTTGTTTTTTCTCCCCTTTTCTATCGATATTTAGGAATCTTAGATCTGCTGATTTGTGGATTTTGTTTTCCTGAGGAGTGGTGTTGGATTTTTGTATTCCAAGTGAAGCAATGTTGTGGATTATTTTAGCCTTCCTTTTTCTCCGGCTAGGCTCTGAATTTTGTCTGACTTCTTTTGTGTCCTTTTATTTGAAGAAATTTAAACTATATGTTTGAATTTCTTTATCTTTGCCTTCTTAGACGTTCATTTTTCTTTCTCATGTGAGTCTGATCTCCTCTGCTTGTGAGAATTGTCTGTTCTTAGTTGTTGTCTGCATTTACTGGTATATGAGAAACTGATCGATTGCTTGTTTGATTTTATGTGTATATAAAAATTTGTATTGACAGATAGCTAACTTTGGTTTACGAGCATACTTGTTTGATTTTATAACGTATTTATTGCTTGTTGATGCTTTATATAAAGCACCAGTACTTTTAAGACGCATGGCTTTCTATTTTTGCTCATGTGGTTTGGCCCAGAGGCATTTTTCCTTGGATTATATTGCTTTGCAATAATTGAAGTGCTAAAACATCTAGTTATGTAGATTTTGATGATGTCTCTTTTGAGTTGATGCATAATTATTTGGTTGACCTAATGATGGCTCCACGCATTACTTGTTGCATCTTGTTGATGAAAACAAGTTTTTATGTGGTGAAAATGGATAAAAAGAGCAAAGTTTTATTTTGTGCAAAAAGTATAAGTAATAAATTCAGATGTTTAGAAACTGGATTTTTTTTAATTATTTCATATGTTAAAGACTAAGAAACTTCTATGCTTTTGAATATCTATGTCAATCATCACTCGCTGAGAAGGCATTTTAATTACATATATAATAACAACAACACCACCAACAACAATAAAGCCTTGATTCCAAACTAGTTGGAGTTGGATATATGCTTAGTATCATTTTACTCACATATGCAATTCATATTTTTGATCACATGATCGCGCGATTTGTTCTTGTTCCAAGTTTGGTATTCATGCCATCTAACCTGAGGCTGCATAAAATAAGCACTCCATATATGCCATACTGTGTTATAATGCATTTTATCTTCCCAACCTGCAAGAAAGAGGTTAAGGTTGTCACTTGACTGGCTATGGGTGATACGTTTTAGCTAGCTTGTCTTCTAGTCTAGTTTATAGTGTTCTGAGTTGAACCATTTCTTTTTGAACCCTTTGGCCTGCTAAAACTGCTTTAGTGTCCTAATTTGTTGTTTATGAAATTTATATATGACAGTGACATTTGATAGAATGCTATGTATATTTGCGGTGAGATGGGCATTTGCACATGTGTGGTTGCAACTACCGTGTGGTTTCTTGATCCTAGTCATCATGATGCGTGTGCACACACACACAAACACATTATTGAACCACCTGCACATTTTCTCTTTTTTATTTTTAAATGATAGAAAGGTCTGCAGTCCTGCTTGGTTTGAATATTGTGGTTTTTTCTGTTAGCAATATAGGATCTTCAATAAATAATTTGTTACATAAAATTACATATAAAAATACTTACCTGATGCGAAATTCATCATAATAGTATTTACCTGATGCGGAGTTCATCATAATAGTATGTAGACTTGAGACTTGAATCTGATTAGATTTTGACAACCTCTTCTACAAATAACTAGTTTCTCTCCCTTAACCTTATTCCTTTTATAGCAGATAACGATGGATTCTTGCTAACTTCATCAGGTGGAGAGATATGATGGATTCTTGCTAACTTCATTAGGTGGAGAGAGGACTAATTATATATATATATATATATATATACATTCAATTGGTATTTCCATCAAACACAACTTAATGACTTTAATTCTATTTAATACCAGAATTAACGGCTTAATGTTAATTGCTTAAACTCTCGACCATTAACATCCGATTTGGTAGCCCTTCGTCTTCTGCACAGCAGAAGAAGATAATGGCCTTTCGCATACTAGGCTAGATCGAGCAAAGAGCGACTCTTTGCCTTCATAACAATCTAACATTAAAGGGTATAATGTAAAGATTAATCTAACATTTTCTTCCCATCACCTGAACAGTTTAAGGATGATATATTTGTGCTGCTCAGATTTATTGTTATTACTCATCTTTTTGCTAAAACGAAGTTTTAAATCAAAGGTGTAATTTGCCTCAAGCATTTTTTGAAGCTTCAGAAATGGAAATTGCCTCTAAATCATTAATTGAAGTTGCTTGCATGCCCTTGTAATCATAGATAGCAGGAACTTAATGTCAGACTGATTAGTTGAAATGTATCATGCATGAGCTTTTATCTTTGCTCTTTATTCTTTTCTTCTTCTTCTTTTCTTTCTCTCTCTTTCTTTTAGCTATAAGCTGTTCTTGTTCATAGTTAATTGCTTAGCTGTTTTGATGATATTTATTTTTTAACCTGATTTGGTGATCCCTGTTATAGAAATATGAAATGAGTGACAATCCTTGTATATGCATCCATATTAAATTTCTCAATGTGCCATTCCTTTCATTTGGTGTAATTTTAGTTTGTTGTTTATTATCAGTATAAAAAAATGAACCTTCTAATCCCTTTTGTATACAGGATTCCAAGTTTGTCACTCTTTGGGAGGAGGAACTGGATCTGGCATGGGCACCCTTCTCATCTCTAAGATCAGAGAGGAGTATCCAGATCGCATGATGTTGACATTCTCTGTTTTTCCATCGCCAAAGGTGTCTGACACTGTTGTGGAGCCATATAATGCCACTCTATCTGTTCATCAGCTTGTTGAGAATGCTGATGAATGTATGGTTCTTGACAATGAAGCTCTTTACGACATCTGCTTCCGCACCCTGAAGCTTGCAACCCCTACCTGTAAGTCGGTTTTCATAATACTTTGTTGTGTAAATTTTTGTTGAAAACTATAATTTTTGATTTCTATGTATTATGTGAAAGAATTAATTGAATTAACATTGGTAGATAATTTATTGTGCCATCATATGTTTTGTGTCACATGCTGATTTAGGCCTATGACGCTAAAACTGTGATAACAATCACTAGTACTTGTCTTTTTGATAACCTTAGCTCCACTCAAAGCTCTGTTTTGATAATAATATTTTCTATTTGCCACTTTTTGCTATGAACTTTTTTTTTGTGGGGCTAAATTCTCACTAGAAGCAAGTTTTAAAAATCTATGTAATAATATTGATCCAGCTTTTCTTAGTCCTTGGTCCTCCCTGTTTAAAATCATGCCATTTTTTCCAAGCCTCTTTTAGTTTGAGCATTTTCATGATTTTAAAAATCCAAGTAACTGTGATATTGAAAATGAATGATTCTCTACTCATTTTAGTGTTCATATCTGGAACATATTTGTAATGCATCTGTTTTAATCCATGATATATCATTTCTTAACCCATGATGTCATCATGAAATAATCTTTAAACATGTCCTAATTGGTTTCTATTCATTAATTTTGTTTGAGAAAATAGAAATTTGCCCACTTTTTAGATAGCTGTTTTGTTATTATATGAAAGGAGAAATGAGATGAGAAGAACTTGATATGCCATTAAGAAAATTGTTGGGTCATAAGCTCTTTATAGGAAGGTCATGAAGAGTCGGAAGTATCAAGATGTATCGGATTTTTATCTTGCTCCTAGATATCTGATGTTCTCTTCTTTTTGTTTTGTTTCTTTCCACTGCAGTTGGTGATCTTAATCACCTAATATCTGCCACCATGAGTGGTGTCACATGCTGCCTCCGATTTCCTGGTCAGCTGAACTCTGACCTCCGGAAACTTGCAGTCAACCTGATCCCATTCCCTCGTCTTCACTTCTTCATGGTAGGCTTTGCTCCCCTTACCTCAAGGGGTTCCCAGCAGTACAGGGCACTCACTGTGCCTGAGCTTACCCAACAGATGTGGGACTCGAAGAACATGATGTGTGCTGCTGATCCTCGGCATGGCCGCTACCTCACTGCTTCGGCCATGTTCCGTGGGAAGATGAGCACAAAGGAAGTTGATGAACAGATGATCAATGTCCAAAACAAAAACTCTTCCTACTTTGTTGAGTGGATTCCAAACAATGTCAAATCCAGTGTGTGTGACATCCCACCAAAGGGGCTAAAGATGGCATCCACTTTTATTGGCAACTCAACCTCCATTCAAGAGATGTTCCGCAGGGTCAGTGAACAGTTCACAGCCATGTTCAGGAGGAAGGCTTTCTTGCACTGGTACACAGGTGAGGGTATGGATGAGATGGAGTTCACCGAAGCTGAGAGCAACATGAATGATCTGGTGGCAGAGTACCAGCAGTACCAGGACGCAACAGCCGATGATGAGGAAGAGTATGAGGAAGAGGAAGAGGAAGAGGAAGGGGAGGTTGGGGCCTGAGGAGCGTGCTCTTTTCTGGCCCAGTTTTCTTCGTTTCAGGTTGTTGCTATGAAAGGAATTTGGTTATGTTTCTAATATCAAATGGCATGCTTTCTATGTCCTCGTAAGGAGTGGCGTTTGTGATGTTCAGAGAGATTAGTTTGTAAGATAAGGGCAATTTGTTGAATTTGGTTTATCTTACTGCACTGATTTTATTGTCAGCTTTATCTGTACCTGATTGTTATAATCTCCATCAAGGATGATGGGATGTGTGATGGTTATCCAGTGGTTGTGTATTTGGATTCCTATTTTTGGATACCAGTGCCCCCCCCCCCCCCCCCCCCCCCCCCCCCCCTCTCTCTCTCTCTCTCTCTTTTTCCTCTTTTCTGGTTTTTTTGTGTACTAAAGTACCTTTTTAAGTCATCGCCGGTTGGCCAACTGCCAGAAGACTGGTTAATGCTTGAGATTTGATTACTTAAAGAGTAATTTCATAAATGTCAGGCTATGCAGCAACTGGAGTGGTCATGGTCTCCTGCAATGAATCTTCTCTTGCGTTGGTCACAAATGGGTTTTAAATATTTTGTTTACCCAGGTGCCATCAGGGTTATAATCGAGTCGAGCCAAGCGAGTTTTCCAGTGCTCAAGTTCAGCTCGTTAACAAATATTCAAGCTCGAGCTCGTTTAAATTTAAAAAATTCAGTTCAAGCTTTGCTCAAGCTCGATTACAAAAAGCTAGCTAGGCTTAAGCTCGCTCATTTGGTATAATTAGAAAGCTCGACAAGCTCGACTCAGAAAAAGCTCGTTTAAGCTCGAGCTTAAATTGAGCCCGTTTCAAGATTGATTTGAATTAAGCTTTTTAAAGCTCGGCTGAAAAAAAAAAAAAAAAAAGGCTCGGTTCTTAATTATTTTTTTTACAAAAATCAAATAAAAAAAAATTCTAAAGTTTCCACAAAAACATTAGTCCAATAAGATATAAAATAATTTATAATAAATAAAAGTCTAAAAAAAAATAAACTCCAAAGAAAATTACATTGAACAAACATAACCAACAAAAATAAAACAAACTTCATATAAACTAGAGAGAGAACATAGAAAATTCATAAAAATTTAATCAATGCTAACTAAGCTAGAGCATATAGCAATAGAAAAATAAAGACTTTCAACATATTAAAATTAGATGTTGCTAGTTGCTACTAGCATAACTATCTAGATAAACTACTGAGATATATTTTTGGCAAGCAAAATACAAATTTTGTGTGCTTAAGAGTTAAGAGAGCTTAATCAGCCAAAGAAGATGAAAAGACAGAAGATGAAAGGACATTTTGTTCAAAACTCATAAGCTCCTAATCGAGCCAGCTCACGAGCTCCTAATCAAGCCAGCTCGCGAGCTCTTGAGCCGTCTCACGAGCTCTTAATCGAGTTGTATCGCGAGCTCCTAATCGAATTGCTTCCGTGCTCAAGCTCGGCTTGTTTATCAAACGAGCTTTAAAATGAAGCTCAAGCTCGGTTCGTTTACATGACGAGCCGAACACAAACGAGCTTTTATCTAGCCAAACCTCGAGTAGTTCGTGAGCGGCTCGACTCAATTACAGCCCTAGCCATAACTGTCTTTACTTGGTTTGGGATCTTAGTTTCTGTGATCATGGGCATCAAGGTATATGATACATGAAACGGCTGATGTAAACTGTGAAATGTCAGCTAGCAAAACAGAGCACCTTGCAGTTAAATATCTTGGCTAATATTTTTCTCAGATATTTTCGCCTTTTTAAACATGTTTCTAGAGGGAAAATTTTCAAAACTAGCACCTTGATATAATTTGGTAATATGGTTTATTTATTGACTGAGATTTTGATAGCCAGTTTTTTTTTTTTTTTTTCCAATTTGTTCGGCAGGATCTCTCTCAAAGCATCTTGCCCTTTTTATTTATTTATTATGTTGGAACACGGTGCGTTCTTATTCACGATGCCTCAGACCTGGCATTTGGTCAATTACCCAGCTTTGCGACAGGCGATCGCATGTGCACCACCGCATTAACTAGAAAATACTATTAAATTCATAATACAAACAATGGTTGCCAACCTGTCGTTGTAGTATAGTGGTGAGTATTCCCGCCTGTCACGCGGGTGACCCGGGTTCGATCCCCGGCAACGGCGTCAATTTTATTATTTTTATTTTTTGAAAAAAATATATTCTCAAACAAGACATAAAGTTATTTGATTAGTCATGAAACTAAATCAATATTAGGCATTTTAGCATTTAACTTTTTGCCATTTTTACGGCTGGTAATTGAAGTTACAAGGATTGCCACCTGGAGTTTGATTCCTATCCCATTACTACAAAATGTCAAGAGTGAAGAGAGGCCTACATACGAAAAACTACATGGGAAACAACATTGGGGGAAAGAATAAAGATCTATCCTTTTTTGACGGTTTGATTTTAGAACTCTTTGTATCCCACACGATACTTCTTCCCTTCAATGAGAAAAAAAGAAAAGTCTAAATCTGAGTGAAGCATCTTTTAAAGTGGATAAGACTCTTTGACTTTCATCATTCCGGGAAATTTCTCATGCACATGACATATTTGGATTCATATGGCAGTGACTATCAAAAATAATTGTCATCCCTTGCTTCAGTGACATTAATATTATCTTAGTAGATTGGTAGTGTTGTATTCATTAATTACTGACCAATGATAGAAAAGGGAGAAAGAGTGAAGAAACAAAATAGGCATAACGCGTCAACATCTCGATTAGTCAATATGATTTACTCAACTCAACTCATCTAAACCTTTTCTCAATTATATGGGATTGGCTATTTAGTCAATATGATCCAACCTAAAATTATTCTAGAGGACATGAGTGGGGTGTTAAGCCTGAATCAACTCAACCTCTTGTGAGGCTTTTGGGATCAATTTGTTAGTAAATAGAAGATTATATAGCTAGTTGGTAATGTTAAAACAAGGCTAACCATATTGTAGGAAATTGTATGTTGCGGATGGGGGGGGGGGGGACTAAACTAATCCCAAAATTTTTTTTATTCCATCTTCAATATGATCATTTCAAGATTTTCATTCAATACTTTAACATTTTTATTCAATTTTTTATACTTTTAGACCTTTTATTATTTATGACACCATTCACGTACAAAAATCTGTTGAAAAGAACATAATGCTACCAATTAAGGAGAGGCCATTCTCAACTCAACTCATCTGAGCCTTTTCTCAACTATATGAGATAAGAAGAGGTCATTATTGTCACATTTCTTCATCTTTGATTTGTCAAGATAAGTAACATAGGCCGTCACATTTGAAAATTTGGGAGATGAAAAGGAAATCTCTTCTTCCTTAGCGCAGAGGGCATCATGAGCCTGACTTTTTTGAAGCAAAAGTCGCTCATAGCAATCAGATTTTTATTTCTTTATGCGAGCATCAACATACAAGTCCCACATAATATTATGTTGCCATATTTAGCAGGGACACCATGATGACGTAGTGTGGGGTATGTTGATCTCGAACTTGATTATCTAATCCTAAAAAATAAAACTAATGGATCATTTGATTGGTAGTAATCAATTTGGTAATCAAGATTATTATGCAAATTATTTTATTTTATGATTAAATAAAATAATTAGGATGATGATATTATATTTGATTTTTGATAATCAAAGATTATTATAAATCATGATATTTTCCTATACTCTCTCACCGCATTATTCTATATATATATATATTATATCAAATATAATAATAATATACTACTAAGTATGGTAATTTTGCATTTATGATATTAGGAATGTACGTAAGATTCTGATATATTAACGTAGTCCAAAGTACTCCACCCATTTTTAAGAGAAATAAGGAGATGGAGAGGGCATGGAAAAGAAGAATCACAAAGTGGCTCTTAGCATAAGAGGAATGGAAAATCCAACAGATTAGCAGCCAATACGGTGGTTTACCATCAAAATTTTATTAAAATATCATGCCAAAGAGGTACAAATTAACTACTTGCACCACATCCAAGGATTAATTATAAGACGAGAATTATAATGCCATTTAATTTGGTGAGTGTCTGGCAAGAATTAGCATCTTGATTATGCTTAACATTAAGCCTATGTTTGGATGGAGAGAAATTTAGGAAGAAAAGAAAACTAGGGAAAAACAAGAGAGAAAATAAAATTTACCTTGTTTGGATGAAGAGAAAAGTAAGGAGGAAAGAAAACTAGTGGAAAAAAGAGGGAAAAAAAATGATGGGCCCCACATAAAGTTTTCTCTTTGAGATTTCATAGAGAAAACTCAAAGTGCTCTTTCATTTATTTATTTTTTCATTCCAATATATCTTTCAAAAAATAATTGATGCATTTTTTAATCATTTTACTAAAATATTATTATCATTATAAATTATCATTTTTTTTCTTTCTATTTTCTTTCCAATTATCCAACCAAAAGGAGAGAAAAAATTTTTCTTTTTAATTTTTTTCTTACTTTTTTTTTTTTTTCACTTTTCTCTCCATCCAAAGCATAAGCCAGAGACTTCAACCATACCGAGACGCAATGTCCAACACTGAAATTAAGCCGTCCTTTTAATTCGGACCAGAAGCCCGGTTACGTGTCAAACACAACCTTCCACTTCCGCCTCATGTATATATTATAATCCAAACCCCAACTTAGCCGTGAGATCACCAGAAGGAGAAGACATGATGGCCTCTCCGATCTCGCCTTACCACATAGCTGTTATCTTCTCAGTGATTTTATTCTCAACCTCTTCACATTCCACCACACCAATCTCCAACACCACCCATGAGCCCATTCTCCAGTGCTTTCTCCATCACTCCATTCCTCACAATCTCCTCTCCACCAAAAACACCACCTCCTACACCACCCTCCTCCAATCCTCCATCCAAAACCAACGGTTCAACACCCCCGCCACCCCAAAGCCATTCCTCATCGTCTCGCCAACGCTTGAATCCCACGTCCAAGCCACCGTCAACTGTTCCCGTATCCATGGCCTTCAAGTTAGAGTTCGGAGTGGCGGCCATGACTACGAAGGCCTCTCCTACGTTGCCCATGATCCACCACCATTCATCATTTTGGACCTCCATAGCCTTAGTTCTATCAGAATAGACGCTAACCATGGGACTGCATGGGTCCAAGCTGGTGCAACGATAGGAGAGCTATACTACCGAGTTGCTGAGAAGAATAAGACTGCTGGATTCCCGGCAGGGCTCTGTCCGACCGTCGGGATCGGAGGTCATGTAAGCGGTGGTGGACTTGGGACCATGCTGAGGATGTATGGGCTTGCGGCCGACAACGTTATCGATGCTCGCTTGGTGAACGCTAATGGTGAGATCCTGGAGAGGGAGTCCATGGGTGAAGACCTCTTTTGGGCCGTCAGGGGAGGAGGAGCAGCAAGTTTTGGGGTCATTTTGGCATATAAGATCAAGTTCGTGCATGTCCCCTCCAAGGTCACCGTGTTCACCAAGAGCATAAACCTTGACCAGGGTGCAACAACGCTTATCAGCAAGTGGCAACAAATAGCTTACCAGTTGGATGACAGGCTGTTCATCAGAGCACTCATAAGAGTGATGAAAAGTCAAGCAGAAGGACAATCCAAGTTGATTTTGAATCCCTGTTCCTTGGTGAGAAAGAAGAGCTCCTGGTTCTAATGGGAAGGAACTTTCCTGAGTTAGGCTGAAGGCTAAGGATTGCCAGAAGATGAGTTGGATAAAGTCTGCTACATACTTTGCTGGCTACATCAATGGAGAATCTCCAAGTATTCTTCTTGATAGGAAACCTCAATTCAATATCTCCTTCAAGGCTAAGTCGGACTTCTTGACTGAGCCCATCACTGAATTTGGATGGGAGAGGATTTGGCAGGAGCTGCTCAAAGGTGAGGAGCAATCCATAATTATAGTTGACCCTTTTGGTGGGAGGATGGATGAGATCTCTGAGTCTGAGACTCCCTTCCCTCATAGGAAAGGGAGTTTGTATAATATACAGTACTTGGTGGGGTTGGGGGAGGGAGGGACTAAAGAGATCAAGAAGCATTTGGATTGGCTTAGGAGTTTCTATCAGTTCATGGCTCCTTATGTTTCAAAGAGTCCAAGAGCTGCCTATTTGAACTACAGGGACCTTGACTTGGGTAGTAATCGGTTGGGCAACACAACCTACTCAAAGGCCAGGGTGTGGGGAAGGAGGTATTTCAAGGGTAATTTTGAGAGGTTGGCACTGGTAAAGGGAAAAATTGATCCTAAGAATTTCTTTAGAAATGAGCAGAGCGTCCCACCTCTCTCTCCTTCCTATAGGAGCTTGTAGCGCAAGAAGGATCCTGAAGCCAACGTGTGTGATGTAGAGAAAATGCATTGATCTCTACTGGATAAATGTGTGATATGGCTTTCCTATGCATTATTTCTAACTTTTTCCAGGTCATAGCACCATAGGTTCAATGTTTACCACCAGTCATATATAGCCCCACAGGGATGAGATTACCATGGGTCAAATAAGTACAGAGGTTACCCACCAAAAGAGTAGTTCATATATGGTAATTGTAAATTCTGTCACCTTCTATTTGTATATTGTTTCATATGATGTATCACAGCTCAGTACAGAGGTTACCCACCAAAAGAGTAGTTAATATATAGTAATATCAATTCTGTCACCTTTTATTTGTATATTGTTTCATATGATGTATCACGGCTCCTACTTCAGGAGGGTTGTCCATCAAGAATTACTTGATTGCGCTTTGCAATTCAGAGCTAAATAACAGTAATCGGATGAAATATTGCAGAAATCTCAATAAATTTTATACTGAAGTTCTGTGGTGAAAAAACAGAGGAAACTCAGGTTGGGTGGAATGAGATTTGGGGTAGAGATTGTGAGTTCGAAGTAAACTCTCTTTAGCCCCTTTCCAATCTTTTACACAAGCAGTTTGTGAATAACTCATGCAAGGCTCTAAATTAAAAAGGAGAGAGAAAAAAAAGAAGAAATATCTATGGGGCTCTTCTCAGTAACCCCATCAATTCCTTGTGTTGATATCCTCCACACGCCACCTCACCCACCCACCCTTGTGAATTGATAAAATACCCTTGTGCCACACCAGCATGAGGAAACGTCTGGATGGTTAAACAAAACTCTGCAGCATTGCTGTTACCGTTAATGGTTCCTGGGGTCCTCCAATTAGAAATATATATTATATATATTAAATATATATTTAAAAAATAATATTTATAATATATGATAGATTATATTTGATGTAAAAAATATTTTAAAAATAATAAAAAAAGTTTAAAAGTCAGATCTGAGAGACGAATATAACCACTCCCTCTCCTCCAAGGTACAATCTAAAAGCCTAAAACTTCAACGTCCTTTGGTGGCACGATCTCAACAGGACATCGATCAGCTGTTTTCAATTAAAAGAAAAAGTTGAAAGAAGGAATATGAGAGAGTAGTAGAAAATTTTTCATCCTTTTGAAAGGCTAGGGTGGAGGCCTATTTATAGGTTTTTTTTTTCTTTTTTTTCCCAACAAGCGTGCATTTTTTTCTAATGGGCATGCATTTTTTTTTAAAATTGGCGTGCATTTTTTTTTAAACTCCCGATAACGCTTTGGCGTTAACAATCCCCCACAAAAAAAATAAAAACAAAAGAATAATATAAAAATAAATAAAAATTTAATATTATTAAATTTAATAAGCAATTTTAAAAACTTTAAAATTTTACTATGTTTAGTGCAAGTACCTTCTAGGTTTGAACTTGCATTTAGTATAAAATACACACAGTATGAAGATGAGCTGATAATAATGCGGGTTAGTGCTATCTAGGCCATGCACTTGCCTTGATTTTCATTAGAGTTACTAGGGATTCGCTTCAGTCCCATAGTCACAGACTTACGACTACTCTCATCAAGGTAGATCCTCTAAGGGTATGTGCAACGAAATCGTACCTTACTAAACTTACAACCTTGGATCTATTAAGAGCTATGCTCAACCTAACGGTCACAATAAAGCAACACACCATAGAAATGGGTGAAGACAGACTCTTAAAATGGTGCTTCCATACATCACCTCAGAGATCGTTTTTCTTTGAACCTTAACCATGGGATTGCCATGATGAAAGGGACCCACTCTGGTGACTAATATATGGGCTTAAGCCCCATCCCTCTCGATGTCTCAAATTCTGCAGCCTTCAAAAGGCCTTTGGTTAAAAGATCTGCCAAATTATGTTTTGATCTTATAAATTGCAGTGATATTGATTCTTTCATTTATTTCTTATAGATTTATACTTGATCAGAATATGATTATTCATCTCACTACAAGAGATTTTAAATATTGCGACGCCCAAATGCGTCGCAATTGCGTCGCTAAACATGATATTGCGACGCAATTACGACACAACAAGGGCGTCGCTCAACTGCCCATCGCAATACCCTTTCGTCGCAATTGCGTCGCAATATTGCGACTCTCTGCGACGCTCTTGCGACACCACATTGCATCGCAATATTGCGACGCATGAAAATGCATCGCTAAATTTAAAAATAAATTTAGTTAGAAAAAAAATTATTATTAAATATTGCGATGCACTAAATTGCGTCGCAATATTTAAAAAAAATTTTTTTAAAAAAATTATTATTAAATATTGCGACGCAATAAATTGCGTCGCAATATTTAAAATAAAATTTTTAAAAATATTATTATTAAATATTTCGACGCAATAATTTGCGTCGCAATATTTAAAATTAATATTTTTAAAAAATTATTATTAAATATTGCGACGCACTAAATTGCGTCGCAATATTTAAAATTAATATTTTAAAAAATTATTATTAAATATTGCGATGCAATAATTTGCGTCGCAATATTTAAAATTAATATTTTTAAAAAATTTATTTTAAATATTACGACGCACTAAATTGGGTATTCAATTTCGCTAAATCTAAATATTGATACAAACATTTTTCAGTCAATCCAAACAATAATATATTTCAAAAAATAATTTATATATTAAAATTTTGAAGTTTTTACAACATAAAAAAAGAAAAAAATACATCAAGAATCTGAACGATCACGTGGAGGCTGTGGAGGCTGTGGAGGCTGAAGACTCTGCGACAAGCGGCTAACCATATCCCGCAAATAATGCATCTCATCTCGCATGTCTGCAACCTCCTGATCCCGGCCTCGCATACGATCCTCAAAATCCTGCTCGAACTCCTGCCGAACCTCCTCTGCAATAGATCTGCGAAGCTCCTGTAAACGCTCGGGAGGAAGATCAACAGGAACTCGCGAGCTGGAGGCCTGATGGGGAAAAAATGTAGAAGCTCTAGTGCCCATACCATAGACCTTGCGGTCTCGTGGCTGGGCACCAACAGCCTCCAAAAACATATGTCGACTCTCCTCTGCTGAGAGTTCGACGGGCGTCTCCCCATCAGTAGAGTCGACCTGCGATGCCTGGGAGCGAAGCTCCTCGACTCGTGTCTTGAAATTATGAAATCAACAATAAATGAGTTAATAAATTTCTCGAAATAAAATTTTAGAAATTAAACAGATACTACATAAATCTAATTTCTTACCGCAACCTCCCGTGATCGCGTGTGACCCAGGAGCCGTCCCTCCTGGTGTGTGTCGCCCTGAATAGACGGAACTCACCAGGATCTCCACCCTCCTGGTCAGTCTATAACAATAAAAAAAATGATATTAATACAAATATTTGTAAATAACTAAAATAGTAATTAAAATATTTATGTTTTCTTACCATACGCCGTCTGTGCTCCTGAATCGAAATGGAGCCCGAAGTATGACGGGAGAGACCCGTGCGAGGACCGCCCTTCTCAGATCGGCGGTTCGTGCTGGCTGATGCGGACCTCCTGCGCCAGCCATCGGACTCCCAGGCCTGCTGCCACTCGTGCCAAATACCCTCTGGCACGTGCGCAGGACGCTGACCCGATGACCTCCAACGATGAAGCATGTCGAGTATCGGCGTCGCGTCAGAGCCTCCCATGCTGCCCTAATGGCATCATGGGTGGCAGCATCCCACGTAAACTTTTTCTGCATTAAAATAAACAGTTAGTTTCTGAATTTATTAACTTTAAAGAATTATATATCACTGATAAATTGTATTTAATAAGTTTACCTGAAACTCAGAAAAATAAAACTCCCTCGTGGCTGGCGATACGTGGCGCCAATCGTAGCCAGTGGGATCTGCACGCTCTGAAAAACGGCGCTGATGTGGCTGGAGACATGATGCTGCTCAATGAATCTGTTAAAAAAATGCAAGTTTATAAGTAAATGACTTAAAAACATAAATAAAATATTTTTAATTAGTATATACTTACATCCCCTGAGCATCAAGTCTAAGTACAGTGCGGCCGCCGATCGCGGAAGAACTCTCGGAGGTCTGTGCCGATAGGGTGGATGGTAATACTGGTGCAGAGATCGAAGGCTGCGCCTCTGCTGGAGATCCAAACTCTCCATCTCCGACGCTCATGTGATCTGATCTCGCAGGATCCAAACTACGTCTCTGCTCACCCAAATTGTCGTCGGTAGATCTACCTCTGCCCCTCATACTGAAAATACTAAAGATTCACACAATTAAATTACGATTAATGATTGACTATGTAAGAATTTAACACTTATAAAAAAAGTTAAATATTAAAAAACCTTTATGTTTAATTGGTGTCATTTGTTTCGTGAAATGTTGGTTCAGCATCCGATGCCGTATCGGATTGCGAATAAGTTTCATTATCATCGGAAGGAAACCGAACATTTGCATCCACAATTTGTTGGACATCACCACTTGGATCTCTAAGTGATGTTTCAGGAGCCCTTGTGTCATCCTCAATTGCATGCATTTCCATCTCATCCTCTTGAAATGTAGGGCACTCGGTTGATTGACTTGATGAACTCTCCTCTAATACGATTGTTGAACGTGGGACGATTTTAGAAACGGCCCACCAATCTCGCTTGTCGTTGCACAAACTTGGATATCCGCAGTAAAAGACTTGCTGAGCTTGGGATGCAAGGATGAATGGGTCATATTTCTGCAATCTTCGTCGATGGTTCACTTCAACCAAATTATAGTCGTTATGAACCCTTTTGCCCATAGGAACTATCGGATCGAACCAATCACAACAAAACAATACGGTTCGTTTCATAGGCCAACCGGGATATTCAACTTCAACCACCTCTACTAACTTTCCATAATAATCCTGCATATTTGCTCCAACACTTTCTCCTTTTACACACACGCCCCAGTTCTGTGTGCCTTTTGAAGCTGCTAATCGTTCAATCTGAAATTTGTACCCATTTATAAAATAGCCAGTAGAGGTTGTTACGGTCTTCAATGGCCATTGTGATAGACATTTAATAAAAATATTGTCGGTTGTCGACCATGGACCGTTGACCTATAAATTAATAAGCTATTGACATCCAATTCAAAAAATAATAGCCATTATCGAAATTGAATGAATGATACTACTCACAAATTCATAAAACCAGTAAGCAAACTCCGTTTCTAATTTCTGCCCAATTGCAACTTGACTGATGTCGGGATTCATCTGTCGTTGTCTATCACAAAATATCCTTATGGGATGAAAAGGATGAAAACTAATGTTAGAAATTAAATATTATGGTATATTATTATATAAATTTAAATTTTCAATTTAGCATTGAAGTATACACTTACTCAATATATGGATCGACTTCTCGACAGTTCATTAGGATGTAATAATGTGCTGCATTATACTCCATATCGCTAAGATTTCTTGAGTTCTGCCCACCAAATGAACGGCCGATAGCTTTAAAAATTGATATTCTACCGTCATTAGCTTCTGCTTCGTCCACACATACGTCATCGTTACGACCATGATTTCGGCTCCTCGTGTGGACGTGACCCTCAAAGTAATGTGAGGCAAAAGCTGAAACTTCTTCGACCAAGTGTGCATTGCATATAGAACCTTCAACCCTTGCCTTATTACGCACATTATTTTTTAACTTCTTAAGATACCTATATGTAAAGTTGCAACAAAAAATTAACGAATTTTTGAAGCAATGAAATAATATTTGAAATGTCAACATATCTTAATGATGTATATATTTACCTCTCGAAAGGATACATCCAGCGATACTGCACGGGACCAGCTATGCTCGCTTCGTATGGCAAGTGAACCGGTAAATGCTCCATTGAGTCAAAAAAACTGGAAGGAAATATTCGCTCAAGCTTGCATAAAATAATTGGAATTTCCTCCTCAAGCCTTGCCATGGATGCAGAAGTAATGACTGCAGCAGATAACTCCTTGAAGAATAAGCTGAGCTCCGTAATTGCCTTCTAGACATGTTGCGGAAGCAACTCACGAAAAGCTATAGGTAATAATCGTTGCATGAAAACATGGCAGTCGTGGCTCTTCATGCCGAACAACTTGAGCTTATGCATGTCCACACACCTACCGATATTTGAAGCATAACCATCTGGAAATTTTAACCCTCTTAGCCAGTTACATAAAACTTCTCGTGAATTTCTGTCAAGAGTGTAACATGCTTTAGGATAGGTCCCATCGGCACTCCTTCTCAAATCACCTCTTCTGCAGTACTGATTAAGTTCTTCTCTTAACTTTGCAGTATCTTTTGTTTTTCCAGGGATGTTTAGCACCGTGTTAAATATGTTATCAAAGAAATTTTTCTCGATATGCATAACATCCAAGTTGTGCCGGATGAGATTTGTGCTCCAATAAGGCAAATCCCAAAATATACTTCGCTTCTTCCAGTTATGTTCTTTACATATACGGCTATTTATTCTATCTGCATCCGCTTCCCATGCATACATCAACCCCAAATGCTCTATAGAATCAAATAGATCCGTGTCAGACATAACCGGTTCGGCAAATTTTGTGACTGCTTTGTTCTTCCGGAAGGCGATCAAGTTACGCCTGTAAGGATGATTTGGGGGCAAGAACTTCCTATGGTTATCAAACCATGACTGCTTACCACTCTTCTGCAATGTAAATGCATCCGAATCATACATGCAATGAGGGCATGCCAGACGTCCAGCAGTGCTCCAACCAGACAACATTGCATATGCCGGAAAATCACTTATTGTCCACATCAAAGCAGCTCTCATTAAGAAATTTTGTTTCATAGAAATGTCGTAGGCTATCACTCCTGTTTCCCACAACATTTTCAATTCGGCCACCAACGGTTGCAGAAAGACATCAATCTTTTCCTTTGGATTTGATGGTCCTGGAACCAAAACGGTTAAAAACATTGCAGTATCTTTCATGCACTTCCACGGAGGAAGGTTATATACAGTCAGTATTACAGGCCAACATGAATACTGTTGCCCCGCTTGACCAAATGGTTGGAAGCCATCGGTACAAAGACCTAATCTCACATTCCTTATATCTTCAGCGAAATCAGGATGATTTTCATTGAAATGCTTCCAAGCCTTTGAATCTGATGGATGCCGCATTTCATCCTCTTTAGATTTATGTTCGGCATGCCATCTCATATCAGCAGCTGTTGCCTCAGATCTGTATAATCTCTGCAGGCGTGGGGTAAGAGGAAAGTAATGCATCCTCTTGTAAGGCACACTTTTCCTCCTACTTGTACCGGCTCCTCCTTCGGTGTTTTTGAACCTCGATTGCCCACAAATCTTACACCATCTTAGCTCTGAGTCTTCGCCCCAAAATATCATACAATTGTTCAAGCAACAATCGATCTTATTAACTGGGAGCCCAAGCCCACGCAACAACTTCTTTGTTGCGTAAAAACTATCTGCGGCAACATTATCATTTGGCAGAATTTCTTTGATTAACTCAGCTACAGAATTGAAGGCCTTTTCTGATAATCGATGTTCTGCCTTAATATTCAACATTCGAGCAGCTGTAGAGAACTGAGAATGACCCTCACACCCAGGATACAATTCTTGATTTGCAGCACGCAACATATCGTAAAATTGTTGTGCTTCTGGATTTGGTTCTTCCATAAATGTATTCTGATTGAAGTCATTACCCGATGCATTCATCACCATTTGTTCATATGTGTTTAAATTCACAAATGGTTCATCTACGGGAATTGACTCTTGATGGCCTATAACAGCTGCTGGAATATCCTCTGGTTCACCATGACAGTACCAAACATAGTAATCAGGAACAAAACCCTTCTTACACAAATGCACCTTAACAGTTTTCACATCTCTGTAGGATTGTGAGTTCGAAGTAAACTCTCTTTGGCCCCTTTCCAATCTTTTACACAAGCAGTTTGTGAATAACTCATGCAAGGCTCTAAATTAAAAAGAAGAGAGAAAAAAAAAAAGAAATATCTATGGGGCTCTTCTCATTAACCCCATCAATTCCTTGTGTTGATATCCTCCACACGCCACCTCACCCACCCACCCTTGTGAATTGATAAAATACCCTTGTGCCACACCAGCATGAGGAAACGTCTGGATGGTTAAACAAAACTCTGCAGCATTGCTGTTACCGTTAATGGTTCCTGGGGTCCTCCAATTAGAAATATATATTATATATATTAAATATATATTTTAAAAAATAATATTTATGATATATGATAGATTATATTTGATGTAAAAAATATTTTAAAAATAAAAAAAAAGTTTATGAGTTAGATCTGAAAGACGAATATAACCACTGCCCTAAAGGAGATTTAGTCCGTCCCTTTCTCGTGCAAAGATAAATTGGACCGCACGCTCTCCTCCAAGGTACAATCCAAAAGCCTAAAACTTCAACGTCCGTTGGTGGCACAATCTCAACAGGACACCGATCAGCTGTTTTCAAATAAAAGAAAAAGTTGAAAGAAGGAATATGAGAGAGTAGTAGAAAATTTTTCATCCTTTTGAAAGGCTGGGGTGGAGGCCTATTTATAGGTTTTTTTTTCCCCAACCGGCATGCATTTTTTTCTAAATGGGCATGCATTTTTTTTTAAACTGGCGTGCATTTTTTTTTAACTCCCGATAATGCTTTGGTGTTAACAATCCCCCACAAAAAAATAAAAATAAAAGAATAATACAAAAATAAATAAAAATTTAATATTATTAAATTCAATAAGCAATTTTAAAAACTTTAAAATTTTACTATGCTTACTGCAACTACCTTCTAGGTTTGAACTTGCATTTAGTATAAAATACACACAGTACGAAGATGAGCTGATCATAATGCGGGTTAGCGCTATCCAGGCCATGCACTTGCCTTGATTTTCATGAGAGTTACTAAGGATTCGCTTCGGTCCCATAGTCACAGACTTACGACTACTCTCACCAAGGTAGATCCTCCAAGGGTATGTGCAACGAAATCGTACCTCACTAAACTTACAACCTTGGATCTATTAAGAGCTATGCTCAACCTAACTGTCACAATAAAGCAATACACCATAGGAATGGGTGAAGACAGACTCTTAAAATGGTGCTTCCATACATCATCTCATAGATCGTTTTCCTTTGAACCTTAACCATGGGGTTGCCATGATGAAAGGGACCCACTCTGGTGACTAATATATGGGCTTAAGCCCCATCCCTCTCGATGTCTCAAATACTGCAGCCTTCAAAAGGCCTTTCGTTAAAAGATCTGTCAAATTATGTTTTGATCTTATAAATTGCAGTGATATTGATTCTTTTATTTTATTTCTTATAGATTTATACTTGATCAGGATATTATTATTTGTATTTTTATTAGTTGTTTGTTGATTTAACAGATCAATTAGAGCTCTACAATCATAATTTAAATAAATTTGAAAATATTTGGTGAAAGAATATCTATATCATTTATTAAGTCTTTCAGCCATTGTGCTTCAGTGCATGTAGTGTAAAGAGCTGTTAGCTCATATTCTAGAGTGCTTCTAGTGATTATAGTTTACATAAGCCCCAAGATACTGCAGCTCCTCCTAATAGGAAGAGATACCCAGTGGTGGACTTAATAACATCGAATTTATCTATTACCCAATTAGCATACTATACCCCTCAATCACTTCAGGATAACTAGAATACACTAGAGAGTAATTTATGATTCCCTTAAGATATATAAAAATTCTTTCTAGGGCTTTTTAATGTTCTCACTAGGACTGCTAGTATACCTACTTAGTCTGCCTTCTGCATAAGCTATGTCCGGACGAGTTCTATTTGAAATATATAATAGGGATCTTATTCTTTGAGAATATCCTACTTGATTAATAGGTTTTCCTAAATTTTTAATTAAATTAGAGTTATGATCATAGGGTGTTGGCCCAGATGGCAACCCAAGAGGGGGGGATGAATTGGGTTCTTAAAAAATTTAACCTTTTAAAATGATTGGCTTTGGAATCAATAAGATTAAGTGCAGGATAAATAATAGCCACAAACAAAGAAATAAAGTGAGACAATCGAAGCACGGAAAACACAAGGATTTTATAGTGGTTTGGTGTATCCAACACCTACGTCTACTCCTAAGTTCCACTTGGGTCCACACTATAATCTACTAGATTACTATCGAGTTGTTTTACAAGCTCACAACTCAAAACTTGTTGTTTTCCCGGGATCACAACGAACCCAGCTGGTTTTTCCGGGCTCACCAGCACAAAACCCAAACCTCAAGCTAATCTAGCTTGACCCGAGGTATGCTACCTCCACTAATTCAATCCCCCTGATTGAATTAGCAAAAACAAATAACAATATAGTTTACAATAACAAACAATCCCTTAAATGAGCAAATATTCAATGTAAATAAATAAGGTTAGAAAAGCCTGTTTGAAGCAGATTGGATTTGAGCTTTTCTTCTTTTCCTCTTCTCCTTTGAGATGTTGAATCGGGCCTTAGCTCGGATTCTTTACAAATGTTGCAGATGAGAAGTTGGAAAATCACAGAACAGAGCTTTTGGCTCCTTTTTCTTCTTGTTGGGAAATCCTCCGATTTTTGACTTTGAATGCCTTGGATTTCTCTTTGAGCTTTCTGGAGTTGATGGATTTGAACTTTAACTCTTTCCTCTTTGATTTCAGGCTCAAGACTTCTTGGATTTTTTAATTTAATTTTCTCTATTTTCCATCTCTCTTTTCTTTTTTTTCTCTCTATTTTTTTAAACGGATGAATCCCCCTTTTTATAGATCCATAGGTGAAATATAGCCGTTGGAATGTACCTGGATAGATTGTCCATATAGAAAATATAGCCGTTAGAAGTTAGGTAAAGAAAATATTACCGTTTGAGCTGATCTGGCATTTTGAAAATCCGTTCCTAACAGGTTGGAGTTGGCTCCAACTTTTCAGGTGTCGGCTCCAAGTTGGGTAACTAAAAATAGAAAGTACAAAGTTCGTTGAGGAGTTGGCTCCGAAAAAGTTGAGTGTTGGCTCGCTGCATTGGGAGTCGGCTCCGAAAAACTGTAAGCGTCAGCTCCAGAGAAGTCCAAAAACACGCATTCTGTTCTCGCATTGGAGTCGACTCCAGACACTGTAAGTGTCGACTCCGAAACTCTGGGTGTCGGCTCCGAAACTTTGGGTGTTGACTCCAAATCATGCCAAAAATCAGAAAGACATTTGATTGGCCATGGGGTCAGCTCCAGACCTTTTGGGTGTCGACTCCAGGCTCTGAATTTTGAAACTTACTTTAGGCATTTGATTCAAAACACGTTTCTTTATGCCTTTTGATTGATCAAAGATTTTTTAAGCCCTGAAACACTTGTTAAATTTATTAGTAACAAAATGAATATACTCATGTCTTTTATTAATCATCAAAATCAATAATTGGGTCAATAATCTCTCCCTTTTTGATGATTATAAAAACATTGAGTATATGCATAGAATTCTCAAATCAAAATTTTTAAATATGTGATCCTCACTGGTAAGCTCCCCCTGAATAAGGTAGCTCCCCCTATGAAGTTCAATTTAACAATTGTTCTTCTTTCTAACAGAAAATTTTAGTGTTTGATAAAGATAGATATATCAATTTTAACTAAGCTTATTTAAACCAATGCATATACAAAAGCTAAATATTTCTCCCCTCTTTATTTGTCTCCCCCTTTTTTCCCAATGCATATACAAAAGCTAAATATTTCTCCCCTCTTTATTTGTCTCCCCCTTGTTTTTGTTTTACGGTCAATGCATATACGATTTTACATAACTCTCCTCCTTTTTTGTTATCAAAAAAAGATCAAGAATGGTTAAGTAAAATGACAAAATTGATAGATTTTTCAAGGTCCAAAAGATATTCATTAAGTATAAGATAAGTTCATTACAACAAAAGTCAAATGTTACAATGAAACTTCATTAAACTATACTTCATTACATTGAAACTTCAAGATAAATCAAACTAGACTAATTATCAAAGACACTTCATTACAAGATAATCAAAAATGAGTTCTAAGAAGTCTTTGCAATTCTTCTACAATCTTTCCCATCCCTTCACTTTGAGTCCTAACAAATTCTTTTAATCTTCTATCAACAAATGCACATGCAGTCATAATCTTGTCTTGAAGCTCAGCATTGCATTTGGAATATGTTTCTGAGTCTCCACCAATATCCTTAAGTTCTTCAAATATTCTTGAGATCATTCCTTAAGGATTCAGCAGAGGAACCAAGAGTGGACTCAATCTTACCAATGCGATCATCCAAAGAGTAAAGGGTTTCTTTCAAATTCATAAACTGACTATCAAACTCTGTCTTCATTTCTTCTTTTTGAGCAGTAAATAAGCTTTTGAGTTGCTCTAACTGAATATCAGAAAATCCAACAGATGACACAGATGGCGGTACAGGAACTGGAGCAGGAGCAGGAGCAGGAGCAGGTGAAGATCTGCTAGGCTCTGGTGAAGGAGCCTCGCTGATGGACCAACCTCAGAGGGTGCAGAAGATCTAATCTCAGTGGCTCTCTCATCCAGATTGCCTTTCCTTCCCATTGACTATTACTTTAACAAAGCCCATCTGATGCACAGTAGCCAAACTATAGTAGTCAGTATGCCTAAGGTTCTTTGAAGGCTCACTATCAGAAATCACAATTCCTTGGCTTCTGAAAACCATATCAAGATCATACCATAGGGCAGTGAAGATCTCCTTTTGCCCTCAGCCTCAGCCATGTAGAAAATCATCATCGCAGCAAGGTTAATAGGCTGACCAGTAGAACACTGTCCATCACCACAATGTCTCACTCTGAGACATACTCAAAGCGGCCAGTCTTAGGGAATAAAATTCTACTGCAGATGTTGTGAAGCAATCTAAGTTCCAAGGGCAACTGATTAGCCCTAATTTCTTCAAATTCAGAAACTTCTCTACCTAACATCCTTGATAGTGCATCAGACCTCTACTATGAATATCAGCTACTAATCCAGTGACAGGAATGCTCAGAAGATTTCCTAACTTTTGAAATGTAAGGTGGACTCTTTTTCCTCTAACAGAGCTTACAATCCCACCATCCCCTCGATAAATTGAAATAGAATTCCTTGACTAGGGCCGGATAGGTGGGAACATCCAATGAACAGACTTGTCCCATCCAAGCTCTTTGATTTGTCTTCCAATTGAAAAACCTCCGACTCAAAGAAATCAAAATCAACCTTTCTACCCATAGTAATAACTCTTCCAGCTAAGGTGTCTACCTAAGGAGATGAGGGACCAGGATTATCCGAATGGGTTAAGGAATCATCATCGCTTGGAGATGGTTCACGAACGGGATGCCTCGCCGTACGCTTTCGGTGGTCACTGGAGCTCCAAGAACTGATCCTCTCACTTAGGTGCCATGGAAATCCTTGGGAATGTTCGATTTGAGGAGAATTTGGCTTGGGAAGGTTTTGAGAGAGTTTGGAGAAAGTTTGGAAAGGGATTGAGAATGATTGAAATGACGGAGGTATCGACTCTGCCCTAATAAAGTCAACTTGGGACCCCCATGTGTCGACTCCCGCAAAGTCGGGTGTCGACTCCAAATCGCTAACACAGTTAGCGCTCAAACTGGAGTCGGCTCCACTTATACGGGTGTCGGCTCCAAGGTCAAGGACCGAGAGCGACACAGAAGAGGTGTCGACTCCTCAAACTAAGGTGTCGACTCCACTGACAGTTTAGAAAAAAAATGAGTTTCAAACATCCGAAACTTGTCAAAATAGGGTCAATAAATTTTTGAAAAAAATCTTTGGAATAAAGAATCAAATTGCATAAATGACTAGATAAATTGTCCTTAAAATTATGAAAGAATTTTAAGAAATTAATAGAAATCTAGATAGTCATTCCTTAAAGTTTCAAAATCATTCCAAAGGGTCACAAATCCCTAATTCACCTCTTAGATAACAAAATCTCTCTTCACTCAAAGGTTTTGTAAATATATCAGCTAATTGTTCTTCAGTATTAACATAATCAAGACAAATTTCATTATTAGCCACATGTTCTCTTATAAAGTGATATCTAATTTCAATGTGTTTTGTTCTTGAATGTTGAATTGGATTTTTAGTTAAATTTATTGCACTTGTATTATCACATCTAATAGGAGTTTTATCAAGTGTTATGCCATAATCTTCAAGTTGTCACTTAATCCAAAGGATTTGAGCACAGCAACTTCCAGCTGCAACATATTCTGCTTCAGCAGTTGATAATGCAACCGAATTTTGCTTTTTGCTAAACCAAGAGATTAAGTTACTTCCTAAGAATTGACATGCACCACTTGTACTTTTTCTATCTAGTTTACATCCAGCATAGTCAGAGTCAGAATATGCAATCAAGTTTAGTGTTGAGTCTCTAGAATACCATAATCCTACATTTTTAGTTCCACTTAGATATCTTAAGATTCTTTTCACAGCAATTAAGTGAGATTCTTTAGGTTCAGATTGAAATCTAGCACATAGACAAACAACAAACATGATATCTGGTCTACTAGCTGTTAAGTAAAGAAGAGATCCGATCATACCTCTATAATATTTTTGATCTACTTTCTTACCATCTTCATCTTTGTCTAATTTGCATGAAGGACTCATAGGTGTTCCAAGGGGTTTAATTGACTCCATTCCAAACTTCTTGAGAAGTTTCTTTGTGTATTTTGCTTGATTGATGAAAATCCCCTCTTTGCTTTGCTTGATTTGAAGTCCTAGGAAGAAGTTGAGTTCTCCCATCATGCTCATTTCGAATTCACCCTGCATTAACTTAGCAAATTCTTGACACAAAAGATTGTTAGTAGCACCGAATACAATATCATCAATATATTTGTACTAATAAATCCTTATCTTTTCTTTTCAAAAATAGTGTTTTATCAACATTTCTCTTGTAAAATCATTTTCAATCAGAAATTTACTTAATCTTTCATACCAAGCTCTAGGTGCTTGTTTTAAACCATATAGTGCTTTGTGCAATTTAAAAACATGATTTGGAAATTCATGATCTTCAAAACCAGGTGGTTGTTCAACAAAAACTTCTCATTTATAAATCCATTTAAAAATGCACTTTTAACATCCATTTGAAATAAATTGATATGCATATGACATGCAAATGCGAGTAATAATCTAATTGCTTCTAATCTAGCTACAGGTGCAAAAGTTTCATCAAAATCAATTCCTTCTTCTTGATTATATCCTTTTGCGACTAATCTAGCTTTGTTTCTAATTACTATGCCATTTTCATCTAATTTATTTCTAAATACCCATTTTGATCCTATAACAGAATGATCTTTAGGTCTATCTACAAGGGTCCAGACATTATTCCTAGTAAATTGATTTAATTCCTCTTGCATAGCTAACATCCAATTATTATCTTTTTCAGCCTCTTCAATAGTTTTAGGTTCAATTTGAGATACAAATGCAAGATGATTATTGATGTTTCTCATTGATGATCTAGTTCTTACTCCTTGAGATGGATCACCTATAATTAATTCTTTTGGATGACCATAGGCATATCTCCAATCTCTAGGAAGATCTACATCATTATGATTTGCATCAACAACATCAACACTAGGAGAATCATCATCTTTAGCTCCTTGTTCATGATCTGAAGATACATCTATATTCAATTTTTCAATGTCCCTTTCTAATATGTTTGTATCTTCTTCATCATCAATCTTTCCTGAACTCGATGCTAAAGATTCATCAAAAACTACATGAATAGATTCTTCTACAATTAAGTTTCTCTTGTTAAACACTCTATAGGCTTTACTAGATGTTGAATATCCTAAGAATATGCCTTCATCTGATTTTGCATCAAATTTTCCTAGATTATCTTTACCATTATTATGAATGAAACATTTACAACCAAATGCATGAAAATAACTTATGTTTGGTTTTCTATTGTTCCATAGTTCATAAGGAGTTTTCTTAAGGATTGGCCTAATTAAAGCTCTATTAAGAATGTAACATGCCGTTTATAGCTTCCGCCCAAAAGTACTTTGGTAGGTTGCTTTCACATAGCATGGTACGGGCCATGTCTTCTAAAGTTCTATTTTTTCTTTCTACTACTCCATTTTGTTGTGGTGTTCTAGGTGCTGAAAAATTATGATGGATGCCATTTTCAATGCAAAAGTTTTCAAATAAATGATTTTCAAATTCAGTGCCATGATCACTTCTAAGAGACACTATGGTGTTGTTTTTCTCATTTGTGACCTTCTTGAAGAATTTCAAAAATATTGGAAAGGTCTCATCTTTATGAGCTAAAAATAATACCCAAGTGTATCTAGAATAATCATCTACAATCACAAGACCATATTTCTTTCCTCCTAGACTAGTGGTTCTAGTAGGTCCGAAGAGATCCATGTGAAGTAGTTCAAGTGGCCTAGAAGTGGAAACAATGTTTTTAGTTTTGAAAGAGTTTCTAGTTTGTTTTCCAAATTGACATGCATCACAAATTTTGTTATTTTCAAAATCTAGTTGTGGAAGACCTTTTACTAAATCCATTCTAATTAATTTTGAAATTAGGTGTGTGCTTGCATGACCTAATCTACGATGCCACAGCCATCCAATCTCATTCATATTAGCATTATTAGCAACTAAGCAATGATTACTAGTAGACAAATTGTCTAAATCAATCAAGTACATTGCCATTTCTATTTCCAGTAAATACAATGCTATTATCAATGGGATTAGAAACAGTGCAAATAGAAGCTTCAAATGATACTTTGAAACCTTTATCACACAATTGGCTAATACTTATTAGATTATGCTTTAAACCATTAACATATAAGACATTTTCAATAAATGTGGAGGGAGTTATTTGAATTTTACCAAACCCCATGATCTGGCCTTTGCCATTGTCACCAAACGTAACAACTCCTCCTCTTTTGCTTTCAAGGGTGATGAATTGATCCTTGTCACCCGTCATGTGTCTTGAGCAGCCACTATCGAGATACCACTTTCGCTTTGATCTTTTGGCCGCAAGACACTCCTGCAAAAATGATCAAGTCTTATATTTAGGTACCCAAGCCTTCTTGGGTCCTTCATGGTTAGTAGCAATAAAGATTGTTCCTTTTGGAACCCATATTTTCCTTCCTTTACTACTTAATTCTTGTTAATTTTCTTAAAATTACATTCAAAGGCTTTGTGTCCCTTTTTGTTACAATAATGACATAAAACTTCATTTTTATCTTGTTCTTTTCTGAAGAAGTTTTTGACATACTTTTGTTTTATGTTAGGCCTATAACCTAATCCTGCCTTATCAAATATAGCTCTTTGATTACTCAACAATAAGTTAAGTTTTTCAGAACTATATGTAAATTTATCAACTATATTTTTATATTTATCAACTTCCTTCTTTAATCTATCATTTTCTTTGGAAATTGATTCTTTTTCTTCAATCAAAACTTCATTTTCTGATTTCAATTTTTTAACTTCATGAGTAAGATTATCTTTTTCTTTGACAAGATTTAGATTATCGTTTTTCAAGAATTGTTTTTCTTTTTCAGAACCTTAAAATCTCTTACTAACTCATTGAAAGCTTCATATAATTCATCAAATGTAAAATCATCATAAGGGTTTCAGTACTTACCTCATCGTCGTTCGCCATAAAGCAAATGTTGCAACTTCCTTTTGTTCCTCCTTGGAAGAGGATTCTTCACTATCACTCCAGGTTGCAACATACGCCTTCTTCTTTTCTTGTAGACTTTCTTTAATTGAGGACAGTCATATCTGAAATGCCCTGGTTTCTTGCACTCATAACAAATTAAGGGCTCTTTTTCTTTTTCTTTGTCCTTCTCTTTCTCTTTTTCTCCTTCCATTTTTGTTCCAGATTTTTCTTGTGGAAGGGTCTCCTTCTTTGCATGAATTTCTTAAATTTTCTAGCAAGGAGTGCAGTCTCTTCATCATCATCACTATCACTGCAGCTCTCCTCACTTTCTGCAGCTTTAAGAGCAATTGTCTTCTTCTTCTTGACTTCCTCCTCTTGATGTTGTTTCATGGTTAGCTCATGAGTCATCAAGGATCCAAGTAGCTCTTCCAAAGGTAAAACATTTAAGTCCTTGGCTTCTTGGATTGCAGTCACCTTCGCTTCCCATGATCTTGGAAGTGACCTAAGAATTTTACGCACAAGTTCAGAGTTAGTGTAGGTCTTGCCAAGACTTTTCAGACCATTTACAATATCAGTAAATCTAGTGTACATGCATGTGATGGTTTCAGTTTGTTCCATGCTAAAATTCATACTTGTGCACTAGAATATTGATTTTGGATTCCTTTACTTGATTAGTACCCTCATGGGTAACTTCTAATCTATCCCAAATTTCTTTTGCGGAAATACATGTAGAAATTTGATTAAATTCATTTGCATCTAATGAACAATATAAAACATTCATGGCTTTAGCATTGAGCTGAGCCAACTTCTTATCATGTTCATCCCATTCCGTTTCCGGTTTAGGAATCTCCATGCCATTAATTCTAGCAGTGGGTGTGTGTGGTCCATTGACTATAATGCTCCATAGATCATAGTCAAGTGCTTGAATAAAAATTTTCATCCTAGCTTTCCAATAACCATAATTAGTTCCATTAAACAAAGGAGGTCGATTAGTGGATTGACCTTCTAAATAAGATGAACTAGCTTGAGCTGCCATTTGGATCTTTAGCTCTTGATCGTTAGACCAAATTCAAATGAGCACTTGCTCTGATACCAATTGTTGGCCCAGATGGCAACCCAAGAGGGGGGGGGGGTGAATTGGGTTCTTAAAAAAAATTTAACCTTTTAAAATGATTGGCTTTGGAATCACAAGATTAAGTGCAGGATAAATAACCGCCACAAACAAAGAAATAGAGTGAGACAATCAAAGCACGGCAAACACAAGATTTTATAGTGGTTCGGTGTATCCAACACCTACGTCCACTCCCAAGTTCCACTTGGGTCCACACTATAATCTACTAGATTACAGTCGAGTTGTTTTACAAGCTCACAACTCAAAACTTGTTATTTTCCCGGGATCACAACGAACCCAGCTGGTTTTCCGGGCTCACCAGCACAAAACCCAAACCTCAAGCTAATCTAGCTTGACCCGAGGTATACTACCTCCACTAATTCAATCCCCCTGATTGAATTAGCAAAAATAAATAACAATAGAGTTTACAATAACAAACAGCCCCTTAAATGAGCAAATATTCAATGTAAATAAACAAGGTTAGAAAAGCCTGTTTGAAGCAGATTGGATTTGAGCTTTTCTTCTTTTCTTCTCTTTTCCTTTGAGATGTTGAATCAGGCCTCAGCTCGGATTCTTTACAAATGTTGCAGATGAGAAGTTGAAAAATCACAGAACATAGCTTTTGGCTCCTTTTTCTTCTTTTTGGGAAATCCTCCGATTTTTGACTTTGAATGCCTTGGATTTCTCTTTGAGCTTTCTGGAGTTGATGGATTTGAACTTTGACTCTTTCCTCTTTGATTTCATGCTCAAGACTTCTTGGATTTTTCAATTTAATTTTTCTCTTTTTTTCTCTCTTTTCTTTTTTTCTCTCTTATTTTTTTAACGGACGAATCCCCCTTTTTATAGATCCATAGGTGAAATATAGCCGTTGGAATGTACCTAGATAAATTGTCCATATAGAAAATATAGCTGTTAGAAGTTAGGTAAAGAAAATATTACCGTTTGAGCTGATCTGGCATTTTGAAAATCCATTCCTGACAGGTTGGAGTCGGCTCCAACTTTTCAGGTGTCGGCTCCAAGTCGGGTAATCCAAAAATAGAAAGTACAAAGTTCGTTGAGGAGTCGGCTCCGAAAAAGTTGAGTGTCGACTCGCCGCATTCGGGAATCGGCTCCGAAAAACTGTAAGTGTCGGCTCCAGAGAAGTCCAAAAATACGCGTTCTGTTCTCGCATTGGAGTCGGCTCCAGAAGACTCCGAAACTCTGGGTGTCGACTCCAGATCGTGCCAAAAATCAGAAAGACATTTGATTGGCCATGGGATCGGCTCCAGACCTTCTGGGTGTTGACTCCATGCTCTGAATTTTGAAACTTACTTTAGGCATTTGATTCAAAACACGTTTCTTTATGCCTTTTGATTGATCAAAGATTTTTTAAGCCCTAAAACACTTGTTAAATTTATTAGTAATAAAATGAATATACTCATGTTTTATTAATCATCAAAATCAATAATTGGGTCAACATAGAGGATAGAGATAGGATTTAAATCATAATATTCAAACTTGAAGCATTTTCTTTATTGAGTGTGCTAGACTTATTGCTATTCCATTATCTGCTCTATTAAGTTTCATTCCTAGAATTACATCGGTTTCTCCTATGTCTTTCATACCAAAATTATTTGATAAATAGCTTTTAGTTTCTTGAATTATTTTTAATGATGTTCCTAGAAGTAGTATATCATCTACATAAACATAGTATTATAAAATCAGTATCCTATATTTTATAATATAAATATTTGTCATATTTATTTATTTTAAAGCTATTTTTCAAGATGATTTCATCAAATTTAATGTGCCACTGTCTAAGAGCTTGTTTTAAACCATAAAGAGATTTGATTAATTTACATACTTTATATTCTTGTTCTTTTACTTCAAATCCTTGAGGTTGGTTTATGAAAATTTCTTCTTCCAATTCTTTATTTAAAAATATAGTTTTTATGTCCATTTGATGAATTATTAATTTATGAATTGAAGCTAAGGCTATTAGAGTTCTCAAGGTTGTTATTCTTGCTATAGGAGCATAAGTATCAAATAATCTGTCCTTCTTTTGATTAAATCCTTTTCCTACTAACCTAGCTTTATATCTTTTTATTGATCCATCTGGTCTTAATTTTCTTTTAAAAATCCATTTTGTTCCTATAGGTTTGTTTCCAGAAGGTAAATTAGTTAAAATCTAAGTCTTATTTTCTATGATTGATTTAATTTCGCTATCTATAACTTCCTTCTAATATGATGATTATGATGATGTCATTGTCTCATCGTATATGGAAGGATCACCTTCTGCTAAGAATGTAAAGAAATCTTTACCAAAATCTTTTTCAAATCTTTTTCTTTTGCTTCTTCTTAATTCTAGTCCATTTTCTAGTTCTGATTATAAGACTTTAAAGGAAGATGGTTCAGATTCCAGGGGTCTAGAGATTTTAGTCTTGAATGGAATTATATCTTCAAAGAAGGAGGCATCTCTAGCTTCTAAGATTGTGTTGTCAAATATGTCATTAATCTTTGATTTTATTACTAAAAATCTATACGCATTGCTATTTTGGGCATAGCCTATAAATATAGCATCTAAGGTTTTGGATCATAATTTTCTCTTTTTGGATTCAGAAATATTAACCTTAGCTAGACAACCCTACACTTTGAGAAAGTCTAGGTTAGATGTTCTTCCTTTCAAAGTTCATAGGGAGTCTTACCACTATCCTTAGTAGGTATTCTATTTAGGATGAAGCAAGAAGATAGAAGAGCTTCCCCCCATAAGTTCTCGGGTAAGCCAAAACTAATGAGCATAAAATTTACCATATCCATAAGGGTATAATTTTTACGCTCAGCTACATCGTTAGACTGTGGAGAGTAAGGAGCAGTTAGTTGATGAATTATCCCATGTTCTTGATAGAACTGAGAAAATTCATTCGAGGTATACTCCCCTCCTTTATCAGATCTAAGAATTTTAATTTTTCTTTATTATTGATTTTCTACCTCACTCTTATAAATTTTAAATTTATTGAAGGTTTCATTTTAAATTAAATTATATAACAATAACAATATATAGAAAAATCATCTATAAAGGTCATTAAGTACCTATTGCCACCACAAGTTGTAGTCTTGGTGGAGTCGCAAACATCACTATGTATTAACTCCAAGATTGACGAATTTCTATTAACTGATTTGAATGGCTTTCTTGGTTGTTTAAATTCAGTATATTTTGCATTTAGATGTATCTAGATTCGATTTAGGAATTAGTTTCTATTTCATCATGTATTCAAACTTTCTTAGGTGCACATGACCCAACCTGGCATGCCACAGATTTTGATTAGAATTATTCATAAGATAGGTTTGATTCTTAGCTTTGTTAATAAAAGGATTTATTACATTCAGTTTGAATAAGCCTTCACTTACATATCGTTTTCCTATGAAAGCATTATTCTTAGTTATTATAACTTTATTACAATCAAGAACAAATTTGTATCCTCTTTGAACTAGCTGAGACCCGTTGACAAGATTCTTCCTAAGATCAGGAACGCAAAGCACATCCGTCAAGGTGAAAACTTTTTCTGATGATATTTTTAGGTTTACTCGACCTTGTCCCTCAACTCTGATGGCTATGTTGTTCCCTAGGGTCACAATTCCTCTGCTTGAATCCCGAAAAGTAGTGAACCAGGAGCAATCAAAATAAATATGAATATTAGCTCCCGAATCCAATCACCAATCAAGGTTGGAAGAAATAAGATTTATTTCAGGGTTCAAGTTTACTAACCTAAGGATAGAATCATCTTGACCTTCAACTGCGTAAGCTTGGGGTCCGGAGGAAGCTGAAGGTTTGCGAAAGGGCTCCCTCTTTTGATGAAAGCACTCTCGTAAGATGATTTGTCCTCCCACACATGAAACTGAATCTTTTACTTTGACCTTGGGTAGGCTGGCTAGGTCTAGTATTGTGGGTTTTAAAGGTTTCACCCTTGGGTTTGAACTTGTTTGGTTTAGGATGGTAGGGTTGGTTTGATTGTTTTTGGAGGTTCAATTGAAATTTAGGCTTTGACCTTCGTTTAGGATTATTGTTGGTCTAGTGTTGTTCGGTTAGGTTGGCTTGGACACTTGAAATTCTAGTTTGATGGGTTTTAGACCTATGTTGGTCTTCTATCCTGATTGAGTTTAGAAGTTGAGCCAAGGTTAGCTCTCCTTTCTTTTGAAGCTGACTTTTGACAAAGCCATTCCAAGAATGAGGTATTTTATCTAGGAGGCTGAAAACTTTAAAACCTTCGAAGAATTTGCCTTCATTGGCCTAAAGTTTCCTAAGGTATTCTTGGAATTTGTGAATTTGGTCATTGATAGGTGTGTCATCTACCATATTGAATATAAGGAATGATGCAGTGTTAAATCATTCTACTCCAGCATTATTGAGTCCATATTCATACTCAAGGTTATCCCATAATTCCTTCAAATTCTTAGCCGACAGGTAAATGTCGTAGAGCGAGTCAGATAGGGCACTAAGGATTCTACCTTTATATAGGTAATCCTCTTCAGGGGTAGTGGTTATCATTGAACTAGAGGAATTGGTAGACTTATCAATCACTGACCAAAGACCTAAGGTAGTTAGCCAAAATTTATTTGGTTTTGTCACCTCCTAAAATGGAATCCATCAAATTTTTTCGGTCTGAGACTAATGATGTCATCCCTAAGGGTTGCCATGGGGTCCAAGTTAGGTTCAGAGAGAAAGATCTGAAAAATAAAAATGACTTTGTTATAAATTTGTTTGAATAATTCAAACATTTTTTTAAATCAAATTGAATTATTTGTCAAATCTCAATTTTTTTTTGCACACAACAAGAGAACCAGATATTCTGCTATAAGTGAAAAAAATTATATTATATATATATTAAATATGCAAGGCAAATAAATTATAATTAATTTGCTCAAATCTCTTTTAGATTGTTATCGTTAATGGTTCTTGTGGTCCTCCAACTAGGAATATATGTATATATATATATATATATTAAATATATATTTTAAAAAATAATATTTGTGGTGTGTGGCAGACTATATTTGGTGTAAAAGATATTTCAAAAATAGTAAAAGAAAGTTTAGGAGTCAGGCCTGTGAGGCGGATATAACCACTGTCCTAAAAGAGATTTGGTTCTCTTCTCGTGCAAAGATAAATTGGATCACAAGCTCTCTTCCAAGATACAATCCAGAAGCCTAAAACTTCAATGTCCGTTGGTGTCATGATCTCAATAGGACGCCGATCAGCTGTCTTCAAATAAAAGAAAAAATTGAAATGAGGAATATGAGAGAGTAATGAAAATTTTTTTATTCTTTGAAAGGCTAGGGTGGAGGCCTATTTATAGGGTTTTTTTTTTCAACTGACATGCATTTTTTTAAAAAAAATGAGAGTGTGTTTTTTTTAAACGGGCGTACAATTTTTTTTATTTAACTCCCGATAACGCTTTGGCATTAGCAATTGCTACTTAAAAAGAAGCTGTGTGAGCTGTGTTTCAGGCCAACTCGACCACTTGCTCCCATACATGGGAGAAGTTTTGTTTGATGGAAACTGTTAGCTCCAGGAAGAAAAAAAAAAAAATAAAGAAAGAAAGAAGGGAAACAAAATCATGTGCCAGAGCAATCAACAATCTATATCCTATATTGCTTGAATATTTTTAATTCAATCTTCCTGGTTTCCTTGTACAATGTCAAGAAGGCAATTTTCTTGACTTCAAACAATATTACAAGTTTCTCTTCTCTGCTTCCACTTGAACAAATATGCACACCAATCATGGATTCAGTAAGCTGCAAATATCACACAGAGAAAGAGGCAGAAAGGGTTGCTGAGTTACTCTCCTTAAACCAGTAGTCAAAAACGTTGTTAACAACATCACTATTAAGCCCAACCCTTTTCGCATTAGCCAAATCAATTAGGAAGGAACAAACCTCAATAAATTGCATCCACTCTAAACTGTGGGTAATAAGATCAGCTGCTTTCCCTAGAAGGCAATGGAGGGGGTAATGTACCAAAGACAATGTCCCAAAGAGAAGAAATTATCCCAAAGCCTCTTGTTCCCGTTCTGTAGTGATGATTCAAATGATATTTTTGAAACAAAACAAGGGTTATAACTGCAATGACATATATAAAGGTCCAGAAGTGTTATTAAAGTTCTAATTAACTCATTCTCAGGGCCTCCCATCTATCATTGCCGGGAATTTTAACTGCATCACTGAGGCTAACGAAAAGCGTGGAGGGAGACGGTTTACGGCCTCGGCTGATGTTAGTGAGTTCAGAACCTTCATAGGATCATCGGGCTGCTGGATTTGGGGTACTCTGGGACCCAATTCACTTGGTGTAACAACCGTCAGGGTTCGGCTCGTGTTTGGGAGAGACTTGACAGAGCTATGGCTACGGCTCAGTGGCTTCATAGGTTTCATGAGGTTACTGTTGCCCACCTTCCTAGGATTGCTTCTGATCATTACCTCATTTTGATTTCTACGGAGGCTGCTATGTATCATCGCAGACATTTTAGATTTGAGCAGTTTTGGACTGTCCATTCTGCTGCTCGGTCGATTATTTCACAGATTTGGCACCTTCCTATTAGGGAAAATGCTATTTATAGGTTATCTTGGCATCTTATGCTGGTTAGACGTCGTCTATCCAGATGGAATAGGCTGGAGGTCGGGGATCTGGTTAGACAAGTGTTGAGAAATTATTGAAACATAATTGCCCCAACTTTATTGATTTTGATGATTTCCAAAAGCCATGAGTACCTTAAAGAATACAATGTGTTTATTTATCAAAAAACCTTGAGCTTATTCAAATTGAAAGGAATGAACTATCAATGGTTATATTCAATGAGTTTTGAAACCGTTAGAAAAAGGAGTTTCAAGTTCTATGCTTAAAAGATTTCAAAAAGGAATTTTTATACATTATAATTCAATCGATGAATTCTTGAAACATGTCTGAATCCATGATAAACGTCATATTTAATGTATTCAAGTCAAATTTATATTTAAATTTAATTGGGACAAGTTTTAAAGTCTATCAGAACATTTTTCTGATTTTTGTATCGGTCCCGAGCCGACTCAAGGGTTTCGAGTCGACTCCTCAAATTGTCTGATTTTCTCGAGCCGACTCTTGTCTGTGCGAGCCGACTCCGCTCAAACAACAGAACCCATTTTTTTAGCACTTCTGAGTCGACTCCCCATTTTCCTCGAGTCGACTCCCGACTTTCAGGAGCCGACACTTTAGTTTTCGCGAGTCGACCCTTCAATGCTTAAAATGTTTCTATTTTTGGTAATCGACTTCGAGCCGACTCCCTCAGAGCTCGAGTCGACTCCGCGAAATCTGGGCGCGATTTTTAACGATGACACATCAGCCCCAACGGTAAGATTTTTGAATAACGGCTATTTTTTCTTATCTCTAACGGATATATTTTTGCAGATTCTATAAATAGAGAAGCTCTTTTCAACTCAAACAGATCGATTTTGAAAATCAAAGAGAGAAAAGAATATCATTTGAAAAGAGGGAAAAACAGAGCATATCGTGAAAATCATTTAGCTCAAAGAAGAGAGATTCAAAAGGAGTGAAATCCAAGTGGAAGCTTCGTCTGCTCCTTCTCATCAATCCAAGAGCCAAAAGAAAATCCACAAGCATTTCAAAGGTCAAATCAGAGGATTTTCAAAAGAGGAAAAAGGTTCATCTCAACTCCAAAGTCTTCAACGGTCAAGAATCTTGCTGAGGCGTGATTCAACGTTTCAAGAGGAGTTGAAGAGAAGAAGGAAGAAAGCCCAAGCCTCTGCCATCTGCAATACATTCAGGCTTTTCTAACCTTATATTAATTTGTACTTCATTTGTATATTTACTCAAGGGGAGCATTTCATTGTTCAAACACTCTATTCTATTTGTTTGCTGATTCAATCAGTGGATTGAATCAGTGGAGGTTGGTATACCTCGTTACAAGCCAGAGTGCTTGTGTTGGGTTAGTTGTGAGCCCGAGAAAAACAACGTGTAGGGTTTTGTGCTGGTAAGCCCGAGTTAAAACCAGCTGGGTTCGTTGTGCACCCGGTAAAATAACAAGTTTGAGTTGTGAGCTTGGAAAACAACTCGGCTGTAATCTAGAGAGATTATAGTGTGGACCCAAGTGAATCTTGGGAGTGGACGTAGGTGTTGATTGCACCGAACCACTATAAAATTATCTTGTGTTTGCCGTGCCATATTTTCTCTTTCTCTATCTCTTTATATTTGCTTGTGCATTGCTTATTAGTTAGCCTCTCACTTGCACATCTTGTTAACTAATCAATTAAAGTTAAAAAGACTTAAATTTTTTAAGAACCCAATTCACCCCCCCCTCTTGGGTTGCCATCTGGGCCAACAATTGGTATCAGAGCAAGTGCTCATTTAGAATTTGATCTCACGATCAAGGGCTAAAGATCCATATGGCAACACAAATTGGTTCAAGTTTTGCTGAAGGTCATTCTACGAATCGACCTCCGCTATTTAATGGAACCAACTATTCATATTGGAAAGCTAGAATGAGAATATTCATTCAAGCTTCGGACTATGAATTGTGGGGAGTAATAATGAATGGACCTAGTACACCCACACACCTTATTGATGGCACTATTGTTCCTAAACCCGAAAGGGATTGGAATGATAATGATAGGAGAATGGCACAACTAAATGCTAAGGCCATTAATATTCTATATTGTTCCTTAGACTCAAATGAATTCAACCGAATCTCAACTTGTAATTCCGCAAAAGAAATTTGGGATAGGTTGGAAATAACTCATGAAGGAACAAACCAAGTAAAGGAATCAAAAATAAACATTTTGGTTCACAAATATGAATTGTTTACAATGGAACAAACTGAAACCATCACATGCATGTTCACTAGATTCACTGATATTGTGAATGGTTTAAAAAGTCTTGGTAGAACTTATTCTAATGCTGATCTTGTGCGTAAAATTCTTAGGTCACTACCAAGATCGTGGGAAGCTAAAGTCACTGCTATCCAAGAAGCAAAGGACCTCAATGCATTACCCTTAGAGGAGCTTCTAGGATCCTTAATGACCCACGAGTTAACAATGAAGCAGCATGTTGAGGAGGAAACAAAAAGAAGGAAAACACTTGCCCTCAAGACTGCAGAAATGGAAGAGAGCAGCAGTGAAAGTAATGATGAAGATGATGAGGAAACTGCTCTCTTGGCCAAAAAATTCAGAAGGTTTATGAGAAAAAGGCCATTCCATAAAAAGAAATTTGGAGCAAGATTTGAAGGAGAAAAGGATAAGAAAAAGGACAAGGAGAAAGAAAAAGAAAAAGAGCCCTTAGTATGTTATGAGTGCAAAAAGCCAGGGCACTTTAAGTATGATTGTCCTTTGCTGAAAAAGGCCTACAAGAAAAAGAAGAAAGCATACATGGCAACATGGTCTGATGAATCTTCCTCGTCGGAAGAAGATGAGCAAAAGGAAGTTGCCAATATCTGCTTCATGGCCAACGACGACGACAACGACAATGAGGTAAGTTCTGAAAACTCAAATGATGACTTTACATTTGATGAAATGTTTGAGGCTTTCAATGAACTTATGATTGATTTTAAATCCTTAAAAAAGAAGTATAAGTTTTTGAAAAATGATAATTAGTTTAGCTAAAAGTAAAAATGAATTAGCTTTAGAAGTTAAGAACTTAACAAATGAAAAAGAAGAAATAGCAAAGAAAGAGATAATCTTAATCAAGAAATAGATTTGTTAAAATCTGAAACCAAAAACTCAACAAAGATTTAAAAGATCAACTAAAAACTTTAGCTTTAGAAAAGAACAGCAAGTTAAAGAAAATGACTCTCTTAAGAAAGATGTTAAAAAATATAAAGACATTGTTGAGAAATTCACTTTAAGTTCAACTAAACTTAACATGATCTTAGATAGTCAAAAAGCTGTTTTTGACAAAGCAGGTTTAGGATATAACACATTAAGGAAACAGAAATCTCTAAAGAATATTTTTATAAAAGCAACCAAAGTAATATAACTTGTTTCAAATGTAATGAAAAAGGTCATAAATCATTTGAATGCAAAACGTTAAATAATAACAACAAGTTAAATATTAAAGCTAAGAAAATATGGGTTCCGAAAGGAACAATTTTTATTGCTGCTAACCATGAAGGACCCAAGAAAGCTTGGGTACCTAAGCATAAAGTTTGATTATATTGCAGGAATGTCTTGTAGCCAAAAGATCAAAGAAAAAGTGGTACCTTGATAGTGGCTGCTCAAGACATATGACGGGTGACAAAGATGAATTCATCACCCTAGAGAAAAGAAAGGTGGAGTTGTGACGTTTGGCGACAACGGTAAAGGTCAAATTATGGGCCTTGGTAAAGTTCGCATAACTCCATCTATAGTTATTGATAATGTACTTTATGTTAATGGTTTAAAGCATAATCTAATAAGTATAAGTCAATTATGTGATAAAAACTTTAATGTTTCATTTAAATCTTCTGTATGCACTGTAACTAATTCTATTGATGATAGCATTGTATTTACTGGTTATAGACATGGCAATGTTTACTTGGTTGACTTAGAAAAATTATCTTTGAGTGATCATTGCTTAATTGCTGACAATGCTAACATAAATGAAATTAGTTGGTTGTGGCATCGTAGATTAGGTCATGCAAGCACACACCTTATTTCAAAACTAATTAAAATGGATTTAGTTAAAGGATTACCTAAACTAGATTTTGAAAATAATAAAATATGTGATGCATGTCAATTTGGAAAACAAACTAGAAGTTCTTTTAAATCTAAAAACATTGTTTCAACTTCTAGGGCTTTAGAGCTACTTCACATGGATCTTTTCGGACCAACTAGAACCACAAGTCTAGGAGGAAAGAAATATGGTCTAGTGATTGTAGATGATTATTCTAGATATACTTGGGTAATGTTTTTAGCTCACAAAGATGAGACTTTCTCGATATTCCTGAAATTCTTCAAGAAAGTCACAAATGAGAAAAACACTACTATAGTATCTCTAAGAAGTGATCATGGAACAGAATTTGAAAATCACTTATTTGAAAGTTTTTGTTCTGAAAATGGAATTAATCATAATTTTTCAGCCCCTAGGACTCCACAGCAAAATGGTGTAGTTGAAAGAAAAAATAGGACTCTAGAAGACATGGCCCGTACCATGCTATGCGAAAGCAACTTACCAAAGTATTTTTGGGCGGAAGCAATTAACACAGCATGTTACATCTTAAATAGAGCTTTAATAAGACCAATATTAAAGAAAACACCTTATGAATTATGGAATGAAAGAAAACCAAATATAAAATACTTTCATGCATTTGGATGTAAATGTTTCATTCATAAATGGTAAAAACAACTTAGGAAAATTTGATGCTAAATCTGATGAAGGAATTTTTCTAGGTTATTCAACAACTAGTAAGGCATATAGAATCTTTAACAAGAAAACCTTAGTAGTTGAAGAATCCATACATGTAGTTTTTGATGAATCTTTAGCAACTGGATCTGAAAAGATTGATGATGAGGAAGATACAAACATAATTGAAAAAGATCTTGAAAAACTTAATATTGAAGTATCTTCTGATCATGAACAAGAGGCTAAAGATGATGATTCACATAAGGACGATGATGTCAATATTAATCATAATGATTTAGATCTTCCAAGAGACTGGAGATATGCTCATAGTCATCCTAAGGAATTGATTATAGGCGATCCATCTCAAGGAATAAGGACTAGATCATATATGAGAAATATTAGTAATCATCTTGCATTTGTATCACAAATTGAACCTAAAACTATAGAAGAAGCTGAAAAAGATAATAATTGGATGTTAGCAATGCAAGAAGAACTAAATCAATTTACTAGAAATAATGTTTGGACTTTAGTTGAAAGACCTAAAAATCATTCAGTAATAGGATCAAAATGGATTTATAGAAATAAACTAGATGAAAATGGCATTGTAATTAGAAACAAAGCTAGATTGGTTGCTAAAGGATATAATCAAGAAGAAGGTATTGATTTTGATGAAACCTTTGCACCTGTAGCTAGATTAGAAGCCATTAGGCTATTACTTGCATTTGCATGTCATATGAACATTAACTTATTTCAAATGGATGTAAAAAGCGCATTTTTAAATGGATTTATTAATGAAGAAGTTTATGTAGAACAACCACCAGGTTTTGAAGATCACGAGTTTTCAAATCACGTTTTTAAATTGCACAAAGCTTTATATGGTTTGAAACAAGCACCTAGAGCTTGGTATGATAGGTTAAGTAAATTCTTAATAGAAAATGATTTTACAAGAGGAAATGTTGATAAAACTTTTTTTGAAAAGAAAAAGTAAAGATTTACTTGTAGTACAAATATACGTAGATGACATTATTTTTGGTGCTACTAACGATTCTCTTTGTCAAGAATTTGCAAAGTTGATGCAGGGAGAATTCGAGATGAGCATGATGGGAGAACTCAACTTCTTCCTTGGACTCCAGATCAAACAATGCAAAGAGGGAATCTTTATCAACCAAACCAAATACACAAGAGAACTACTCAAAAAGTTTGGTATGGAAACAATGAAACCCCTCGGAACTCCAATGAGTCCTTCATGCAAGCTGGACAAAGATGAAGAAGGTAAAAAGGTTGATCAAAAGTATTATCGAGGTATAATCGGATCCCTTCTTTATTTAACAGCAAGTAGACCAGATATTATGTTTTCAGTATGTTTATGTGCTAGATTTCAATCTGAACCTAAAGAATCACATTTAATAGCTGTTAAAAGAATTTTAAGATATCTAAATGGAACTAAAAATGTAGGTTTATGGTATTCTAGAGACTCCACATTAAACCTAATTGCATATTCAGATTCTGATTATGCTGGATGTAAATTAGATAGAAAAAGCACAAGTGGTGCATGCCAATTCTTAGGTAGTAACTTAATCACATGGTTTAGCAAAAAGCAAAATTCAGTTGCATTATCAACTACTGAAGCTGAATATGTAGCAGCTGGAAGTTGCTGTGCGCAAATCCTATGGATTAAGCGACAACTTGAAGACTATGGTATCACACTTGATAAAACACCCATAAGATGTGATAACACTAGCGCAATCAACTTAACTAAAAATCCAATTCAACACTCAAGAACAAAACACATAGAAATTAGATATCATTTTATAAGGGAACATGTAGCTAATGATGAAATTTGTTTAGATTATGTAAACACTGAAGAACAATTAGCTGACATATTCACTAAACCTTTAAATGAAGAAAGATTTTGTTATCTTAGAGGAGAGTTAGGAATTTGTAATCCTTTTGAATAAATTTTGAAACCTCTAAGGAAATATATCTAGAGTTCTTTCAAATTCTCAAAATCTTAAGGAAATTTTATCTAGAACTCATATCAATTTGATCTCTCAAAGTCCATGATTTTTAATCATACTCAAAGATCAAATTCCGGACTTATTCGGATTCTCTGAATCTTAATCTATTTTTTCTCTGAAATTGTCTGGGAGCCGACTCGAGAGTATCGGAGTCGACTCGAGTTTCTGCTGAAACTCAGGAGTCGACCCCTCCTCTGAGCGAGTCGACTCGAGATCGTGTCCGTGCTCTGTGACTAGTCGCGAGCCGACTCCACACTTTGCGCGAGTCGACTCGACGTGGTCCCAGTCGATTTATTTAGGGCACGAGTCGACCCCACGGACATTTCATTCTTCCAAAATTTCCAAATCCTCTCCAAACTTTCCCAAAACCCTCCAAACCTCAATTAACCTCTGATTAACCAATCCTTCAAGATCAATGGCACCCAAAACCCGAGGAGCTAGCTCGAGTGGCGCCGGTTTGAAGAGAAAGAGGACCGTTCGACGACCCGTCCGCGAGCCGTCTACGGATTCTTCCTCTACCCCTTCTGCTAGTGATCCTCCTGCTCCAGCTCCTACCCTTCAGGTAGATCTTCTAGCCAGTAGGATTGTCACCACAGGAAGAAAGGTTGATTTGAATTGTTTGAGAATGAAGGATTCATAATTGGTAGACAACTAATTGAGATGGGATTTGAGTATATTTGTTCATTGGACTGTCCCACCTACCCTGCTCTAGTTAAAGAGTTTTACAAGAATTTGTCCAGAGGAGATGATGGCTTGGTAAGCAAGGTTAGAGGCATTGGTCTGAACATTACATCCTCTATTCTATCTAGATTATTGAAATTACCCTTGTCTGGACCATCTACATTTGCCCCAGAAGATAGATCTCCAGCCCTCACTAGGCTATTGAACAGAAATTTTGAAGGATTTGAAGAAGTCTTTGCTAGTCAACTGCCTTTGGAATTAAGACTTACTCCACAACATTTGCAGCAGGATTTTGTTTCCCAAGACCGGCAGATTCGACTATGTTTCTGAGCGAGATATTTTTGTTATGGATGCTGTTGTTTCTGGGAAACCCATCAATCTACCTAGGATGATAATTGGTATATTGCAGATTGTAGCGGGAAAAAGAAATCTAGTTTGCCCTATGGCATGGTTTTAACTAAATTATTTCATAGCCAAGGGATTGTTTTCATGATTGTGAGCCAAAGAAGGAGTTAAGACATACAGATTATTATACTTTGGCTACCATTCATCGCATGGGGTTTGTTAAGAAAAATGGAAGTTGGGAGAGAAAGAATGTTACTGAGGACAGAGACATAGATGCAGAGGCCCCCAGACCTTCTTGAGACATTCATCACCTGAGCCTCCTCAGTGCTCGTCTGTTCCAGAGTCTGTTCCAGCTCCTGCTTCTGATTCTACCCCTGCTCCTACTGTTGCTCCTGCTCAGTCTTCACATTTTCATCTGGTAGTTTTTCTGATACAGTTAGATCAGCTTCGATCATTATTCAAGTCTGAGATAAGTGAGCATGAAAACAGATTGAAAGAAGAATTTAATGAAAAGTATATGAACTTAAAAGAAGCCTTATATTCACTCAGTGATCGAGTTGCATCGATTGAGTCTACTCTCAGTTCATCTACCGTTCCTTAAGTGAAGACTTAAAGAATATCTTTGGAGAACTTAAGGACATCTGCGGTGACTCGGAGACATACTCCCAATGCAACGCCGAGCTTCAAGAAAAAATTACATCTGCTTGTACTTTTGTTGACAATAAGCTCAAAGACTATGTTAGACTTCAATGTGAAGGGATGAAGCAGATTGTTGATCACTTGAATAGAATTACTAGAAGAAATTTTTAAGTTTTTATGTAATCTCTTTTTGATGTAATCTCTTTTTGATGTAATCAAGTTTACTTTCAATGCAATGAGCAAGTTTACATTTTCATGTACTTTCATTTTGAAGTAATGAGAAAGTTTGATGCATTACTTTGTCTATTTCAATTGTAAGTATTCTTGAATACTTTGAATGATTATCTTCAATTGATAAGTTAAATAGAAAAAGATAAAGAATGTTATTGATATTAAACTTCCTAACCTTTTTGTTGATTACAAAAAAGGGGGAGAGTTTTTATTCAATCGTATATGCCTTGCCTTCAATTCAATCAAAGTTTAATTTTGAAAGAGGAAGAGCATAAGGGGAAGAGATAAATTGAATTTCATAAAGAAAATGCTTAAGTTTCTGATTTTGAAAAATTTTGAATGATTTATAAAATTAAGGTTCATAGGGGGAGCTACCTCATTGAGGGGGAGCCTTTCCATGAACACAATAGTTGATTTTGGAATCACAAATTTTTTCAATTTTATAATGCATATACTCAATGTTTTTGTCATCATCAAAAAGGGGGAGATTGTTGAGAAATTATTGAAACATAATTGCCCCAACTTTATTGATTTTGATGATTTCCAAAAGCCATGAGTACCTTAAAGAATACAATGTGTTTATTTATCAAAAACCTTGAGCTTATTCAAATTGAAAGGAATGAACTATCAATGGTTATATTCAATGAGTTTTGAATCCGTTAGAAAAAGGAGTTTCAAGTTCTATGCTTAAAAGATTTCAAAAAGGAATTTTTATACATTATAATTCAATCGATGAATTCTTGAAACATGTCTTGAATCCATGATAAACGTCATATTTAATGTATTCAAGTCAAATTTATATTTTAAATTTAATTGGGACAAGTTTTAAAGTCTATCAGAACATTTTTCTGATTTTTGTATCGGTCCCGAGCCGACTCAAGGGTTTCCGAGTCGACTCCTCAAATTGTCTGATTTTCTCGAGCCGACTCTTGTCTGTGCGAGCCGACTCCGCTCAAACAACAGAACCCATGTTTTTTGAGCACTTCTCGAGTCGACTCCCATTTTCCTCGAGTCGACTCCCGACTTTCAGGAGCCGACACTTTAGTTTTCGCGAGTCGACCCTTCAATGCTTAAAATGTTTCTATTTTTGGTAATCGACTTCGAGCCGACTCCCTCAGAGCTCGAGTCGACTCCGCGAAATCTGGGCGCGATTTTTAACGATGACACATCAGCCCCAACGGTAAGATTTTTGAATAACGGCTATTTTTCCTTGTCTCTAACGGATATATTTTTGCAGATTCTATAAATAGAGAAGCTCTTTTCAAATCAAACAGATCGATTTTGAAAATCAAAGAGAGAAAAGAATATCATTTGAAAAGAGGGAAAAACAGAGCATATTGAAAATCATTTAGCTCAAAGAGAGAGATTCAAAAGGAGTGAAATCCAAGTGGAAGCTTCGTCTACTCCTTCTCATCAATCCACAAGAGCCAAAAGAAAATCCACAAGCATTTCAAAGGTCAAATCGGAGGATTTTCAAAAGAGGAAAAAGCTTCATCTCAACTCCAAAGTCTTCAACGGTCAAGAATCTTGCTGAGGCGTGATTCAACGTTTCAAGAGGAGTTGAAGAGAAGAAGGAAGAAAGCCCAAGCCTCTACCATCTGCAATACATTCAGGCTTTTCTAACCTTATATTAATTTGTACTTCATTTGTATATTTGCTCAAGGGGAGCATTTCATTGTTCAAACACTCTATTCTATTTGTTTGCTGATTCAATCAGTGGATTGAATCAGTGGAGGTTGGTATACCTCGTTACAAGCCGGAGTGCTTGTGTTGGGTTAGTTGTGAGCCCGAGAAAAACAACGTGTAGGGTTTTGTGCTGGTAAGCCCGAGTTAAAACCAGCTGGGTTCGTTGTGCACCCGGTAAAACAACAAGTTTGAGTTGTGAGCTTGGAAAACAACTCGGCTGTAATCTAGAGAGATTATAGTGTGGACCCAAGTGAATCTTGGGAGTGGACGTAGGTGTTGATTGCACCGAACCACTATAAAATTATCTTGTGTTTGCCGTACCATATTTTCTCTTTCTCTATCTCTTTATATTTGTTTGTGCATTGCTTATTAGTTAGCCTCTCACTTGCACATCTTGCTAACTAATCAATTAAAGTTAAAAAGACTTAAATTTTTTAAGAACCCAATTCACCCCCCCCCCCTCTTGGGTTGCCATCTGGGCCAACAACAAGTCGAACGGGTAGAAGCCGACATTTCTGCCTTATAGGAGAAGGAGGACCAGGACGGGTTTTTGTTGGATTCGGACCTCTCGTTGCTTCGGGACTCACTGGCTCGCCATCACTCTCTTCTCCGTCAGCAGGAGATGTTTTGGAGGCAGAGATCCAGGATTCAGTGGATATGTGAGGGGGATCGTAACACCAGATTTTTTCATCAGGCCACTTTAAAGCGGCGGTCCGCTAACAGGATTCGGAGATTAGTTGATGCTGAAGGGCATACTCTGGAGGACATCCACTCTATTAGGGATTTTCTTTTCCATTTCTTTCAGACTAGATGGACTGAGTCCAAGGGGGAGGGGGCTCCGGTTGTTCGAGTTCCTGATTCTAGGAAGATTTCGGCCAAGGAGAATGATATGCTTCTCAGGCCTATAACAGAGAAGGAAATTCGGGAGGCGCTTTGGGAGCTTGGCTCGGATAAGGCCCCTGGGCCTGATGGATTTCCACCTTTTTTTTACCATCACTATTGGGGGATTGTTTGGCGAGAGGTGACTCAAGCTATTCAAATTGTATTCCAGACAAAGAGCATTCCTCAGGAGTGGAACCAGACTTTTATTTCTCTGGTGCCAAAGCGTCCGGAGGCTTCTCTCCCGCAGCACTTCCGGCCTATTAGCCTTTGCACCACTTTGTATAAGATATGTGCTCGTCTTTTAGTTGGCCGTCTTCGTCTTGTTCTTCCTTGCCTCATTTATATTGAGCAGGGGGCTTTTATTAGAGGACATTCTATTTCTGATAATGTTCTCATCGCCCAGGAATTTATGCATGATCTTCAAAGAGCCCCAGCTAGTCGTTGTCTTATGGCGGTAAAGCTTGACATGGAGAGAGCTTATGACAGGATGAGTTGGTCTTTCTTGCACCGCTCGCTCCAGGAGTTTGGGTTTAAAGAGCTGTTCATCAAGTGGATCTTGGCTTGTATTCAGAGGCATTCTTTTTCTCTGATTATCAATGGATGCCCGACGGAGTTTTTCCATTCTACTGTTGGTCTGAGGCAGGGGTGCCCGTTATCCCCTTTATTGTTCATTCTAGCTGCGGATGATCTTTCTCGTGCTTTTCATCAGGCACAGCAGAATCAGAGGATTGTCCCATTCATGGCCGGGAGTCAGGGCCCTGCGGTCTTCCATCTCCTTTTCGCTGATGACTGTATTCTTCTGGGTCAGGCTTCCATTGATAATGCGGCTTCCTTACATTCTATTGTGCAGAACTATTGTCTGGCTTCGGGTTAGAGGGTTAACTATCTCAAATCTTCTATATGTTTCAGCCCGAAGACCACCAGATCTACTAGGGAAGCCATTACTAATATGTCAGGTATATCTACTCAGACTGATCGATTTTTGTATCTAGGGATCCCCATTACAGGTAGACGTCCCCGTTGTTCTGACTTTGCTGAGCTAGAGAGGAGGGTTCGTCAGCGCCTTGAGGGGTGGCAGGTCACTAGTTTATCTATGATGGCCAGGGTCATTATTATTCGATCGGTTCTCTCTTCGCTTCCTCTGTATCTTCTGTCGAATACTGCTATTCCGACTACCTGTCTTAGGAGGATAGAGAGATGCTTCAGAGACTTTCTTTGGGCCTCTATGCAAGATGGTCATGGCATGCATTTATTATCCTGGGACACGGTCTGTATGCCTATCCAAGAAGGCGGTCTTGGTATTCACTCTCTGACTGTTAGAAGAGAAGCTCTGTTTGCCAGACATGCTTCTCGATTTCTCTTGGAGCCGCAGTGTCTGTGGAGCTCTCTGATGTGAGCGAGGTATGGGTAGTGGACATCCAGCTTGCCCATTTTGCCGATCCGGGGATCTTCCTACTTTTGGAAGGAGGTTTGCAGATATGGTCAGTTTATCCTGGAGAATGTTTCATGGAGTATCGGAGATGGTTATTCGATTGATGTTATCCAGGATACTTGGATTTCTGAGCTCCCCCTTTCGAGGTGGCCCTCTTTTATTAATATGGATGCCCCCTCCAGTTTAAGGGTTAAGGATTTGATTTCCCTGGATTCCCACTCATGGCATATCCCCACGGTGACATGGTTATTTGGGGAGGAGCTTTCTCGGTGGATTCTATCTATGCCTCTTATGCCTGGCTGTGATGGTGATTCTATGCTTTGGCAGAGATCTTGTCTCTCTAGGGCCCCCTCCAAGGACCTTATGAGGAGTTTCAGGCCTCAGTCCCGGCGCACTGAGGATGCTGCTTGGATTTGGAAGCTTCCCACCATTCCTAGGGTTCAGCTTTTTATTTGGAAGCTTCTTTGGGGCTTCCTTCCTACGTCTGGTCTTCTCTTTAGGAGGGGTCTGTCTATTCAGCCGATCTGTCATCTTTGTTGGCTGGAGAAGGAGACGGATGACCACGCTATCTTTCTATGTCCTAGAGCTAGACGGATATGGTATCTGATGGGTTTTTCTAGTAGATTGGAGGCTACGACATCTCCGCGCTCCTCCTTTTTCCATGATATTCGGTGGGGATCTTAGCATAAGCGTGGTCTTTGGGCAGCCACGACATATCAGATTTGGCTGTCAAGGAATAAGCTCATTTTTTTTAATACGACTTCTTCTCCTCATAGGATTGTGAGGAAGATAAGATTGCTGATTATGGACTATGGCAGTGTCTTCTCTGGTGTTGATTCTGGCTCCTCTGGCCACTGGGGTTCCCCTGCTGCTTCGGCAGCGAACCGGTATCCGATTTTCATTTCTTGGGAGCCCCCCCTCCAGGGTCTGTCAAAATCAACTTCGATGGGAGTGTTCGTGGTAGAGCTGCTGGTTCTGCATTCATCATCCATGGGGCGGCGGGTGATTTGTTGGCGGCAGGAGGTTTTGGTTCTCTTGACTATTCTGTCCCGATGGCTGAGCTCTATGCGGCTTGGGCGGGAATTTCTTATGCCGTTCGGATTCTCCGCGCTCCTAGGATCATGATCGAGGGTGATTCTATGACGGTCATTTCTTGGTTGCAGAAGGAGAATTATTTTGATGGTCCCTCTAATCCAATCTTGAGGGATATTTGGTCAATTCTGTGAGTGACTGGCTCTGTCCTAATCCGTCATATATATCGTGAAGCCAATGCGGCAGCAGATTGGGTGGCTACCTCTATGGCTCAGCATACTGGTTCATGGATTTGGAGGCCTGGAGATCACTGTCCGATTTTTCTTCAGCATATTTTGTCTTCTGATGTATCTGGGCTGATTCATACGAGACTTTTGTGATCGCCCATTTGTAACCAAAAATAATAAAAAAAAAACTGTATCTTTGGATGGTTTTCCGTTGTGCAAATAATAGTGGGTGCAGTCATACAGATATCACATAACCCAACAAGCCACCTTCAAAATGTTGGTTATCTCAAAATAATTTTGAGATATTTATGGAAGCCAGATAAGAATCAAATCGCATATCTTAAAAAATTTTATTTAACGATCTATACCCATATTAATTTAATAATAAAAATAATAAGAAGATTAAGAATTTGATCTTTCGTCAAATGTCTTGAACTCCGCCAACACCACCTGGGAATCATCAAATCCTTTTGATCACCACGGATCTTTTCAGACGTTCTTCAAATTATGATGAACATGAACGAGTGGGCATTTTTGATTTGGGTTAAGATCACACAACTAAGTTTTTAATTTACTTTGTATTCTCAACTCATGAGATAAGGTGAAGATGAAGGAGAAAACTTTCTGTGGTTAATGACAATCATCCTACATTATTTTTCTCTCATGAATCTTATATACTGTGAGAATAATAACTACCACCCTTTTTTTAATTAATTAATTAAAATGTTATGATAACTTTCAACTCTTGGAGATTACTTTAACATGGGGTGATGTATGAGGGAGAAAATCTTTTCCACAATCCCATATCTCTATCCAACAACCCATTGTTGGTTTCTTTTGATATCTTTATTATGGGATGATATCGAAGAGAAAAAATCTCTCTGATAATCTTATATTTTTTTTAATAATAAAATAACATTCATATGGACCCTCCTTGTGGAACATGCCTACTATTTGTTCCCTAGCACATAGTATAATTTTTAATTTAAAATAATTTTAAATTTATTTTAAATAATTATATTATTTAAAATAAAAATTAATCCAATTAATTCTGTGTATAAATTAATTTAGAATTTTTAATTCTAAATTAATAACTCAATCCAACATATCATAAAGTTCACATAATTTAATGGAGTCGTCAGAGGAACTATGGACATTATAATTTTAAGATCCAATAATTTTGATATTCAATTAACACCTTAATTAAAATATCAAAATTATTAATTTCAAATTACTCCACTAAAAATTTAGAACTGCACTCTCAAAATTATAAAATTAATTATATTCAAAAGGATTTGAATTGTCCATTCTACATATAAATCAATCCTCCATAAATAGTTCATAATTAAAGCTAGATATTTTCTATTAACCTCTTTAATTATATCTTTATCCATAAGAACTATTGATTCTATAATAAATAATATATTTATTATCTAATCATAAATTGAGCGCTCTTATTATTCAAGCCCCGAATCACTTATGGGAACTGTCCATTTGACTTCTTTATGAAGGAATATTGGATTTCATCTTGTACATTAATATTTTCGACTACTTATGTTATTATATTTTTAATATACCAAGAATTTGACACTATGTTTCTGTGTCATTACAATAAATAGAAGTCTATTAATTACTTAGAATTAAGATCGATTCATATATGACCATCATTGATTAATTTTAAATGCTCTATTTTAACAACGGAATTTATTAGAGATTCATAATTAATCGCATTCCAGTCCTATATAATCAAATTATATAAAGCGCTTTCATTCCAATAATCTCATTATCAATAATCTGGATAAGATTGTTTCATTCAAAATGTAATGAACCGCGCTAGTAATTTTAAATTAAAGATTTTAACTTTAATTTATAATTATAGATAGATTTAGATTATTTTACTTTAAATATCATCCTCTGTATATAACACTTATATACAATATTTAAAGTTATATTTAAATAATCCAGGAATTTTTGATATTTATAAAGCATCAAAATATGCATGCAAAAATAATATTAAAAAATTTCTTAAATTAATCAGTAAAATAATAAATCTCATTTGTTTATGGGCATATATCCCAACAATCTTCCACTTGCCCTAAAGCAAATGAGACATGTCTCTAAGTTCCATCCCATTTGCTTATAGACACAAGGTTTATCTAAATTTTGTTCAAAACCATAAGATTTTATGGCTTCATTAAATTTGATGTTCCAAGATCTATAAGCTTGCTTAAGCCCATAAATGGACGTTTGCAATTTGCAGACTTTCTGCTCTTGGCCTTTAATCATAAAACCCTTTGGTTGGACCATATAAATAGTTTCTTCAAGATGACCATTTAAAAATGTCATCTTGACATCCATTTGCCATATCTCATAATCATAATGTGTAGCAATGGACAAGAGAATCCGAATGGATTTTAGCATGACTACTGGCGAAAAAATATTCTCATAGTCTACTCCTTCCTTTTGGGTAAAACCCTTTGCTATCAACCTAGCTTTGAAAGTCTCTACTTTCCCATTGGCTTCTCTCTTTCTCTTATAAATCCATTTGCATCCAATAGGCTTAACGCTTTCTGATAGATCTTATAAATTTTCAAACTGAATTGGAGTACATTGACTCTATTTCGAGTTTCATGACTTCCTGCCATTTCTCTTGATCAACATCCTCCATTGCCATCTTGTATGTCAATGGATCATCATCACTGCCATTGGTGACTGCAACTTGTGCTTTTCCATCTTGACGATAGTGGATGGGCAATCTTATTTCCTTCCACTGCATCGTGGTGGTGGTGGTATTTGATCTTGAGTAGCGGTCTCAACTTTTTATCGTTCAACAACTTTTGTTGGTGTGGGGCTGATCTCATCAGCCAGCAACTCTTTCAGAACTACTTTACTTCTGGGTTTGAATTTTGTCATATAGTTGTACTCGAGAAATGTAGCATTTGTCGATACAAATACTTTGTTATCTTGAGCACTATAAAACAAACCTCCTCTTATTCCTTTAGGGTATCCTACAAACATGCATACTTCTGAACGAGGTTCCAGCTTTCCAATCTTTCTCTTCAGCACATGAGCTAGACACCCCCATATGCGGATGTGTATCAAACTAGGTTTGCGACCATTCCATAACTCTAAGGGAGTCTTAGGGATTGACTTAGATGGAACTAAGTTTAGAATGTATACAGCTGTTTGTAATGCATATCCCCAAAATGAGGTAGGCAAAGAAGAATAGCTCAACATTGATCTTATCATATCAAGCAAAGTGTGATTCCTTCTTTCAGCTACACCATTTTACTGTGGTGTCGCAGGTGTCATGAGCTGTGATAATATTCTATTCTCAATCAAGTGGTCCTTGAATTCATAATCTAGGTACTCTCCTCCTCGATCAGATCGAAGAGTTTTGATTGATTTATTGAGTTATTTTTCTACTTCAACACGGAATTCTTTGAACTTTTCAAAGGCCTCAGATTTTCTTTGCATCAAGTATGCATATCCATATCTTGAATAATCGTCAATAAATGTGATGAAATATTCATAGCCCCCTACATTCAAAGGCCCATATACATCAGTATGTATAATCTCTAAAGGCGCTTTTGCTCTTTCACCTTTTGCTAAAAATGGTCTGTTGGTCATTTTTCCTTCTAGATAGGATTCACAGACTAATAGAGTGCTAACTCTTAGCTCTCTTAAAGGACCATCCTTCACTAGTCTTTCTATTATGTTTATATTAATGTGACCAAGCCTCAAATGCCACAAATACGTGTCATTATCGTTATTCGCAACTTTTCTTTTTTTAGGGGTTGGTTCAGCGACTTTAAACATTTTTTGTTGACGTAAGTTGTTAAAAATTGGTTTAACAAAATATAGACCATTTTCAATATACCTAGAATAAATATTCATTTAATTCTTGTAAATTGAAATAGAGTCAATACTAAAAAAAAGAAATAAATTGTTCATGCAACTTTGAAACCAAAATCAAATTTCATTTGAAATCTAGAATATAATAAATATTATTCAAAAGTAAATATTTATTATTAGCAAATGACAGTCGCACTGTCCCTACTATTGTCGCTGACACCTTTTCTCCACTGCCAACTCTCATTATGAAATCTCCCACTTAAAGATCCCAGGAAGACTCAAGCATCTGCAAAGAAATACATACATGGTTAGATGCTCCTGAATCAATAATCTAGCTTGAGAAATCATTCTCAACTAAGCATGTTTCCATGACTAGTAAATCTAATTTACCTTATTTTTTTTTTCTGTTTTAGCTCATCAATATACTTTTTACAGTTCCTTTTCTAATGGTTGCCTTGATGACAATGGAAACACTTTCCTTTAGATTTAGGCTGTGCAGCCTTTCCCTTCTTCTTTTGGATCTTCTTCTTGTTGTCTTTTGTTTTCCAACATTCTTCTTCTTCTTTTTCTTTGAAAAAGAAGGCTTCTCCTTAGCTGTATTGGCTTCAACAACATTTGCCTTGCCACCCTTATCATCTATAAGGGTCTCATAAATTTGCAGCTCATTCAGGAGTTCAGTCAGATTACACTTCTTATGATTCATAATGTAATTAGTTATGAATTGGAGAAAAGCGAGAGATAGTGTCTCCAGGATCATGCCAACCTGAGTTTTTTCATCAATTTTAGCTCCATTGATTTCAGCCTCATTGAAATGATTGACCATTTTTAGGATGTGCTCACGAACAGAAAAACCATTCTTTATTTTACCATTCAGATAGGCTTTTATAGCTTCGTGGTGAGCCTGATCAGATGGATATCCAAACATCTGCTGCAGAGATTCCATAATCTCTCTTGCAGTTTCAAGGGCCTCGTGCTTAGTTCTAAGCACATCATTTATTGCTGCTAACAAATAGTAGCGGGCCTTATTGTTTGCAACAACCCAATGGTTGTACTCTTCAGTAACAATTTTGGAGGCATTGGTTGGAGACACTGAAGGACAATCCTCTTTAAGGACATAGTGATAGTTTTCATTAATGAGGAGGATATTCATGTTGCCTTTCCACTTAACAAATTTTTCATCAGTTAAAACTTGAGAGGCGAGAAGTGAGAAAATCGGGTTTGACATATTTGCTAAAAAATAAGAAATATTTTTAATAAATAATTGCATAAATATCATCATAAAATTTATGGTAAAGTAAATATGATGCATAAATGTACATATTAAAATACACAAAAACATGTTTACTTTAAAGGCCTAAGGAATTTTAATCTCCACAACCAAGTGCGTAGGGTAGGTCAAATAGTTGCTAATTAAAATGAGACTTTCTCAATTAATAAGTATTCCCAAAATATCTCATATTTTTAATACTCATTAATTTCTTAAATTTTGGTCAAGAAAATAATTAACTAATTTAATTATTTCTTTATGAGTACGACCCATCGTATCAGATTTTTAAGACTTAACTTAGAAATTGCCGTGTAGGGTAAGTCAATTCTAAAATACATCTTAAAAATCCTATCTCATGGAAGATAACCTTGTTATTGCCGTTAGTAGACACCCTCCGTAAGAAGGATAAAATCAAAGCTTCTCGAGGCGCTATTAATAACTCACGATGTTGTACTAACGATGGAGACCAAGAGCTTATATTATCATATTACCCCTCCTACTCAATATTTTGCAAAAGTATATTTTATTTATAAAATAATTCTTGTTTGATAAACCCTTAGTTAATTTAAACAATTTAAATCACTAAGATTTTATAATTTTAAATATTTTAAAATTATAAAAATAAGTTAAATATGATAATTTAAAATTTAACACTTAAATTTAAGACTTCACATTTAACACATTAATTTTGCAAATCTAATTGCTAAATTAATTTACAAATTTAATCTTATTAAATTTATTGCAAAGTGTATTAAATATAATTTACTAAAATCTTTTTAGTAAAAATAATAAAATAATAATGCACTTAAATGCATGACATATAACAAATAGGTAGGTACTTTCCTATCTAATATGGCATATATATGGCAATGTAATTATTATTAATATAATAAAATATTTAATAGAAAGTAAAATGAAAAAATTTGGCCAAGTTCCATGGAATGCTAAATTACAATCTAAATTGCTAATAGTAAATATTAAAATAAAGAGACATCTTACACCATCATCCTAGATAGCTTTTCTTAAAAAGCATGCTATGTTATTTGGTATTAGCATGGGTTCCAAACATTTAAAAAAAAAAGAGATACTGACAACCAGAAAGTGTTGTCTACGGATCACCACTCACCAGCACGTTCTTGACCCTTTCCTTCGTATGGCCCACTGGCCCATTCATTAATGAATCAAAAAATAATACTATAATAACTTTATGCAGCAGCCAGTAAAGACCATCTCCCGGGGACGAGTCCTCCTCTTTCGGTCATCCTCCAACTTCAGGGTTGGTGCGTAAAACTTGTGACCGAAGGCGAATCCCGTTGGCCGTACTCGGGTAACAGCCTCCTCTCGCCTCGCGCGAGGGAGGGGGGAGACATACATAAAGCCCCCACGACTTCATATATATATATATATATATATATATATATATATATATATGACAGATATCCATTTGATCCAAACTTTTCGTCAACAGAAGAAAACCTTTTTAAGAGATATATATATATATATATATATATATAAGAAAATTTTAAGAGATATATATATATATATATATGACAGATATCCATTTGATCCAAACTTTTCGTCAACAGAAGAAAACCTTTTTAAGATATATATATATATATATATATATATATATATATATATATATATATATCCATTTAGTCCAAACTTTTCGAGTCAACAGAAAAAACCTTTTTAAGATATAAAAAAAATTAATTGAGAATTCTTAAAAAATATGAAAAACCCTTCCTCATCAATATAAAAGAAAAATAATATTATAAATCCTATATTCAATTGATCTAATCAAAAGAAAAATTGTATAACTAATTTCATGGAAAAAAATTACAGCCAATCTATTCACATATACATTCATCAACATGAAAATATTAAAAATATACACCATAATGCAATGTTTTGAAAACCGAACCAGATCGATCGATCCAACCGATCCAACCGGGAATCGGTCATCAGTCCGGTCCGATTTTATTATTAAAGTTGACTTTTATATGACCTAGAAAAAACCAAAAAAACCCATTGAACCGGCCGGGTTTCAACCGATTCAACCCGGTGTTTAGATTTTTTTAATTTTTTATTTAAATTATATTTATATTTTATTATTTTATATTATTAAATTAAAATTTAATTATAATATTATCCGGTCCGATCGAATCGGTTCATTCGGTCGAACTGATTGACCCGCGACCCAAATTTTAAGCCGGTTCGATGTCCGATCCGATTTTCAAAACATTGCCATAATGCATGAGTGCCTACCTAATCATATAATCATATAATGATTATCACATAATCAAATATTAAATTAATAGAGGTATAGCCTTCTTTGATACCAATTGTTGGTTATCTCAAAACGATTTTGAGATATTTGCGGAAGCTAGATAAGGATTAAATCATATCTTAAAAAAATTTATTTAGCGATCTACATCCATATTAATTTAATAATAAAAATAACAAGGAGATTAAGAAATTGATCTTTCGTCGAATATCTTGAATTTCGCCAACATCATCTGGGAATCACCAAATCCTTTTGATCACCATGAATATTTCTAGATATTCTTTAAATTATAATGAACACGAATGAGTGGATGTTTCTGATTTGGGTTGAAATCACACAACTGAGTTTTTAATTCACTTTGTATTCTCAACTCATGAGATAAAGTGAAGATGAAAGAGAAAACTCTATGTGATTGATGACAATTGAATCTTATATAATGTAAGAATAATAACTACCATCTCTTTTTTTAATTAATTAATTAATTAATTAAAATGTTAAGATAACTTTCAACTCTTGGAGATTACTTTAACAAGGGATGATGTATGAGAGAAAAATTCTTTTCCACAATCCCATATCTCTATCTAACAACCCATTGTTGGTTTCTTTTGATATCTTTATCATGGGATGATATCGAAGAGAGAAAATCTCTTCGATAATCTTATATATTTCTTTAATAATAAAATAACTTCCACATGGACCATTCTTGTGAAACATCCCTACGATGTTTCCTAGCACACCGTATAATTTTTAATTTAAAATAATTTTAAATTTATTTTAAATTATCATATTATTTAAAATAAAAATTAATCCAATTAATTTCTGTATGTAAATTAATTTAGAATTCTTAATTTTAAATTAATAACTCAATCCAACATATCATAAAGTTCACATAATTTAATGGAGCTATCCAAAGAAACTATGGACATTATAATTTTAAGTTCTAATAATTTTGATATTTAATTAACACTTTAATTAAAATATTAAAATTATTAATTCCAAATTACTCCACTAAAAATTTGAAACTGCACACTCAAAATTATAAGATTAATTATATTCAAAAGGATTTGAATTGTCCATTGATATAATCACTACATATAAATCAATCATCCATAGATGGTTCATAATTAAAGCTATGTATTTTTCGTTAACTTCTTTAATTATATCTTTATCCATAAGTACTACTGATTCTATAATGAATAATATATTTATGATCTAATCATAAATTAAGCACTCTTATTATTCAAGCCCCGAATCAACACTTATGGGTATCTGATTTCTTTATGAAGGAATAGATTCTATACTGAATAATATATTTCAGCTACTTATGTTATTATATTTCTAATATGCCAAAAATTTGACACTATATTTCTGTATTAACTGGCATGTTAAAAAATATAATAAAATAAATATGAGTCTATTAATTATTCAGAATTAAGATTGATTCATATATGACCATCATTGATTAATTTTGAATGCTCTATTTTATCAACAAAATTTATTAGAGACTCATATTTAATTGTGTTTTAGTCCTATATAATAAAATTATATAAAGTACTTTCATTCCAATAATCTCATTATCAACAATTCGGATAAGATTGTTTCATTTAGAATATAATGAACCGCGCTAATAATTTTAAATTAAAGATCTCAACTTTAATTTATAATTACAGACATATTTAGATTATTTTACTTTAAATGTTATTTTCTGGATGTAACACTTATATACAATATTTAAAGTTATATTTAAATAATTTAGAAATTTTTAATATTTATAAAGTATCAAAATATGTCTGCAAAAATAATATTAATTTTTTTAATTAATTAATAAAATAATAAATTTTATTTATTTATGGGCCATATCCCAACACAAAAACGGCAGGTGCAGTAGTAGGAGTTGTTAAGAACCTAATCAGACTCCAGATCTACAAGACCATCCTAAAGAAAGAGCAGAAGTGGCATCAGAAGCCAAAACTAACATGTCAGACTAATAAAGGTAGCAAGTTCTGAACAATGAATTCATTCCAAAGTTGCTCCTTTGATGTAGCCAGGTAAGAATTATGTCAATATCCTACAAGGTTAGAAAATGTCACCCTAGCGGGTAACAATATGTGGCGTGCTTATTAAATCATGAATGACATAAAGATAGCCATCACTTGGTAAATCAGTGACTTATTATGAAGTAAAAAGGAAGTGGCAAGGAAAAGCCATACCGGCACAGATAGAATAGCTGTTGCAACTGGTGGCAAAACAATGTGCAGTCCATCCGTAGGATGTTTATGATGGCATCCATGAAGAAGATAATGTACCATGTTCGCCCTGAGTGTAATAGCAAGTTGTTTTATTAATTTTAGTTTCCAAAAAAGAAACAAGCATAATAGAAACCTTAAGTAATAAAAAGGAAACGTACCACCAACAAATCAAAGTTGTTAGATCCTGGGTGGCCCGATCAAGGCCTCGGGTCATCGGATCACCGGTTCAACTATCGATTTAATTATTTTAATATAAAAATATATTTATATTAATAAAAATTAATTTTTAAAAATTTTTTTTTGATATCTTATTTAATCTTTAAAATTTGTTTACTTTCACTCTATGTACCCATTTAGTCTGATTTAAATTTTTTTTTTAAAAAAAACTAAAGAAACCTTTTATCCGAGTTTTCTTTATTTTCATCATTTTCTCAGCATTTCTGTTTTGCTTTCCATAAAATTTCTATAATTCCATCCTTTTTTCCTTTTTTTTTTTATTTCCCTCTCATCAATGCTCTTCTTTGCATAATTTATTTTCTTTCTTCATAAAACTTGCAAGGATTCCAATGAAGAAAAGGATGCCATAAACTTTTAGGAATTTGAAACGGTAAAGGCTAGAAAATAGAAAATTTGAAATGATATTTATAAATCCGTGACCCGCTTCAGGCCAGATTGATCGGTTTATGAGTAAACCGAATGGGTTGATCGAATTATTTTGAGTCTTTTACATATTCAATTTTATGTTAGAATTGAACCAATTTAAACTTTGGATCCCGATTCAATCGGTTCAACCGGTTGAACCGGCTTAGTTTTAACAACTATGCGACAAACATGAGAGCTACCTAAGTAACTGTATGTCCCATGCATGCGGACACAGACTTGGTCACAAGCCAACAGACAACTGGGACCCATACAACTGGAATCACCCAGTACCATTTGTACGGGTGAACATCTGACAAACGTGGATCAAAATTTGAATTACAAGTGAATCAGAAAATATGAAACATTTCATAGATACTGCATTGCAACACAGATATGGCTTCCAAAAGAGCGTGGACCTTCCTTGCTCACAATGGGCTGGTGAATCCATTCCTCATAGTTTTCCCCAAGATGGCCGACCTAAAAGAATTTTCATTGGTCATCTTATGGAACAGAAGAGAAAAGCTAAGCAATTAATAACAAAATATCACTAACGAACTTAAAACTTGGAAATACAACTAGAAACCAGAATTGAAGAAAATCGACTTAGAAAAAAGAGATCATGAATATAAAATAAAAGAACTTGATGTTTAATCTTAAGAATAAGCAAGAATCCAAACATGGCTTAATTTAGGCATGCGAATTTTTTTTTTTTTTAAATGTCTCTCTGATGAGATAGTTAATAACTTGACTGGCTTATATAGAAGATTATTTCATTTTTATCTATTCACTTCCTATCTACGTGGACCATATGAGAAATTGGGGATTCATACCTATATAAAGGGTGTAAAAATGTCGTTATCCAATTGTCACCTCCATCTAGTGTAACCATTACACAGACATCACATGCAAAGCACAATTTTGGGCCTGCATTTTTGGCGATGATGACAAATAATAGGTCAACAGTCAGCATGCCAACGCTTTAACATATGTCCATTATTTTCATCATATGTAACACTAAAATGACACAGTCCATGATGTTCTTCTCAATTAGATCTCTGTCTCAATCCAAAGTTATTCCTGAATTATTTTCCTTCACTTGCACTTACTTTTAACAAACCCGACTAGGCTCTCCTGCTTCTTCCCCGTCAGAAAAGCATATCCTATTCATTTTTCTCCCACATTTAGGGCACGTATTTGGCAACCGTTATAATATTTAGCTTTTATATTTCTTATGGTGATGATGGCGATGTTATAAGCTGTCATGTTATAAAAGCTCTTATGACAGTTTAGTGGTACTGTGTTAGAAAAGGATAGAAAAAAACACTCAAGAAGAAGATGAAAAAACCTATCAAAAATAAGTTTAAAAGAAAAATAATTTTATTCAATTCACACTTTACAAACCAATGCTTACAACCCTTTATATAAACTTAATATGATTTAGAAATTCCTTTTATGTAACTCATAACTTTTAACCTTTTATATTCTTAACTCATGATCCATGACTCTTAAATTTTCAATAACTTATGACTCCTTACATCCTATAACTTATGACTCTTAACTTTCTACAATTACTGATGACTCAACCTCCACTTAACTTTTAACTCTCTAACTGAATATTAGTTGGATGCCACATTGTAACGACCCGGGCCCATGGGCCTGTTTCGTTACAAAAAAAGCAAGACAAATAAGGTCCATACCAACTTGGGCCACCATAGCCCAAAAAGAGATTCAATTGGTGCCTTGTCCTTCTTACTTTAATTACTACATATAAACCACATAACCAACTCCCAATTATCCGATGTGGGACAATTGAGAGGGGCATCACACATCATCATCATAAAAATCAAGTTTATTATCCGCAAAGGGGCATCCGCCATCCATGATATCTCTTCGGACCATTTGAAGATCAAAGTGAGTTTAGAAACGCTCTAGAAATGATTGGGATCAACTTGTGCTGGCTATTGTGGGAGAATTTGGCAGGAAAGAAACAATAGAATTATTCCAACAGGATGGCTAGGTCACTGTCTTATCTCCTCTTGTCCTTTTGATCCCTTTGCTGCAGCTTCTACTATTTTTTGTCAATCTTGTTTCTGCTCTATGTTTTCTTTCATCTTTCTTTTAATACTATCAATTCAATAATCTTTAATAATATTCTTCAGTAGGAGTGGTTTTGATATATACATTAAAATTAAAATAAGTGAATCATAGAGTTAAAGCAAGATGGATTAAGTAGAGAAGTGGTTCGAGAGTATTATATGATCGGTGCATCCCATTAAAATTGAAAGAAAAATTCTATAAAACTGCTATTAGGCCAGCTATGTTTATGAAACAGAGTGTTGGGTAATATTGAAACAACATGTGAACAAATTAAGTATCAAATGAGATGGATTTGTGATAAAACTTTAAAAGATAGAATTAAAAATAAACATATAAGAGAAATGATAGTAGTAGTCCCACTTGAAGATAAAATGAAAGAATATCAATTACAGTGGTTTGGACATATACAATATAGATTTTTAGATGCTTCAGTTAGAAAGAGTGATCTTTTAACAATTCATGGTAAGGATAGAGGTAAAAGTAGACTTAAATTAATATGGATAGAAATAATTTAAAAAGATATAACTATTTGTAATTTGAATGTCGACTTGGTCCTGAATACAGTAGAGTGGAGGAAGCAGATTCATGTAGCCGACCCTATGTAGTTGGAAAAAGGCTTAGATGAGTTGAGTTGAGGAGTGGTTTTGACAGCCCTCCCATTTTTTTTTTTTTCTGAAAAAACTATTATATACCATCATTAGTTGAAACCATGCTCCAGTAATGGATGCATAAAGCATCTGTTATTAATAGTGAACTGTCTTTGGTTTATAATAATGTTAGTCCTTGTAAATGGATAAAATATGGAAATATAAAGGAGAAACAAAATATATGCAGACATAGATAAAAGCAAACATCAACGGCAACAAAATCATACTTACAAATATTATGTACAAACAACCATGTGGAATGTGGAATAATTAACATATGTGAAAATGTTGCGTAGAAATCTACATTGGAGCTAAGGCTCTATTGCCCTTTATTTCTCAAAATAGGTCCTACTCAACCAGTTGCTATGTTAGTTCATCTGTGTCATTTAACGTGGAACTAAGCCCAATAAACACGAAAGAATTGGTTGACTTGAAAAGAGAAAAAGTAGAGATAATATATTTATAAATAGCTCATGAAAAATAGCATAACACGCTTGGCAGTCTTGCTGCTCTCATGTATGAATTTTTTTTTCTGAACAATTGGTTTCTTTGTTCTCTCATAAATAAATAATTTTTTTCTTTGCAGTGGTATACCTTGAGAAAGAAGTGCAACACAAAAGAAATAAGTGTTAACATTTTATTTCTTATTGTTATCGATTAGCATTTTATTAATAAGTCTGATAGTTTATTGAGTCAAATCAAATATTAATTAGTTGTGTGTGAATAACGTATGGTTAAATAGATAAGTATGATTTCAAAATAAAAAATTAGAATTCTGATCTTCCAATTCTTTTCACATTTCTTCCTGAGAAAAACTTTAGGTTGAAATTGCAGCCGTCAAACTAGTATCAAAGCATTGCCGACGATCCTCCTCCACTAAGATCGAGTTCCCCCACTCAAATCTCTTTCTTATTCTTCCTTTTTATAGCAATGCGGTGCTCCCCTTCTGCATTTGATCAAAACTTTGAATGGATCGAGATAAAATAAAGAGACAGAAGACCATAGGCTTGCGGTATCTAAGAAGATCCCACTTTCGTGCGTAGTTGACAAGCTTGGTTTTTTTTTTAAAAAAAAAGAAGAAAAGAATAAGAAATGAAGAAGATTGAAGCCCAACTTAGTCCAAGCAGTCTTTCCATGCTCTTAAGGTATTCGATGAAAGACTTGAGTGAGGATACCTCCAAGCAGTCCTAAGTTTTGGAGATGATGAATTCAAGCAATCAAACTATAAGTGCTCAACAATCACAAGTTTCTATTTTTGATTGAGAAAACTATGATTTTTGGTTTGTGAAGATGAAAATAATTTTTTTAATCATATGATCTTTTGGAGTATGTAGAAGATGGGTATGATGAACAGAAGGATACAGTTGCTTTGAGTAATGCCAAAAAATAACAATTAAAGGATCAAAGGAAGAAAGATACAAAGGCTCTAGCTTTAATTCAACAAGGAGTTGCTGATACAATTTTTTCAAGAATTATCAATGTAACAAGGGCAAAAGAGGCTTGGGATATTCTTCAAAAGGAGTATAGAGGCACTTCCAAGGTAAAAACCATAAAGCTTCAAACTTTATGAAAAGATTTTGAAAATTTAAAAATGAAAGAAATGGAGTTGTTGAAGGATTATTTCACTATAGTCATGAAGGTTGTGAATCAAATGAAGATATATGAGGATACTATTTATGATCAGAGAATTGTTGAAAAATTTTGTATTAGCTTGCATGAAAAATATGACCCCATTATTGTTGTTATTAAAGAAACTAACAATCTTGAATCTTTGAGTGTTGAAGAGTTGATGGTATCAATTAAAGCATTTGAGAAAAGGTTAAATAGGCATTCTGAAAAATTAATTAAGAGTGCTTTTCAATCTAAGATCAATGTTAATTTAAGACCTTATGACAAAAACTCTAAGAAAGAATCTTCAAGAGGTGGAAGACATACAAGAGGAAGAGGTAGAAGCAATTCAAGAGGAAGAGGTAGAAGCAACTTCATAAGGCAAATTAATGAAGAGTTAACTCAAAAAAATATAAAACCTATCAAAGAAGAAACCACGTAGGGAAAGATTGTTGGTTTCAAGGAAATCCTTAATATCACAATTGCAAAAAGTTTGGTCATGTCCAAAAGATTATTACTTGAATAAAAATCAACAAGCAAATTTTATTGAAGAAAAGAAGGTAAAGCCAATTTGTTCTATTCTTGTCAAGCAGCTATGGAGTGAAAGCATGATGTTTGGTTTTTTGATGGTGGGTATAGTAATCATATGACCAGTAATGAAAGAATTTTTATAAAAATTGATTCAACTTTTAGTTCACAAGTAAAGACCGATAGGTAATGGTGCCTTAGTTCATGCAAAAGAAAAAAAAGGTATAATTGCCATAGAAATAAAGAAGGATATAAGATACATCCGTGATGTGCTGCTAGTCCAGAATTGGAGCAAAATTTGCTGAATATTGGGTAACTTGTAGACCATGGATACTCAGTTCACTTTGAAGAAAACTCTTGCAAAATTTTGGATAAAAGAAATCAAGTTGTAGCAAAGATCAAGATGAAAAAAATAGAAGTTTCTCTCTCACTTTCTCTTATAAGAATGATGTAGCTTTGAAGATGGATATAGTTGGTGACTCATGGTTATGGCATAGAAGACTTGGGCATTTAAGTTTCAAAGCTTAAAGAATCTTTAGCAGAAGAAAATGATGTATGGATTGCCATCTATACAAGAATTAATAAAAGTTTGTGAAGGTTGTGCTCTTGGGAAGTAACATCGAGAAGCATTTTCAAAAGAGAAGGCATGGAGAGCTAGAGCACCATTGGAGCTTATTCACACTAATATATGTGGTCCTATATCAATACCATCTTATGGAGGTAAAAAATACTTCTTAACCTTCATTACTGACTTCTCTAGAATGACATGATATATTTTATAAGGCAAAAATCAGATGTGTTTAGTATCTTTAAAAAATGTCAATAATTTGTTGAGAGGTTAAGTGGACATTTGATTAAACTTTTGAGAAATGATAGAGGTAATGAGTATAACTCAAATGAATTTGATAATTTTTATAAAGATATTGGCTTGAACAGATAGCTAATAGTTGGATACACTCCACAACAAAATGGAGTGGTAGAAATAAAGAATAGAACTATTGTGAAGATGTCAAAAGCAATACTTCAAGAGAAGAGGTTGTCTTTGTCTTTTTGAGGTGAAGTGGTTTCTACTACAGTTTATTTATTGAATAGATGCCCAACAAAAGCAATGATTAATCAAACTCAAATCGAATCTTGGAGTGGAAAGAAGTCATCAATGAATCACTTAAAGGTTTTTGAATGTATTTATTTTGCTCGTGTTCCAAAGAATGTTAGACACAAGCTTGATAAGACTAGTGAGAAATGTATTTTTGTGGGTTATAGTTCAAAATCAAAGGGCTATAGGCTTTTAGCTTGAAGAGAATAAGTTGATTATTAGTAAAGATATTATTTTTAATAAGAAGGATACATGGGATTGAAAAGAGAAGAAAGTCAAAGGTCAAGCCATTATTCTCAATGAAACACCAGAAATTCAAGAATGTGAAGATGATGTTCATGAAAATTCACCACTAATATCTCCACAAACATATCCAAGTTCATCATTAAGCTTTAGATATTCATCATCAAGTATACCTCCAAAGAAAATAAAAGGCCTTAGTGATGTGTATGCCAGTTGCAATTTTTGTGTTGTTGAGACAAAAAGTTTTTTAAGAAACAATGTAAGAAGAGACTTCACTACAAGAAATTATATTTTTAGCGATGCCAAAAATACATTGCTAAATACAAATATGCGTCGCAAAATAGGCTTAGCGACATTATTACGACAAAAAATTTTCAACACTAAACAGTTGGTCGATAAGCCAGTTTTTGTCGCAACGATGTCGCTAAATAGCAACGCAAAATAGCAACGCTCTGTGTGTTGCGAATTTGCGTCGCTATCTAATGACACAGAATTTTTGTCTGTTATTTGTGTTACTATTTAAAGATGCAAAAAGTGTCACAACAGCGTCGCAATATTAAACTTTTTTTAAAAAAATATTTTTGTCTGAAAGTAATACTTAAACCTACTTGTACATAAAATTAATAAAATAGACATGATAATGAAAAAGACATGCATGCCCTGATATTATAAATAGACATAAATTAATAAAAATAAGTCAGAAAGTTTTTTATTAAATTAAAAAAGATAAATCTCATCCCAATATATCAATATCAAACATACATAACAAATATGTATACATAACAACAAAATAAAAATAACATAAAGAATTTGGCACTGGATCACGTGGTGGAGGCAGTGATGTATCGGAGACTCCTGCATCACACGCATGTCTATTTGTCCACGGCCTGCTGGGCTCTAAAGTCTGCAAGTTGCTGCCAAAGCTTGGTGGTGTGCTCATCGAACTCCTGCCAAACCTGATCTGTAATATACCGTCTCATCTTATTGATGTGCTCAACAGGAATATCGTCGGATCTGGTACACTACGAACAGAAGCTTGAAATAAGAAAGTATCTGAAAAGTTTTGTGCCCATACCATACACTCTACGGTCATGTGGCTAGGCACCAACCGCTTCCAAGAATACCTATCGAGACTCCTGTGGTAAAAGCTCGACGGACGTCTTCCCATCAGTAGAGTCAGCATGTGATGCCTGGGAGAGTAGCTCATCCATACATGCCTGGGAGAAATAAAAGAATGGTTACAAATCAATATAAGAAGTATGCAAATTAAAAATATTTATTAAGTTTTTAGAAGCAAATCCTAACTTCAACTTGCTGCGATTATGCATCGACTTAGGAACCGTCATTCTTTGTGTGTGTCACCTTAAACAGACAATACTCTCCTAGGTCTGTGCCCTCCTGCATAGTCTACAGAAACATAAATATATAACAAATGTAAGTATTTGTAAATAAAATTAATAGTAAACCGGTTAATTATATTTTCTACCAAACAATGTCAATGCTCCTAAATGAAAATGGAATCCGAGGTATGGTAGGAGAGACCTGTGCCTGGATTGCCCTTCTCAAATTGGTGGTTCATTCTAGCTGCGGAGGACTTCCTGCGCCAGGCCTTTGACTGCCACACCTGCTGCCACTCGTGCCATATATCCTCCAACACATGCACAGGATGCTGACCGGACCTCCTCCAACGATGAAGCATGTTGGAGTATTATCGTGCAGTTAGGGCTTCCTATGCTGACCTAATGGGTTCACAAATGGCAGGGTCCCACGTAAACTTATGCATTAAAATAAAAGGTTAGATGCATACATAAAATAGAGTTAAGAAATTTTATATAATTGATTTAGGATTAAAAATAGATAGTTTATCTGAAACTCAAAAAATAAAACCCCCTCGTGCTCGGAGACACGTGATGCCAGTCTAGTCAATTAGATCAGCGTGCCTTTAAAATATAGCATTGATTTGGCTCGACACTGTATGCTGCTTAATAAAACTGCTATAAAAATAAAAAAGATAAATAATGCATATTTATAAATAATTATCATTAAAATTAGTATAACTATAAAAGAAATTATGTACTTACAGTCCATGTGCATCTAGTACAAGTACACTACGGCCTGAGGATAAAGGGCTCTCCACTGTCTATGCTGCTGAAGAAGCAGCGTCATGAGATGAACTAAGTTGAGGTGACATCCCCAGTGAAGACAATGAAGGTAGTGTAGGGAGTGCAGATATGAACTCTTTCGCTGATGAGATCGCTGGATCAGATGGATCAATACTGTGGCACTGTCTACCTCGTCTATTAGCAATGGATCTCCCTCGACCCCTCATACTGAAAATAATAGAGATTCATGGACCTAATTATGGATAATGAATGTACGTGTAAAATAAAGTACAAATAAATTCATCTTGCAATTGTCAACCTCTATACAGAGTTAGTTTCATTTGTGTCATCAATAATCGGTTTAACATCCAATGTTGAATCCGACTGTGATTGAAATTCATCTTCATCGTCATCCAATGGAACATTAACATCCTCAATTTCTTGGATATCACTAGTTGGGCCTGTAAGTGATGTTTCAGGAGTAGATGTATTATCCTCAATTGCATGTATTTCCAAATTTACGGTATCAATAATATATTCATTTTACAAGTATCAATATTACAAGTATAAAATTGCATATATAGTATAATATAATTCACGTATCAAAATTAACAAGTATCAATATTATAATTATCAAAATTTATAAGTACGAATAATCACGTATCAAAATTTACAAGTATTGGTATTACAAGTATCCAAATTTACCCATTGACATAACACAGCTTCACATGGGGTGGCAACTTGATGATGCTATAGGGGCTACATAGATCTAAAATTAATGTGTGGAATGAGCAACAGACTGTATTCAGAATCAATTTTTGAGCCAGCATAGGCATGGGCTCCAGTAAATTAATGTGGATCTGACCCATGGAGCACCGACCCAACTCTAGTGAATCTGACCAAAAGTAGTCAACACTCAGAACTTAATTGATCAATCAAATAAATGAGCTAAATTTTAATCTGATATTGAATGGACGCAGATGCACTTTGTGGACTTCTACAGTTGCTAGAACTGTAGAAGCCATGCCTTCTAACAATTTGAATTTGCTGCAACTGTAGAACTTTTTAAGTCTTAAGACGTAGCTTTTACATTATTCTCGGAAATAACTTTTCTCCCTCAGGGAAAAAGTAAAGATTTAAAAAAGAGCGACCGTGCAGAATGATGGGCTCTTGATTAATTTTACTTGAGAAGGCATGGGGGGGGGGGGGTTAATATTAAGAAAGAACCCAAACGGCAAAAAACTCACCCTGCGCATGCGATCGTTTTATTATAATTATCTTTTTCAAGCTGCTTACAAGAATCAGGGAAGTTGCAAGTAGATCTTTTAAGTTATATATGGCTGGTTAGAAGACATGACTTCATACGTTGTGTCACAAGAGCAAAATCTCATTGAAGAAAGAATAAAGTTTCCCATGGTCAAAAATTACTGCTTATGTCTGGGAATCAAAAGTTTAACAAAAGCATGATACCTTTATATTTAAGGGTAAAATACTCAAAGCAAAACAAATGTTGGTAAGACAAGTAACCCTAGATCATTGATAAGAGTTTGTGAATAGTTTCATAGACAGGCACAAAAATATGTTGAGCTCCTTTCGGTAACATGGAGTTTGACTGATTCCTAAGAAATTAAAAATGAAATCAGGTGGAAGCCTTACCTTTCGGAGGAAGAGCGTCGCAAGAAGATGCTTTGGTGGAAGCCTAAATCCTGTGCCCGGATGGACAAGAATAAGAGGAGGTTGAAATCGAAAAATCCTAGCAGCAGTCGGAGGAACCATCAACAAATTAGGAAAAAAACTGAAATAAAGGAATGATTTTTGAAATATTGGCTTCCACTCACGGATCGAAGGAAGCCAACCGGAAATCCTCTCTTCCTTCCACTGACATCGGCAAATGATTTGGGACCAGAGAGCTAGAATTGGAAAACCCTAGCAGCAGTTAGAAAAAAAAAACATAAAAAAATCAGAAAATAAACTGAAAATAAAGGAAATGAAATGAAATATCAGCTTCCACTCACGGATCAAAAGAAGCCGACCAATCGGAATTCCTCTCTTCCTTCAACTGACACTGGCGAAGGATTCGGGACCAAAGATCTGGAAGCACGGGCGACATGGAGTGGGACTGGAGAACGCACAGCGGCCATGAAATGGGATGATTCGGAAATAGGGTTTCAGGTTTTGTATCGATGCTTAGGAACGCAATAAGTTGCATCGTTATTTTGTAACACCAATTATGCATCGCAACCGCATCGCTAATGCTAACTATGCATTGCTAATATACGTCACTAAACTTTAATTTTCTTGTAGTGCATATTGCGTCACAACCGCATCGCTATTTAGCAATGCCAAACAATGCATTGCAAAACATCCAGAGTATTTAGTGATACATAAATCATGCGTTGCTAAATAGCGACATCAAATGCATCGCTAGGCTAAATGCGTTGCTATTTGACTTATTTATTTTATTTATTTTTTTTCATCGTCTTTCCTTGTTGGGCGTCGTAATTTGGTCGCTATTTAGCGACGATTCTATACATTGCTAAAGAGCATCGCAAAAAATTAGTATGATTGAGAAGAACAAAACTTCGGAGTTAGCTGAAGATCAAAAGACAAAGAAGTACTGATTGGTATGATGTGGATCTACAAATAAAATTCAATTTGAATAGTTTTATTCAAAAGAATAAAGTAAGGCTTATAGCTAAAGGGTATTTTCAACAACTTGAAATTGATCGTGAAAAAAACATTTGATCCAGCTCAGCATGATACAATTAGAGTTCTCATTGACTTGGCAGCTAAAAATGGCTGGCTATTACATCAACTTGATATAAAATCAACATTCTTGAATGGTACTCTAAAAAAGGAGGTTTATGTAGAGCAACCTCAAGGCTTTATTATAACTAAAGAAAAGAAAAAATCTACAACCCGAAAAAGGCTTTGTATGGCCTCAAACAAGCACCCCGAACTTGGTATAGTGAGATTAATGCCTACTTCAACAAAAAAAGGTTTTCAAAGAAGCAAGAATAAGCCAACATTATATATTAAGAAGCAAGGTACATTTGATATTCTTATTATTTCTCTCTATATTGATAATACGGTGATTACTAGTAATAATGAAAGATTGATTGCTAACTTTAAAATGAAGATGAAGTAAAAATATGAATGAGCGACTTGGGTTTATTTATTAATTCTTGGGCATTGAAATTTATCAAGAAAAAGGAGTATTTATTTACCAAAAGAAGTATGAAAAAACTCTTCTTGAAAAATTTTGAATGATGAATTGTAAATCAGTTTATACTCCATTGATTATGAATGTAAACCAAATAAGTGAATGCATCACTCTATAAAAGCTTGATTGAAAATTTATTCTATTTGACAACTAGTAAACCGATATTATGTATGTACCAAGCTTGTTATCCAGGTTTATGCACAAACCTATTCAACTTCATTTTGAGACTGCTAAGAGAATGTTGAGATACATCCAAGGTACTATTAATTTGGTGTTTAGTATGAGAAGAATGTTGATGCAAAGTTATTGAAATTTTGTGACAGTAATTGGGCTAAATGTATTGATGATATGAGGAGTATTTTAGGGTACATTTTTTCTCTTGGTTTGGGGACAATTGCTTAATCATCAACTGAGACTAAATATGTTTTAGCATCGATCATTGGCTGCTTCACAAGCAATATATTTAAGGCATATTTTGAAGAATATTGGTGAGAAGTAAGGAGAAGCTACTCCAATCTTGTGTGATAATAAATCAGCAATTGCTATGACTAAGAATCCAGTCTACCATAATCGTACAAGACACATTGCTATCAAGCATCACTTCATTAGAAATGCGGTGGAGAAAAAGAAGATTTAAATCAAATATTTCAACTTCAATGATCAAGTTGCAGACATTTTTACTAAAGCACTTTCAAGAGATAAATTCTAGTACTTCAAAGAATTATTGAATGTCACATCAAAGAATTAAGAGGGAGTGTTAAAATTTAATTTCTTATTGTTATCAATTAGTATGTTATTAATAAGTTTGATAGTTTGTTGAGTCAAGTCAAATGTACTTAGTTGTATATGGGTAATGTATGGTTGGATAGATAAGTATAATTTCAAAATAAAAAATTAGAATTTTGATCTTTCATTTCTTCTTGCCTTACTTTCTAAGAAAAAATTTAGACTGAAACTACAGTCGTCAATAAGAGCAAGAGATATAGCATCATAAATTATTGTCATCAAATCTAGATTTGGAAAGAAATCTTTTGAAACTAGGTGTAACCTTTTGTCATATTCCCTGCCATATTGTTTTCATCATGATATTGAGTTTGAGTAGGAGTGTAGCAATTCAAGTGTGGTGAATTTCCAACATCGAACTTTTAGCCATTATCCACAACTGGGTTTGAAGTATTGTAGGCTTAATTAACTCTCACTGTGTGCAGTTGATTTAGCTTCCAGTTGAGCAAACTAGACATTGTTATTGTTATTAGAAGGGTTTGATATCCTATAGTCATTCTAGAGGGGCATGAAGGGATCGATCATGGATGGCTAAATTTTTTACGAGTGCTGGAACCAACTGGTTGTAGAACCAATCAATCAAATAGTTGGACTGCAATTATTAGATGAAAATAGATAGTAGGTCGGGTTGTTAGAAAAGTAGTAACGACGAGATTTGGAGCCAATTAACTGCTGCTACAGATTGAAAATCGATGACAACTGTTACCATTAGTTGAGAATCATAGTGACTGGTTTGTTATTAGAAAGCTTCTAATGGTGGTTTGCTTGCAATTAATTGCTTCAAGATGCATGCAAATCCGGGTATGACTTGATCAAACCTTCAAATCACCTCGAATAGGATATAAGATTTAATTGCTCTTCGCTTACTCAAGCAGAAAAGCAACAAAGAAATGAGAAACAAAATTTAACTCCATGAAGCACATCTTATTTTATTTGTAACCAACTATATATGCTAGCATATATTTATTCTCACATACATTGGCTATATACTGAGTAGTTCTTAAGTATTTATATAAAATTAAAAAAGTTTAAATAATAACATTTGACTAGGATTTTTAAGCCAAATTTTGAATCATTACAAATGATATTAGAATAGATCAACCTATAGTTTATGGAGACCAAGGAACACAACAAATAAGCTCTTCTTAAGCTGACCATAGATAGATCATGATATTTATGATTGTGATCAAAATTTAGATTTGGACCCTTAATATGATGAGAAAGTGAGGTCTTTAACGAGGAGAATATAGAAAAGCTTATTTTAATGCTTGCTTAATTCTATATCATTTATGTGCTGAGTAGATCTTTAATATTTATATGAAATAAAAAAAGTTCAAATAATATCTTCTAGCTAGCTTTGAGAGTGAAATTTAAGGTTGTTGTATCACTTGAAAATATTTTAGTTCTGAAAATAATTTCAAAGCATAAAGAAATTAAAAGTGAAAGAAAGTTAAATTTAAAAAATAACTCTTTTAGTTTATTTATTACTAGTTTTAAACAAATAAGTATTTAAAGTAAACTTGAGATAAAATCTTAAGTAAATTGAGAGTCCTAAATAAGCATGTTTGCACCACAAAACTATCAAATCATCAAATAAAAGATTTTCTAGTGAAATAATTTAGAAAAAACCTTTCTTTGAAGCCAACAAAAGTTGACCAAGCAAGCCTAAATTAGGTTTTGGAGTAAACGTTGTAAGACTAGGCAAGTGTATGCAAATAAAATAAAACTAAGCAATTAAGAAAAGGAATAGGCTATTATAAAGAACCTGCACAGCCCAACGATCTTTTATATATTTTTTAATAAAAATTCTAGGTCCTCTTGGCATGTAATGTCAAAACTTTTCATATTGGTGAAGTATTCACTAGTGATATTGCCGAACATATACGAGCTTCTTCTAATGAAAAAATAAAATTCAATTCTATTGGTCCTTAGGAAAAATAAAAAAGGGTAAGATTCTTCGAAAAGCCTTAGGTTGGTGTATGAATTATGGTGAAAATGTGGACTTTTTTAGGGATCAAGGTTCTGCATTGAAGCCCTTTCGTGCAAGATTTGCATTTCAAAAGCAATTATTGGTTTGAAAATCTAAACTTGAAGGATCTAAATGTTGAAAATAAATAAGTAGAGGAGAGATAATTAGTAGCTTCTTACCTCATTATAAAGAAGGCCTCTTTGTTGTGCAGCTCCATGAAAAGGAACTCCACCAACTAGCTACATCATTATTTCCCCTAATCTACGTACTTAGAACATATATATAGAATCTATAACGAGAGAGAAACATGATGCATGCATTTAGAAAACTAGAAGCTTTTTTACTTTTCAGTGATCAATATTGGATACAAGGGAGTATATTTACAGGCTTTCTGGTGCGTCACAAAGCCTCGGATGTTTTTATAATCGAAAAGAATCCTTTATTTCCATTCTATTCTAAGAACAAGAGGAGAGATAATTAATAGCTTCTTACCTCATTATAAGGAGAGTCTTTTCGTCGTCAAGTTCCACGAATACGAACTGCACCAACGAGCTTAATAAGTACTCCACCAACTGGTTGCATTATTCTTTTCATAATCTACTAAAAAACATGCAGAATCTACGAGGCAAGAGAGACATAATATATGCATTTAGGGGAAAAAAAAAGACCTTTATTTATTTTTCAATGATCAATACTGGACAGAGTAGAGGATATATAGGCTTTGTGGTCCCTTGCAGGGAAAGATTCTGGATTCCACGAATACGAACTGCACCAACTGGCTTAATAAGTACTCCATGTACCGGTTGCATTATTATTTTTCATAATCTACTTAAAAACAAACAGAATCTACGAGGCAAGGGAGAAGCATAATGCATGCTTTTAGGGGAAAAAAAACCTTTATTTATATTTTAATCATCAATACTGGATCCAAGAGAGGATATTTATAGACTTTGTGGTCCCTTACCGGGCTGGAGACTTTTGGATGCTCGAAAAGGGTCCATCATTTTCGCTCTTTTCTAAAGTATAATAGTCTTTACTTTGAAGACTCTCAAAGATATATAGGACAAACGACATGAGAAGCAAAACGATTGTGTCATACATGCATGTTGTCTTGTCTGGTTAATTTTCTATCTTAGATTTTTAAAAATAAATATAAAAAACGATCAATTATGAACAGGCCAAACGTAGTGCATCCCTTTGACCAGTCACCAAGAGCAATTATAGCCGGATGCAAAAAGAGATGTTTTTTTTTTTTTCCTTTTCTTTTGCGATCAGCAAAGGGATCAAGTACTGACTGTTCAATTGCATATTATTAAAACAAAGAAATGCACGATGCAGCTCAATTCCAATTGCCAAAATTTTATCCAGGATCCTTGAGTAATTTTCATATTATAGAGGACCATCATCATCACTCAAAAATTGATCCATCAACAACCTGCGCTGATGGTTATATCTGAGGTGATTATCAAAACAAGTTGTGGTGTAGAATTTTATTTGATTATCCAATATAACATACATAGGCAGAGACATTGAACTCTAACACATAATCTTTGTTTGATACATAAATATAGTGTAACACAATAAACTATAACTTTTGAAATCCAGTACTAGTTTGCAGAACAAGGCAGGGTGGGATGCTCTGTTCATTACTGAAGAAGTTGCCTGGATCAGCATTAGCCTTCACATACGCCAGTCTTTGGAAGTTATTCTTGAAGTACTTTGAACCCCAAACCATTGCTTGTGTGCAAGTTGTATGCTTGTCAGTTCTACCCAAGTCAATGTCCTTGTAATTGAGATAGGCAGCTCTTGGACAGCAAGAGACATATGGTGTCATCAAGCCATACAACTTCTTCATCCAATCCAGATGCCTATCTGTCACTGCAGGATCGATCTCAAACCACCTCATGAAGTACTGAATGATATACAGATTTCCCTTCCTGTGAGGGAAAGGAATTGCAGATTCTGAGATCTCACTCAGCTTTCCACCAAAGGGTTCCATTATCATCACCAAGGGTTCATCTTTCGCTTCCAGAAGATATTTCCATATCTTTTCCCACTCAGTCTCAGGAATTGGCTCTCTTACAAAGTCTGATTTGGCTTTGAAAGAGCTGTTGAATTCGGGAGTCCTCTCCAATAAGATCTCTACGCTTCTATTAGCGTAGCCTGCAAAGAAAAGAATAGACTCCAACCAACTCATCTCTGAACCTGAGCAGTACTTGGCCTCAAAACCTAGTTCAGGAAAGCTGTTTTCCATCAAGCAGACAAGTTCTTCACATGTCCCAAGGAAAAGGGAGTTGAACGTAGCTTGAATGGTTCTGTTTCCTGCTGCTAAATCACCAACAGCTTGTGCAATGACTCTCATGTAAAGGTTATCATCAAACTCGTACGCAATTTGCTGCCACATGCTTACAAGGTGCGTAGCATTCTGGCCCAAGTTTCGGTTTATATTAAATGCAGTGACTGTAGGTGGAACACCCACCAACTTGATTTGATAGGAGAGGACAACACCAAAGCTTGCTGCGCCACCTCCTCTTATGGCCCAAAATAGGTCCTCACCCATGGATTCTCGGTTCAGTAGGCTGCCATCGACGTCCACCAACAATGCATCGATGATATTATCCGCAGCTGCGCCGTACTTCCTGGATAACGTCCCTATCCCGCCGCCACTGAAGTGGCCGCCAACTCCGATGGTGGGACATGTTCCTGCGGTGAAACCAGTGGTCTTGTTCTTAACCCCAATGGTGTAATAAAGTTCTCCAAGCGTTGCACCAGCCTGAACCCAAGCTGTGCCATGCTCCCCGTCGACTGTGATCGATCGGAGGCTGGCAAGGTCGACGATGATGAAGATCTCATCGTCTGAAACATAAGACATGCCCTCGTAATCATGGCCACCACTCCGGACCCTGATGTTAAGGCCATGCTTCTTGCTGCAGAGGACGGAGGCTTGAACATGGGATTCATTTGTTGGTGTGACAATGAGGACAGGCTTCACTGTAGTGGATGAGTAGAGGAAGCGGATATTTTGGATGGAAGATCGAAGGACAGTGCTGTAGGCAGTGGTATTTGGGGTATACACTATATTGGAGGGTTGAGTGTGGTTGAGGAAGCATTGGAGGAAGTTTTCATGGGTTGTGTTGGAAGCTGTGACTGGAGACGTAGCCGTTAGAATTAAGAGAGAAAGAACTACGAGATTTCCAAAGGATGATGGTGCCATATTATTATTGGTTTTGCTCTCTTTTCTCTTTTGCTGAGGATGGTTCTTGTTCTGGGGGAGGTGGCTATTTATGGAGAAAACCCATGGAGTTTGAACAAGTGGGAAAAAGATCGGAAGAGATGGCATTGGGCTAGTCCATGAGTCATGATGGAGCACAGATTTCTGGAAGGAAATTGGCAGAAGACTGTAGTTAAAAAAGGAAGGCGTCTTAAATTTTTTCCAAGCATTTGTTTCTATTGCACCGAGGCTGTCAACTTTGCCGTATGTTGCTGTCGTGTTTTTCTATTTTTTGAAGCAATAGCTCCTTGTGTTTCGCGTCGTCGTCTTCTGTTTCTTGTTCTCTTCAGTTTACCATAGGTTTATGCGCCGTTTGAGTTTTGTCGAAACCAATATCCGATGAACATTTGTACTTAAAACGTATCATAGGGACAACTAGCTAACTTTCTTTACGCAAATGGTTTTGTGATCGTATTCTTTAAGGTCCCGTCTAATATTTAACTTAACTTACGGTGCATGCGAAATTTTTATTTGGTCCTGGAAAGATTGCACGCTTAGCAAGTTTTATCCGTGAAACACAGGTGCACGTTAATTTTTTTTTAGTAAGCGTTAGAAGGCAGGGGAAAAAAAAAAAAAAACAAAAAAGAAATGGCTAGTAGATCACCTGCAAGGTTACTATACTAATGATATTTGAGGTGATTCATTACGAATTATTCATATGAAGGCGATGAGATTACTGTAGTTGATTGCACCTCTGTAATCATCTGCAATGATGATCCTAAATTACTTCTACCTCTAAGAAGTGTTTAATAATCCAAATAGGATTGGCACAATAATCTTGTATTATTAGTGATCCTTATATTGAGATGATGTAATTCTTGATAATTTAAGATCACCATTAGCGATATACCATAGAAATCTTGGATTATCAATCATAAAATATCAAAATTATCTTCAATTAGTTAATCTCTTTTACATTAAAAAATATTATACTAATATTATATAAATACTATAATAATTTATCAATATTTCATATTGTTATAATATTTAGATTAAATTATAATATAATTATAATATTAAATTATAATATATTATATTATAATATCATCCTATATTATATAATTATTATATATATTATATTATATATATAAAATTATATTATATTAATAAAGAAATAATATGAAAACGAGATCAATTCTAACCAGCCAAAGGTATGCATCCTTTTGACCAGTCACCCAAGCGTAATTACAGCTGGATGTAAAATGAGATTTTTTTTTTTCTTTTGCAATTGCAAAGGAATCAACTTGACTTTTCTATATCATATTATTAAAACAACGAAACGCACGATGCGTCTTAATTCCAATTGCCATAATTTTATCCAAGATCCTTGCATACTTTTCATATCATAGAGGACCATCATCATCACTAAAAAAATTGATCCATCAACAAGCGGCAAGTACCTTTCAATCTGCGCTGATGATTTGACATAGGAGTATCCTCTTTGATAGTAATGACTTAAAAACTAAAAGGATTAAAGATGCTTTCAATGGTCTCTTAGTTTTACAAGTATTCAAGATTTTTTTATCATGACTGACTTTCAAATTAAATCTGAAGTTATTTCCTAGACTTTTCCTAGCAAGTAATATATCATTGGAAAGCTTAATAAGTCAGTATTCCAAAGCATTTTATGGATCTTGATTTGGAGTTTTCTTCAAAAAGTTATGATAGATTTTTTCAAAAAGGGTTATGTAGTTCATCTACTCGAGAATAAAAAAAATCCTTCTATCTTCTCAAGTCATTCATTTCTCCATCATTTAAACGAGCACAATAATTTAATAATATCTTGAAGTCATTAGCTAATATTAATTTTATAATTTACTCATGCTTGGATGATTATTCCAAGTCTTCTATAAATATCTAGTCATGCATGTAAGCCTCTAGAATGAAGTTGAAAAAAATTTTAATAAAGTTTGAAGAGGATCTTCCTTATCTTATCAACTCTATATTTCTTTGATAAATTTTTCATAGAGTGGTAAGTTCTTAAAGCCCTGTATCCCTAGTAAAGTTTCTTTGGCAGTATCCCTTAAATTCTAACTTTGGTGGTGAGCTTATATCCAATTCCTCTTAATCCCAATCCCAAGTCCCAGCATCAATTTGGTATTAGAGCTTTGGTTATTATGGCTAGTCGTTGTTGTAGTGCTCATGAAAGGGATCTTTGTGATATTGAAATTAATGATTTAGGAAGACAAGCTCAACAACTCTAGCAAATTTTGGAACAAAGTCATCCATTTTAACATGATGTTCAAAGTCATAATGAAGAAGATGATATTAACCTTTTCATCATGCTCACAATCAACATTTAAGTCGTGAATCTACCCCTCCTTCCCCTCGAACCATAAGGAATTGTAACTTTCATCATGAATTCAACATCAAAGTTGATTTACCAGAATTTAAAGGAATGATGCAATCAAATGAATTTCTTGATTGGCTCCATACTGTTGAAAGAGTTTTGACTATAAAGATGTGCTTGATTACTGTAAAGTCAAACTTGTAGCAGTAAAGTTATGAAAATATGCTTCTTTATGACAAAAAATCTTAAAAAAATGTGATCGTGAAGGAAGAAGAAGAATTATAGCATGAAGAAAATGAAGAGGGAGCTTAAGAGAAAATATATTCCTGACAAGTATAGATAAGATGTTTTTTCTTTAGTTTCATAATTTTTGATAGGAGTTATCCAATGAAGAATATGCTGTTGAATTTGATCTTCTCTTGATGAAGTGTGATTGAACTAGAGGAGCAAATTATAGCTTGCTATTTTGGAGGATTGAAGCTTGAGATTAGTAATATGGTGCAATTACAACCTTATTGGAGTTATAATGATATATGTAAACTTGCTCTCAAGTTAGAAAAGCAATAAAAGGAGACTCGTGGTAGCAGTTTTCAATCTTTTATCTATGATGGTTCTTCTAATCAAGGTAATAATTCTACTTCTAAGTTTGTTCAAGCTTACTAAATCTACTTCAAAATCTGTTTCTAAAGGAGATGCAGGAGCTGGTTCTAAACAACCATTAAGCTCTATTAGCAATAACTCTTGTTGATGTTTCAAATGCCAAGGATATGGACATATTGCTTCTGAAAACCCAAATCACAAAATTATCACTTTAGTTGAAGAAGAATATGATCATGATCTTAATAGGGAATTGCTAGAAAATCAAGAAGTTTCAACTGAAGATGGTGAAATAACTTATGCTAATCAGGGTGAATCTCTTGTGGTTTAGAAAAATCTGATAAATACTCTTGAAGAAATGGAAGATTATTAGCTTCAAAAGAATATCTTTCATATAAAATGCACTTCAAATAGCAAGGTGTGTGACGTGATAATCGACGGTGGTAGTTTTGAAAATGTAATATCTACTCAGATGATGGATAAATTAAATTTAAAAACAAAGAAGCATCCTTAACCCTATAAGCTTTCATGGCTCCAGAAAGACAATGAAATCAAGGTAAACAAATGCTGCCTTGTATCATTTTCCATTAGTAAACATTATAAAGATGAAGTTTTGTGTAATGTTGTTTCCATGGATGCCTATCATTTATTTCTTGGTTGCCTTTGGCAATTTGCTAGAAAAACTATTTATGATAGATATAAAAATACTTGTATTTTTGTTGAAGATGGTATCAAGGTCATTTTGGCTCCTTTTAAATTAGAAAAATTTTCAAACCTTCAAAAGGGGAGGAAAGTAGTCTACTAACATTCTCAGGATGCATGAAAGAGTTAGAAATGAGCAATAGAGCTTATGTTCTTATAGTTTTAGAGGAAAATGAGGATAATGGAGTTTCACCTCCTATAATGAAATAGTTACTTGAAGAATATCATGACTTTATTCCTAAAAAAGTTTCATCTGATCTTTCATCCTTGAGAGGGATATTCAACATTGTATTGATCTTATACCAAGGTCTGCTATTTTACTAAATAAAGCAGCTTACAAATGAGTTCAAAGGAGCATGAAGAATTGTAAAGACATGTGAATGATCTTTTAACAAAAGGCTTGGTAAGGAAAAACATGAGCCCTTGTGCTGCGCTAGCTCTCCTTATTCCTAAAAAGGATGAGTCTTGGAGTATGTGTAGATAGAAGAGCAATGAATTATAACACTATTGGCAATCGCTTCTCCATTTCTCAACTTGATGATCTGCTAGACCAACTTCATGGTGTTAACATATTCTTAAAAGTTGATCTTCGCAGTGGTCATCATCAAATCGGAATGAGACTTGGAGATGAATGGAAGAGTGCTTTCAAAACATAACATGGTCTTTATGAATGGATGATAATGCCATTTAGTCTCTCTAATGCTTCTAGTATATTTATGTGCATAATGAATCATATTTTTAACCATTCTATTGAAAAATTTATTGTTGTATACTTTGATGATATTCTGATATATAACAAAGGTGAAGAGCAATACTTGTAGTATGTTTGTGAGGTTTTCGATGCTTTGCGAAAGCAAAAGCTATATGTTAACTTAAGCAAATGCAGATTCTTCACTTATTCACTCATTTTTTAGGGCTATGTTGTATCAAAAGATGGATCTAGACAAGGTTGAAGCTATCATATAAATTGGCTTGAGCCAAAAACACTCCATGATATTCAAAGTCTTCATGGACTTACCTTATTCTATAGGTGATTCATCAAAGGATTCAATTCAATTGTTGCTCCTATCACTGAATGGTTACAAAGATATGGCTTCAATTGGACTCATAAAGCAAAAAAGAGTTTTGAACTCATCAAAACGAAGGTCACAGAAGCAAGCCCCTGTTCTTTCACTTTCAAATTTTGATCAAGTCTTTGAAGTTGATTGTGATGCTTCTAATATGAGAATTGGTGCTGTTCTTAGCCAAAAAGGTAAACCAATTGCCTTCTTTAGTGAAAAATTGAATGAATCTTGCAAAAATTACTCCACTTATGATAAAGAATTTTATGCAATTTTTTGAGCATTAAATCATTGAAGTCAATATTTTCTTCCCAAACCATTTGCTCTCTTTCAGATCATGAAGCTCTAAAATATATCAATAGCCAGCAAAAACTCAGTAGGCAACATGCTTCATGGGTTGAATTTCTTCAAGCTTATAATTTCACTATCAAGCATAAGTCTAGAGCTCAGAATATTGTAACTATGCATTGAGCAAGAAATATTCTTTGCTTACGCAAATGCAGGTAAAGTACTGAAATTTTAAATTTTTTAGGAGCTTTATGAAAATGATCCTTATTTTGCTAAATTTTAGGAAAATTATAAAAAATGGTTTCCAATGCCATTTTTTGCTACTGATGGTTATCTTTCAAATCCAATTGCCTATGTGTTCCACAATGTTCTTTAAAGAAGTCAATTATTATGGAAGCTTATGAAGATGGTCTTGGAGGACATTTTGGAAGACATAAAACTCTGGTTCTTGTGCAATAAAATTTTTACTAATAAAAAATGAAAAGGGACATTAGCAGGTATGCGAAGTGTTGTAAAATTTGTCATACAGCCAAAATCCATAACCAAAATATTGATTTGTATACTCCACTTCCAATCCCTAATGCTCCTTAGAAATATGTTTAGATTTTATAGTTGGTTTTCCTAGAACTCAAAGAAACAAAGATTCAATCATGGTTGTCATTGATCTCTTCTCCAAAATGGCATATTTTGTTCCTCGCTATAAGACTTCTAATGCCTCTCATATTGCTTTCTTATACTTTCAAGAGATTATAAAACTACATAGAATTCCAAAATCCATTATTTACATTCAAAACTTTTAAGTCATTTTTGGTGTTCTCTCTGAAGTAAATTGGGAACTAATCTAAATTTTAGTTTTTCTTATCATTCCCAAACTGATGTCAAACGAAAGTTGTCAATTGAAGTGTGAAAAATCTTTTAAGAAGTTATATAGGGAAAAATTACGCTAGTGGGATCTTATTTTGGCGTAAATTGAATTTGCTTACAATCAGTATACAAGTCAAACTATTGGACTTAGTACATTTCAAGTTGTCTAGGCCAAAATCCCAAAAATCCTTAAGACTTAACGCCACTTTCTACTACTACTTATTTCAGCTGAAGAGAGAGTAAAAAGAATTAAAACACTCCATGAACAAGTTTGTAAAAAGATTGCTAAACAAAATCAAAATACATAAGAAATGCCAACAAACACAGGAAGTATGTTGAATTCAAAGAAGAAGACCTAGTATGGTTTCATCTTTGAAAGGATCACTTTCTCAAAGGAAAGTATGCTAAACTCTATCGGGCTGCTGGTCCTTTTAAGGTCCTTCAACGTATTAATGTTGCTGATTTGTCATTCTATCATAGAGAAAATAATATTGAAAAACCAAAGACAAGTCTTTTTCAACCAGAAGAGATTGGCATAGAGTGTCCTCTTTGATGGTAATGACTTGGGAACCAAAAAGATTAAAGATGAATTCAATGGTCTCTTAGTTTTTTAAGTATTTAAGACTCCTTTTCAAGGAGAGTTATTTCCTAAAATTTTTGCCAGGCAAGTAATATATTCTAGGAAGCTTAACAAATTAGGATTCTAAAGCATCTTACGGATTTCGATTTGGAGTTTTTTTTTTTAGAAAGTTGATAGATATTCTCAAGAAGAATTATGCAGTCTCATATACTCTGAATAGGAAGAAATCCTTCTATCTTCTCAAGTCTTTTTATTTTTTCATGATTTTAAATGAGGATAGTAATCTAATAATATCTTGAAGTAATTAGCTAATATTAATTTTAGAATTTACTCATACTTGAAAGGTTGTTTCGAATCTTTTATAAATATCTAGTCATGTAAGCCTTTGGAAGAAATGGATAAAAAATTTAATATAAATATTGAAGAAGATCTTCCTTTTCTTATCAAACTTTGTATCTTTTTGCTAAATTTTGCTTAGAGTGGTGAGTTCTTAAAGCTCTGTATCTCTAGTGAAGTTTTTTTGGGTGATAGTTATCCTGTATTTCTTAGATTCTAACTTGGATGGTGAACTTATATCCAATTCCTCTTAATTCCAATTCTGAGTCTCGGCATCATGGTTATCCAAGGGGCTTATCAAAATTAACTGTGGTGTAGACTTTTATTTGATTATCCAATATAAAATACGTAGGCAGATATTGAACTCTAACATAGAATCTTTATTTGATACATCAAAATATAATGTAACACAATAAACGTTAACTTCTGAAATCCAGTATCAGTTTGCAAGGAGGGGTGGGATGCTCTGTTCATTCCTGAAGAAGTTGCCAGGATCAACATTAGCCTTAACATATGCCAGTCTTTTGAAGTTATTCTTGAAATACTTTGAACCCCAAGCCCTTGCTTCGGTGTAAGTTGTATGGTTCTGAGTTCTACCAAGGTCAATGTCCTTGTAATTGAGATAGGCAGCCCTTGGATGGCGAGAGACATGTGGAGTCATGAAGCCATACAGCTTCCTCATCCAATCCAGATGTCTTTCTGTCACTGCAGGATCAATCTCAAACCACCTCATGAAGTACTGAATGATATACAGATTTCCCTTCCTGTGAGGGAAAGGAATTGCTGATTCTGAGATCTCACTCAGCCTTCCACCAAAGGGTTCCATTATCATCACCAAGGGTTCATCCTTCGCTTCCAGAAGAAATTTCCATATCTTTTTCCACTCGGTCTCAGGAATTGGCTCTCTCACAAAGTCTGATTTAGCTTTGAAGGAGCTGTTGTATTCGGGAGTCCTCTCCAATAAGATCTCTGAGCTTCTATTAGCGTAGCCTGCAAAGAAGAGAACAGACTCCAACCAACTCATCTCTGAACCTGAGCAGTACTTGGCCTCAAAACCCAATTCAGGAAAGCTCTTTTCCATCAAGGGGACAAGTTCTTTACATGTCCCAAGGAAAAGGGAGTTGAACGTAGCTTGAATGGTTCTATTTCCTGCTGCTAAATCACCAACAGCTTCAGCGCTGACTCTTATGTAAAGATTCTCATCAAACTCGTGCGCAATTTGCTGCCACCTGCTTACAAGGTGCGTAGCATTCTGGCTCAAGTTTCGGTTTATATTAAATGCAGTTACTGTAGGTGGAACACCCACCAAGTTGATTTTATAGGAGAGGACAACGCCAAAGCTTGCTGCGCCACCTCCTCTTATGGCCCAAAATAGGTCCTCACCCATGGATTCTCGGTTCAGTAGCCTGCCATCGACGTCCACCAACAGTGCATCAATGACATTATCCGCAGCTGTGCCGTACTTCCTTGACAAGGTCCCGATCCCACCGCCACTGATGTGGCCGCCAACTCCGACAGTGGGACATGTTCCTGCGGTGAAACCAGTGGTCTTGTTCTTAACCCCAACGGTGTAATAAAGTTCTCCAAGCGTTGCACCAGCCTGAACCCAAGCTGTGCCATGCTCCGCGTCGACTGTGATCGATCGGAGGCTGGCAAGGTCGACGATGATGAAGTCCTCATCGTCTGAAACATAAGACATGCCCTCGTAATCATGGCCACCACTCCGGACCCTGATATTAAGGCCATGCTTCCTGCTGCAGAGGACGGAGGCTTGAACATGGGATTCATTTGTTGGTGTGACAATGAGGACAGGCTTCACTGTAGTGGATGAGTAGAGGAAGCGGATATTTTGGATGGAAGATCGAAGGACAGTGCTGTAGGCAGTGGTATTTGGTGTATACACTAGATGGGAGGATGCATTGGAGGGTTGAGTGTTGTTGAGGAAGCATTGGAGGAAGTTTTCATGGATTGTGTTGGAAGCTATGATGGAAGATGTAGCTGTTAGAAGCAAGAGAGAAAGAACAAGATTTCTGAACGATGATAGAGCCATTGTTGATTTTGCAATCTTTTCTCTTTTGCTGATGATGATGGTTCTTGTTCTGGCGAAGGTGGCTATTTATAGAGAAAACCCATGAAGTGTGAAGGTGTCGAAGAAAAAGTGGGAAACATGTGATGGAATTGTTTTCGTCCATCCGTCATGATGCAGCGTAGACTTCTGGAAGGGATTTGGCAGAAGGCTCTGTAACGAGAAAGGAAGTCATCGCAAATTTTTCAAAGCATTCATTCATGTCTTCTTTGTTTTTCTTCCGTTTACTAGAAGTTTTCGCTGTTGAGTTGGTCAAAACCAATATGCCAGGGATGAACATATCATAGAGGCAATTTGCTGCCTTTACGCAAATAGTTTTGTGGTCATATCATCCTGCCATATTTTAACTTTTTTTTTTTTTTTTTCGAGACTGATAAGATTGCATGCTCAGCAAGTTTTAGATGTGAAACCCATTTGTAAGGCTGCATCTTGATAATCTTACGTAATAGTAATCCTAAATAATTCTATACCTTTAGAATTATGGCCTAATCCAATAATTAATCCTATGCCAATTTTGAGAGTAGATATCTCACAATATTCTTAAGCGACGATCTTAACTTAAATTTAAGGACCAAAATATCCTTCATTTATATAAAAAATTTATTATTTTCATATTAATATAATATAATTTAATACTATAAATTATATTATAATAATATAATATATTATTATTGTGATATAACATTATAATATTATATTATAATGTTAATTAAAATGTCATAATATAATATGATATTATAACATAATACTATATTATTATAATATGATATTACAATCATATTATAATTTGATTTAAATATTATAATAATAAATTATCATAATAATTACATAATGTATCAAAGTAGTTTTGGTATTATATGGTTAATTTTTTTGAATTTTCGTAGCATAGCAAATAACTTCAATAGGGATATTCTAAGATCTTTAATCACTACGATATAATATACCAAACGTTATAATTTTATGACATCAAGGATAAGAAGACTGCAGAATAATGATCATCAATGATCTAAAATCTTGTAATGACCTCATTTTGGTAACCAAAGGCTCAATTAGTTCATTGACGTGATGTGGCAACCAAAAAGTTGGCTCGTGGTAAGTACTTCACAAATTCTGAATTGCCACATCAGCTAAGTAAATCAAGTTACGATATAACTGGTGATCAGAAACAGTACATTTTGTTAGAATTCCATTAATTAGTATTTTTGGTAGCCGTCTATTAACATTTTTGGTCTTCAGGTCAAAAAACAATAACCATCATATATATACAAGCCTTATCCTAGTTAATAGTCATACGCTGAC
>UESW01004734.1:389966-488216 GCA_900491605.1 Calamus simplicifolius | reverse complement strand
CTCTCCCAGCCGTCGATCCCTTAACAGACAAGGCGTGGATTCTAACGGCCCCACAACGGCCTGATTCTGTCTACCCCCGTATCGTAACAACCTCAGAACCTTCCAGAAGATGCTCAAGTCCCCAGGTGACAGTCTATAAGTATCAGATTAACAGATTCCCTCAGGTACGCACGCAACTCTGTACGCACACCTCCACTCTCACTCTCCGCCCTTTGGAGCCTCCGATTGGCCGCCCCCGGAGAGGTCTCCCGGAGAGATCCACCTCTCATTGTCTGGTTGATCGCCGATTCCTTCCCCACTGACTTGAGCGTCGGAGGGTCTTCCGCGGAGGACCACCCCCAGCGTCCCTCCGCGTGTGGGCTTCTTTTGCAGGTCCGCCGCACCCCCTCTCCCGGAGATCGACCGCGCCCGAGTCGGAGGACGGATCCCGGCGGCAACAGATTGGCGCTAGAGGAAGGGCCTCAAGTCCCGTTAAAACTTGAAGAAAGGAGACAAGGATCTTAATCCGGAGAAGAACCTCTCTGATGGCCAACCGAAGAGAGCAACCTCTGATGCCCAAGATCAGGTCGCCTCCCAGAGGCCTGATCCGACTGGCGCCACAGCGCCACAACCCCCACCTGTCGAGACTCCGTCGCCGCCTGCCATTCCGGTGACCCAGGACCAGTTTGCTACGCTGGTCCAGCAAGTCCAGGCTCTTACCCACCTGGTCAGGAGCGCCTTACGGCTCCTCCTGCTTCGCATCCCCAGAAAGAAGCGGCGACTTCTTCTTCGCCGGCAACCTCCTCCTCTGATCCGCATGAATCAGCGGATCCCCCACATCGCCCCAGGGGGACAAACCGGTCCCTCGAACCGGTTACGATAGAGATCCTCCCAGATCTCGGCGAGCCCGCTCCCTCTCTCCGGCGACGTCTCACCATGATTCGACGCCATCCTTGCGGTTCTCGCGCCCAGCCCCTCCTCTAGCCGGTGAGGAGGAGATCCGCCGTCAGATCCAAGAGATGCGTCAGGAGCTGGACGCCGCCAAGCAGACCCATCTGCCCCAGCCCAAAGCAGAGCAGGGCATCCCTTTCTCTAAGGGAATCATGGAGGAAGTGATTCCCTCCCACGTTAAGCTGCCAACCGTCGAGCCCTATCACGGCTCCACTGATCCGGACGACCATCTCAGCAGCTTCCGGTCAATAATGATGTTCCACGGAGCATCCGATGCGATCCTCTGCCGAGCCTTCCCATCCACCCTCAGAGGATCCGCCCGAACCTGGTTCAACGCCTTGAAACCGGGTTCCATTGATTCATTCGACGAGCTGAGCCACCTTTTTATTGGCCAGTTCGTCAGCAGCCGCCGCCACCGACGGAGATCCGACTCCCTCTCCGAAGTCAAGCAGAGAGAGGGGGAGTCCTTGAGAAATTATCTTGGCCGTTTCAACAAGGCCATGTTGGAGGTGGACCACCTTAATCATGAGGTGGCTATGTCCGCCCTAGCGGGGGGAGTTTCAAAGGAGAGCGACTTCTATCTGGCAATGGAGGTCAGCTACCCCCCATGTCTGTCTGATATGATGGCCCTTGCGGACAAGTACGCTAGGGTCGAGGAGTCGCGGAGAGTGGCCCGCGCTGAGCAAGCAAGAAAGAAGCAAGAGCCCAAAGCTCCCGACAGACACCGCCCTGTCCGTCGGCCAAGTCCGCCCCGCCGCCAAGAGTCCCTCCGCTGCCGCCAAGGAATCGCTCCCGGAGTCCTCCCAGGCGATTCGATCGCTATACTCCGCTGACTGTGCCCCGGCGCAGATCCTCATGGAGATAGAGCGCCAACTTCCCCGGCCAGTACCTCTCCGAGGGAACCCGACCCGAAGAGATCCCGCCAAGTACTGCCGCTACCATAGGGAGCATGGTCATGACACTGAAGAATGCTGGCAGCTGAAGAATGAATCGAGAGACTGATTCGGCGGGGACGGCTGGACCAGTTCAGAAGAGCACCCGAGCCGCAGCAACAAGGAGGTGATCGCCAGCCCGAGCTCCCACAACTCCCTCCTCCACCAAATCCGCCTGTGGTTGGCCGTATCAACATGATTGAGGAGGCCGGCGGATCGAGCTCCAGGGGCGACGGTGATGCACCGGTGCCGAAGAAGGCACGCACGGCGAACTTTCCTTTTCTGATGATGATCTTCTTGGGATACAGCTCCCCCACGATGACGCACTTGTTGTATCCCTTAACTTGAACAATTATGATGTAAGCCGAATCCTCGTCGATAGTGGAAGTTCGGTAAACGTTTTGTACCTCGTGTGTTGCCAGGATGAAATTGCTCATGGAAAACCTTCGAGCCGTGGATTCCACCCTGATGGGATTCACCGGCGACGTCATCATCCCAGAAGGAATCGTCACCCTGACGGTCCGCGCAGGAACCTGGCCCCTCGTAACCATTGTACAGACCGACTTTCTTGGTGACCGACCTCAGGTCCCCATATAACGCCATATTCGGCAGGCCGGGTTGATGTCCCTTAAGGCGGTTGTCTCTATCCCACATCTATCTATGAAGTTCCCCACCGAGCGAGGAGTTGGAGTGGTTCGGGGAAGTCAGGCCATGGCTCGGCAATGTTTCGTCACGAGCCTTCAGTCCAGAATTCCCGAAGGTTGACGGGCTAGACGCTCGTGAGGACTTCGCCGAACAGCGGGAGAACCGGCGGAAGAGCTGGAAGAAGTACCGCTAGACGAAGCTCGGCCCGACCGAACCATAAGGATCGGGTCGCTACTCGAAGGAGAGCCTCGTCGCGAGCTGATCAGATTCCTCCAAAGCAATGCGGACATCTTCGCCTGGACCGCCTCCGACATGCCAGGGATTACCCCGAGGTCCTCGTCCATCGCCTCAATGTGGACGAGATCACAGGCCTGTTAAGCAGAAGAAGAGAAGCTTCGCCCCAGAACGGCAAAAAGCCATTGAAGAGGAGGTCGACAAACTCATCAAAGCCAATTTTGTCCGGGAGGTGAATTATCCAAGTTGGTTGTCAAATGTCGTCATGGTGAAAAAGTCGAATGGCAAATGGAGGATCTGCATCGACTTCACCGACCTCAACAAGGCATGCCCAAAGGACAGCTTCCCCCTCCCTCGGATCGACCAGCTCGTGGACGCCACCTCAGGCCACCAAATGCTGTCATTCATGGATGCCTATTCGGCTACAATCAGATCCGGATGGCCCCCGAAGATGAAGAAAAGACCGCCTTCATAACCGACCGAGGTACCTACTGTTACCGAGTTATGCCTTTCGGTCTTAAAAATGCAGGAGCGACCTACCAGCGGCTGGTCAACAAGGTGTTCAAGGAGCAAATCGGCCGGAACATGGAGGTGTACGTAGATGATATGCTGGTCAAAAGCAAGGAAGCGCTGCGGCATGTTGAGGACCTCGCGGAGAGCTTTGCCACACTGCGCAAATATGGGATGAAGCTCAACCCGACCAAGTGTGCCTTCGGCGTCAATTCCGGGAAATTCCTCGGCTTCATGGTCTCCCAGCGGGGTATCGAGGCTAACCCTCAGAAGATTCAAGCTCTCCAACGAATGGCGCCCCAGCATCTATTAAGGAGGTCCAGCGCTTAACCGGGAGGATAGCGGCCCTTAACCGCTTCGTGGCTCGGTCAGCCGAGAGATGCCTCCCCTTCTTCAAAACTCTCCGATCGGCCAAAAATTTCCAGTGGACTCCTGAGTGCCAGAAATCATTTCAAGATCTCAAGAAGTACCTCGGCTCGCCTCCACTTCTCAGTAGTCCGATCCCGGGGAGACTCTATTTCTGTACCTGGCCGTTTCAGAGGGCGCAGTTTGCTCGGTGCTAGTCAAAGAAGAAAGCAAAGTCCAGAGGCCGATCTACTATGTGAGTAGGCTGCTCCGCGATGCGGAGACGAGGTACACCAGGATTGAGAAGATGTGCTGGCTTTGATCACCTCAGTCCGGAAGCTACGGCCTTATTTTCAAGCACATTCAGTGACGGTCCTCACCGATCAACCCATCAAGGCGGTGGTCCACCGTCCAGAAACATCGGGGAGATGACCAAATGGGCCGTCGAACTAAGCGAGCATGACATACATTTTCAACCTCGCCCGGCCATCAAAGCCCAAGTGCTGGCCGATTTCCTCCTCGAGTGTACCATCCCAGAAGACGGCTCTACCCCAAAAATCCCGAAGGACCAAAGCCTGAAGCTCGGTGGCTCCTTCACGTCGATGGGTCGTCCAATGCCCATCACTCCGGTGCGGGTCTAGTCTCACCAGCCCAGAGGGAATGATCTTCGAATATGGCGTCCGATTCTCCTTCCCGGCTTCCAACAACGAAGCCGAGTACGAGGCCCTGTTAGCTGGTCTCCGGATCGCCCGCAACCTGAAGGTGGAAAAGCTTAACGCCTTCACCGACTCTCAGCTGGTGGCCGGCCATGTGCGGGGAGAGTTTGAAGCCCGAGAACCCAACATGATCCGATATCTCCAAGAGGTGCGCGGCCTACTTCCCCATTTTGCCGAGTTTGAAATTGTTCAAATTCCTAGATCGGAAAACGCCCGTGCCGACCTACTCTCCCGATTGGCAACCGCGGAGACGATGGATGCTGAACAAAAATTCCATCTGGAGACTCTGGAAAAGCCGAGTATCATGGAAGCCGATCGGGTGATGCAAATCGAGGCCGAACCATCCTGGTTCGACCCTATCCTCAACTATCTCAAAGAAGGGTCGCTCCCATCCGACCGAAGAGAGGCCAGGAAATTGAAGCTGCAGGCGACCCACTATGTATTGATTGACAGCCAACTTTACAAGCGGTCTTTTTCTATGCCGCTGCTCAGATGCCTCCGCCCATCCGAGGCGAACTATGCTCTACGAGAGGTACATGAAGGGATTTGCGGCAACCATCTGGGAGCCGGTCCCTATGCCACAAGGTGCTACGGCAAGGCTATTACTGGCCGACCATGCAGAAAGACGCGGACGACCTAGTCCGAGCCTGTGACGCCTGCCAGAGACATTCAAGCATCCAGAGGCTCCCTTCCGCCGAGCTAGTCTCTATATCCTCCGCCTGGCCCTTTGCCAAGTGGGGGATGGACATCCTCGGCCCATTCCCGCTTGCGACGGGACAGCGGAAATTCTTATTTGTCGCCATCGACTACTTCACCAAGTGGGTTGAAGCGGAAGCAGTTGCGCAAATCACCGAAGCACGGGCCAGAGACTTTGTATGGAGGTCCATCGTCTGCCGGTTCGGCCTCCCCCACACCATAATCACCGATAACGGTAAGCAGTTCGACAATTCCAAGTTCCGCCAATTCTGCGAGGAACACGGAATCCGTCACCACCTTACTCGGTCGGGCACCCACAAGCCAACGGAGCGGCCGAAGTGACCAACAGGACTCTCCTCCAAGGAATCAAAGCTCGCCTCTCCAGAGCCCAAGGCAGGTGGGCGGATGAGCTACACCATGTCTTATGGGCCTATCGCACCACCCCGAGATTCCGACGGGCGAGACTCCATTTCGAATGGCTTTTGGCACGGAGGCCGTCATCCCTGTGGAAATAGGCCTCCCATCTTTGCGGGTGGAGAGTTATTCAGAGGAAGCCAGCAACGAGCAACTCCGCACCAACCTCGACTTGGTAGAGGAAGTCAGAGAGAAGCCCGAATCAGGACGGCCGCCTATCAACAGAGGGTGGCTCGGTACCATGCCTCCAGGGTCAAGGGGAAAACCTTCCTACCCGGCGACCTCGTCCTCCGAAAAGCTTCTGTATCCAAACCGCTGGAGCAAGGAAAGCTGGCGCCGAACTGGGAGGGCCCGTACCAAATCACGGAGATCATTGGGCCGGGAACCTACAAGCTGCAGGATCTTGATGGGAAATCCATCCCCCGAACGTGGAACTCGGACAACCTCCGCATACTATCAATAGGGTACGTCCCTCATGCTCGCCAGTTATCTATTTTCCCGCAGCTTACTGTATGAATCGATTATGCACCATATTGCCATAAATCATAAAAGGAAATAAATGCTGCTTACCAATCCTCGGTACAACCGAGTTATCTGCCTGGACAGGAAATCTCCGAACCTTGGCAGGGCCAAGTAAAATCTCCGAACCTTGGCAGGGCCAAGTAAAACAAAGTCTCCGAACCTCGGCTGGGCCGAGCAACAAATCTCCGAACCTTGGCAGGGCCAAGTAAAACAAAGTCTCCGAACCTCGGCTGGGCCGAGCAACAAATCTCCGAACCTTGGCAGGGCCAAGTAAAACAAAGTCTCCGAACCTTGGCAGGGCCAAGTAAAACAAAGTCTCCGAACCTCGGCTGGGCCGAGCAACAAATCTCCGAACCTTGGCAGGGCCAAGTAAAACAATCTCCGAACCTCGGCTGGGCCGAGCAACAAATCTCCGAACCTGGCAGGGCCAAGTAAAACAAAGTCTCTGAACCTTGGCAGGGCCAAGTAAAACAAAGTCTCCGAACCTTGGCAGGGCCAAGTAAAACAAAGTCTCCGAACCTCGGCTGGGCCGAGCAACAAATCTCCAACCTTGGCAGGACCAAGTAAAACAAAGTCTCCGAACCTCGCTGGGCCGAGCAACAAATCTCCGAACCTTGGCAGGGCCAAGTAAAACAAAGTCTCCGAACCTTGGCAGGGCCAAGTAAAACAAAGTCTCCGAACCTTGGCAGGGCCAAGTAAAACAAAGTCTCCGAACCTCGGCTGGGCCGAGCAACAAATCTCCGAACCTTGGCAGGGCCAAGTAAAACAAAGTCTCCGAACCTCGGCTGGGCCGAGCAACAAATCTCCGAACCTTGGCAGGGCCAAGTAAAACAAAGTCTCCGAACCTCGGCTGGGCCGAGCAACAAATCTCCGAACCTTGGCAGGGCCAAGTAAAACAAAGTCTCCAAACCTTGGCAGGGCCAAGTAAAACAAAGTCTCCGAACCTCGGCTGGGCCGAGCAACAAATCTCCGAACCTTGGCAGGGCCAAGTAAAACAAAGTCTCCGAACCTTGGCAGGGCCAAGTAAAACAAAGTCTTCCAACCTCGGCTAGGCCGAGCAACAAATCTCCGAACCTTGGCAGGGCCAAGTAAAACAAATCTCCGAACCTTGGCAGGGCCAAGTAAAACAAGTCTCCGAACCTTGGCAGGGCCAAGTAAAACAAAGTCTCCGAACCTTGGCAGGGCCAAGTAAAACAAAGTCTCCGAACCTCGGCTGGGCTGAGCAACAAGTCTCCGAACCTTGGCAGGGCCAAGTAAAACAAAGTCTCCGAACCTCGGCTGGGCCGAGCAACAAATCTCCGAACCTCGACTGGGCCGAGCGATAAATCCCCCGAGCCATGGCAAGGCAAGGTAAGAACCATTCGGGCTGAGACCCCAGCGAAAGGTCTAAACCTACAAGCCTCGACCAAAGCCGAACGGCCCCCCCAGACTGTCCCCCAAGGGACTTCGCCCGGTTCGAAAACGGGTGCTGAACGAAAACCACCGGCATACGAAAAATGCCACCGTTGGCAGAACTCCCCCAAGAGGCTATAAAGCCTCACGTGACCGGTCAAGGGCCCCAGGCTGGGCCGGGAAATTCTCCCTAGCAGTAAGAAAACCTCTGGGCGATCCCCCCTATAACTCGCCATTTGAAATATCTACGATTAATACGCAGGGCGACGGGACCAAACCGACACCCAGGTCCGTCGAGCGTATTGAGGTAATCATTCTCAAAGAAGAAAGAAATTCCTGAGAACGAGTCTATTTTCCATTTAAATAAAAAAGAGCTACTGCGAGGCACAAGACACGGAAAAACAAAAGTGAAAACGGGAACGGGCAAAGGCCCCGGAGTCAGTCGCCCCCAGAGGCCAACAGCTCCTCCAGACGCCCCGCCAGCTCGGCCACCTGCTGACGGAGGGACACGATCTCCTCCTCCTGCCGGTCCATTATCCGGCGTAGGGTTTCCGCCTCCCGGACCGAGACATCCAAGAGTTCTTCGGCGGTCCTCGCGAGCTGCTCATTGATTGCAAAGCCCGACGCGAGGGTCAGCCCATCGACGGTAACAGAGATACTCTCCCCTCCGAGTACGGCGGGCCGCTAACCGAGGAATACGAATCACTCGGCGATCGCGCTAGAGAGGCCATTCTTCTTCGGAGCTCAGACCGAGGGATGGCCGAAGTCAATCCCCCTCGGTCATATTTATACCCGCCAGGAAGGTGTCCCGATCGGCCACGCCGTGAACGCCGATCTATGAGAGTTTGCCGCGTGTCACCATTTTAATGCATGAGAAATCCGAAGAGTCACGCCATATCCCGAGTAAGATCGATAAGCACGAACAGATCGTTCGGGGGTTCCCCAGGCAAACACTTTCCAATCTGTCGCCCCCTGCATTAAATACATTCGGTGCTTCCCCGAGCCGCTCAATACCGCCTCCTTTTTTTCGGAAAATGTGGAAGTCCGCCGATCGACCGATAGCTCGCCCCCTCGGAAAGAGCAGCGTCGCCAATAAATGCATGACAACACGCTGCCCGTTCCACTCGGGCGCCCCCTTTTTACTAAGCGCCACGTGGGCCTAACGCTATGGCCTACAATGGCAGCTGAACCGCTCCCTCCGAGCTACAATAATCTCCAAACCTCGGCAGGGCCGAGCTATAAAATTCTCCGAACCTCGGCAGGGCCGAGCTATAAAATTCTCCGAACCTCGGCAGGGCCGAGCTACCAGTTCTCCAAACCTCGGCAGGGCCGAGCTATAAAATTCTCCGAACCTCGGCAGGGCTGAGCCGCAAAATTCTCCGAACCTCGGCAGGGCCGAGCTATAAAGTTCTCCAAACCTCGGCAGGGCCGAGCCGCAAAATTCTTCGAACCTCGGCAGGGCCGAGCTATAAAGTTCTCCAAACCTCGGCAGGGCCGAGCCGCAAAATTCTCCGAACCTTGGCAGGACCAAGTAAGACGTTCCCTGGAACTCGAAGCTTGACTATCTCAAGTAGCTGGCCCCTGGCACTATGATGAGAAGGGGTGCGGATTCCCTAAGCTTCGGCCAGGACCGACCTACGGTAAACCAAGCTCTAATGAGAGCGGAGCACAAAAGTGCCAGACTCCTGACCCAAGCGAGAAGCGTATTTTGCCAAACGATCTACGAATCGCCGAATACGAGCCTCGATTAGTTCGGACGGTATGAAGTCCTCGTCCAAGGGCAAACAGAACGCTTTTGACGCCCACAAACAACAATGGCAAAAAGCCCGGCACAAGAAGAGATAGAGGTTAAAAAACAAAGTATAACTCTCTTTATTGCCGATCATGATCAATTACAAATGCCTCACAGGCGTTACAAGAGCATTGAAATGCATGAAATAGAGACAAATGCAAAACCCGGGCAACCAAACAATCGTAATCGCGTCCCAGTTGGTTAGGGCCGATAATTGCCCATCGACTCGGACCAATAGTTGCGACTGGCCCCAAGTCAGGATGATATCTTGGTGACCCAACCGGGATATCTGGACGGCAATCCCAGACCACCCAACCGAGGGCGTACTGCCGCTCCATGCCATGGCTTAATGACAAGGAGTCGGCGAACGAGGCGCTCTCACCCCATCCCCAAGCGGCTGATCCCGGGAGTCCGAACCAGGGAAGGGGGTGAAATACACACAAACCATGGGAGGCCCGCATGCACTCCGACCTTGCATCTCCGAGCAGGAGTCGCAGAGATAACGCAGGAAGCGCATATGTACGCTTTCCGTATGATCTCTGCGCCCCTCGCACGCGCTCTCCGTATGATCCCCGAAACTTGTCCCCTAAGGGCGAGCCATCCTCCAGTTGCTCCCCGGTCGCCCCAGCTATCCGGCGGCAAGGAGCCCATGAAAAGAAAAGTCGATCCTCCCACTCGTAACAACGGAGAAATGAGCATGGTAAGAGCTCTGGCGAGAAAAGAACTTTGGGGATAACCAGATGAGACCTCCTTTTCCCTTTTTATAGGTGGAAATGGACCAGGAAAGGCCACCCAGGCTGCGCGTCCCAAGATTCAAATTTCCAAGTAGTACTTCCACGTGGTCTCCCAAGATTGGCGCCCCACTGCGCGCCAAAACCACCGCCCGAACTAGGACATGTACGAAGATCCCCTCCTGATCTCGAATCACAGTCACTAAATGCAGGAAATCATCCGTTGACGCTTCGAAAACCGGCGGGCTCAGAAAATCGTCCTTCGAAAAGTACTGTCCAATAGTGGACGGTTGCGTGCGCGTCACAACGAGGCAACCTGCGTGGGAAAAGACCACCTTCCGGAAAGCTCTGATGCAGCTTTATGCCCCCCACTGAGCCGTATCACCATTTCTAGTAAAGAAAAAACCGAATCGCCTGCAGGACAGCAGGACACTGCCAGGATGGCAGAAATCACGCTGACCTGTTTTCGCCCGTCGGCCCTAGCCGACCTACTTATATCCGTCGGCCCACGACGACCTACTTATATCCGTCGGCCCTAGCCGACCTACTTATATCCGTCGGCCCACGACGACCTACTTATATCCGTCGGTCCTAGCCGACCTACTTATATCCATCGGCCCACGACGACCTACTTATATCCGTCGGCCCTAGCCGACCTACTTATATCCGTCGGCCCACGATGACCTACTTATATCCGTCGGCCCTAGCCGACCTACTTATATCCGTCGGCCCACGATGACCTACTTATATCCGTCGACCCTAGCCGACCCACTTATGTCCGTCGGCCCTAGCCGACCCTTTATCCATCGGCCCACGCCGACCTACTTATGTTCGTCGGTCCCAACCGGCCTACTCTGCCCCTCGGCTCTGGCCGATCTATTTTGCCTGTCGGCCATAGCCGGCTTGCTTCGCCCATCGGTACGAGCTAACGCGTTTGCATAGTCTTGGGATAAAGATAACCCAAGATCGCCAGCGAGCCACAGACTGCTCAAGGCAAAATTGAGCGACGATGAGATCAAACCGAGACAACACTTAAGTCTAAACAGTAAGCTCTTTTATTGAAGGACGACAAATAAACAAAGTACAATAACAACTCCTACGAACCAGGAGCCGCATCAGCCTTTGAGGAACCCTCAGTTGCGCCTGCGGAGGCATGACCAGACTCACCTTTCTCCAATGATCTCGCCCCCTCGGTGGCTGTTTGCGACCGTCCCTCAGAAATTGCAGCTTCGCTGGGACTAGGGGCGGCGCCAGGTTCGCCGTCAGAAACATCGACACGTTCGTCTTCGTCGTCTTCTTCCTCATCTTCGTCTCCTTCTGAATCTTCAACACTCAGAAAAGAGAGGTCCCACTCCGGGCGCTCGCTAAGAATCCGTTGCTTACACTCTTCCATCCCATGATGGAAGGCGTCAACGCTAATAGCGTCCTGCCTACCCCTGAAAATGGCGTGCTGCGTTTTGGCCTCCGCGGTCTGTTTCTCGGCCTCGATCACTTGGGCCTTCAAAATGGCATTTTGTTCCTCAAGCTCGCTGGCCCGTGCCTCGAGTTCCGAGCTCCTGCTGCGAGTGGACGCGAGCACACCTTAGAAAGCCCGAATCTCCGACCCCATCTTCACCATCTGGAAAAAGCTGAAATCAATCGGCATCGCAAGGAGTCAATGGAAAAATAAAGAGGATAAAATGGGAGCATACCTCCCCTCTCGCCTGGCCAGCCTTTTGGCCAGCTCCTCGGCCTCACTCCGTGCTCTTGTCCAGTCAGCGCCGACCAGCTCGACCCTCTCTTGCAGGGTACTAATCTTCGATTGTCTGGCCTCAATCTCTCCGCGAGCTTGCGACAACTCATTACTCACTCGAGTCATCATCCCTTGATGCCACCTGGCGCTCTCCTTCAAATCGGCAATTTCGCCATCACGCCGTTTCAATTCCTCCTCCACTTCATCAAGCATTCTCGCCAGGCGCCTTCTCTCATCGTCGGCCTCCCTCCCCCGCCGACTCATGATCTCACTGTGTTCCCGCTGCATCGCCGCCATCTCCGCGGAATGTTTCGATTTAATTTTCGCCAACTCCAAGCACGCGTCGTTGTTCCTCGCCAGGAGTCCCTGTAACTCCTCCACCCGGCGCTTCTGCTTGGACACCTCATCCACGGCGGCCTGATGTGCCGCCTTCGAGTTCCTGTCCATCGAGTCCATAAGCTCTTCAAATTGTTCAGACGCCTTCAGCCGCGACTGGAGCTCGACATTCTCCCTCCGGGCTTGGACACTGGCCCCCGTCGCCAAACTCAGGCGCCAGCAAATCGCCCGGGAAAGCAAAACGCTCTGCAAAGACAAAAACCGAATAAGCGCCCACGATGGGGTCCATCGGGAAACATCTGCCACATAGGAAAAGTGACTCACCCGCGAAGCGTAGTCCCGGGTCATCCTCATCAAAGTCGTATTATCAATGGCAGGAAGGAGATGGATACTCTCAGCTACACCTTGCTGCCTGAACGCAGCATCGACCAATCCCAGGTCGGCGAACTTGTCCGTCGACGGATCCGCACCTGGATGCAGGACCGACCTTATCATGGCGGAAAACGCCTCATCAATGCTGGCCTCCGAGCCGCTGGGTTGACCAGCCCCGCCTGAGGGACCGACCTGGAAAACCCCCAGCTGAGAAGCCTTCAACCTCTCAGCCTCCTCCATCAAGGCCCTGGCTTGGGCCTCTTCAGATAGCTCGGCCAGCCCAAGCGCTAGCCTCCCCAAAATCTTCTTTGAGGGAGCCCCGATCGTGGGATCCCCACTTTGTTGCGCTCCCTCCACTGATGCATCCTTCCCAGTCGCCACCACTTGCGTCTCCTCCGCGAGCTCCCCCGAGGCCTCGGTCCGACCCGCCTCTTGACCCATCGAGGGCGCCCCGACCTCACTGCTACCAGACTCCCCGGCGGACAGACCAAGTGGGGGCTCCCCCTGAACTTCCTCCGCTGCGGCTATCTCCTCCCCCTCTCCGCTGGAGCCAGTAGTAATCCCGCAGGGGCAATGGGCCCCTCTGCTACGGCCGCCTCCGATGGACCCGCTGCGGGTTCCTCTTTCAAAGGGGACGCGGTCGGACGTGCCAGCGGAGCTTCATCCGAACTATCCGATATCTCCAGTACAAGGGCGCCAGGTGCCGTGGCCATTCTCCCCGGATCCTCCTTCGCCCTCAGCGGTCCTACGGGGACTGCTCCAACGTCTGGCGGGCCTTTGGCAGAGGTGTGGGCCCTTTTCTCGGGCCGGCCGCTGTCCGCACCGCTACCTTCCCCTGGGCGCTTTCCCCTCTTCCTCTTGGAGAGGCTCGACAACGCCAACCTTGTGGCTGTTAAACCGAAATTTGCATACTCAAACCCAAGCGCGGTAATCAAGAAAAATACACAGCGCAGAAAGGAACTCACCTTGAGGATCCAGAGGGCTGAGCCCGGCTGCGAAGAGGGCCCCCTCCGATAACAGGTCGTTAGCCGAAAATACCTGTCCATTACGAAGGACATCCAGGTCCCTCTCCTCCTGCGCCGATAAGGCCGGATGCGTCTCTGCATCCCTCGCAACTTCCCCCCACCGTCGAGGGAAATCGGAACCAACGTTCCCCTCCGCGATCACGAACCGGCTCTTCCACCCCTTGATAGAAGAAGGCTTATCCGCGATGACATTGAAAGATCTCCGGGGCCCGATGGAGGTCCACTCCGATTTCCTCCCAGGAGTCAAGTGGTAACAGGTGCGGAAAAGGGGGAGAGTTGCAACGACTTGAATCTGGTGGCACATCGAAATAAATCCAACGATATTCCGCCAACTATTTGGAGCCACCATCGACGGACAGATGTTGTAGTGGGTCATGATCTCCTTCACCAAGGGATGGAGAGGAAAACGAAGACCCGCCTTAAAACTATCCTCGTAAACAAAGACTCCGGACTCTAATCCCGAGTAACCCTATCTTCGGGTTCCGGCACTCGTAGAACTACATCCAGGGGCAGACCATACCTCTGGTGGATCCTCCCCAAATCCTCAGCAACGATTTCTGAGGCCACATCTTCAGGGCTCATCGCCATCTCGGTCGAGGGAAGTCCTGGGCGAAAATGATGAACGCTGGAGAGGATGAAAGATTAATGCTCTTCTGAAAATAGGGTGAGAAGACGCCGCGAACATGCGTACATGTGCATAAGCATGTATATATATCGGGCGGCTGTCGCTTCGCTTCTCCGCCAAGGAACCTCCCTAAGGAGGCGGGACGTCTTACTCGAGGCGTCTAGAATCGCCTCGACTAACCTCCATATCGATCGGGATTCACGGCACGGCGCAATCTCAACCGTCGCTAGTGGAGGAACCTTACCTCCGAAGGTACGATAGCCCTGTCGCATTAATTAGGGCATCATTGCGTGAACTGTTTAGGCCAAGATGTCCCATCCACAGGCGCGCCACTTGAGCTTATACTCCCTATGCCCGAACCTACGCTTCGAACTAGGGAGTGGAGGGCATATATTGGGGGGTAAAATCGTCATTGCATTGATATCCGTGCGAGGCGGCTAAGGCTGACCTCCTCCCGGGCTTCCGTAGCTCGGCTTCTCCCGGGCTTCCGTAGCTCGGCCTCCTCCGGGCTTCCGTAGCTCGGCCTCCTCCGGGCTTCCGTAGCTCGGCCCCTTTCGAGCTTCCCTAGCTCGACCCCCTCCGGGCTTCCGTAGCTCGGCCTCTTTCGGGCTTCCGTAGCTCGGCCTCCTTCGGGCTTCCGTAGCTCGGCCTCCTCCGGGCTTCCGTAGCTCGGCCCCCCTTTCGAGCTTCCGCAGCTCGGCCCCCTCCGGGCTTCCGTAGCTCGGCCCCCCTTTCGAGCTTCCGCAGCTCGGCCCCCCCGGGCTTCCGTAGCTCGGCCCCCCTTTCGAGCTTCCGCAGCTCGGCCCCCTCCGGGCTTCCGTAGCTCGGCCCCCCTTTCGAGCTTCCGCAGCTCGGCCCCCCCCGGGCTTCCGTAGCTCGGCCCCCTTTCGAGCTTCCGTAGCTCGGCCCTTTTCGAGCTTCCCTAGCTCGGCCTCCCCCGGGCTTCCGTAGCTCGGCCTCCTCCGGGCTTCCGTAGCTCGGCCTCCTCCGGGCTTCCGTAGCTCGCTTCTACCCAGCAATCCACGCCCTGACGTCTGCCTCCGCGGAACCTGACGCGGGAGAGCTTAAGCTTACCCGAGCAGCTCCTTAGGCAAGGAATCATATCGAGACGTGGCCTAAGACCTATTGTAACCGCCCCAGGTCTACTCACCCAGATCCCAAGACATCGAAGAGCTCTCCCAGCCGTCGATCCCTTAACAGACAAGGCGTGGATTCTAACGGCCCCACAACGGCCTGATTCTGTCTACCCCCGTATCGTAACAACCTCAGAACCTTCCAGAAGATGCTCAAGTCCCCAGGTGACAGTCTATAAGTATCAGATTAACAGATTCCCTCAGGTATGCATGCAACTCTGTACGCACACCTCCACTCTCACTCTTCGGCCCTTTGGAGCCTCCGATTGGCCGCCCCCGGAGAGGTCTCCCGGAGAGATCCACCTCTTCATTATCTGGTTGATCGCCGATCCCTTCCCCACTGACTTGAGCGTCGGAGGGTCTTCCGCGGAGGACCACCCCCAGCGTCCCTCCGCGTGTGGACTTCTTTTGCAGGTCCGTCGCACCCCCTCTTCCCGGAGATCGACCGCGCCCGAGTCGGAGGACGGATTTCGGCGGCAACAAATATAATACTATATTATTATAATATGATATTACAATCATATTATAATTTGATTTAAATATAATAATAATAAATTATCATAATAATTACATAATGTATCAAAGTAGTTTTGGTATTATATGGTTAATGTTTTTGAATTTTCGTAGCATAGCAAATAACTTCAATAGGGATATTCTAAGATCTTTAATCACTACGATATATATACCAAACGTTATAATTTTATGACATGAAGACTGCAGAATAATGATCATCAATGATCTAAAATCTTGTAATGACCTCATTTTGGTAACCAAAGGCTCAATTAGTTCATTGACGTGATGTGGCAGCCAAAAAGTTGGCTCGTGGTAATTACTTCACAAATTCTGAATTGCCACATCAGCTAAGTAAATCAAGTTACGATATAACTGGTGATCAGAAACTGTACATTTTGTTAGAATTCCATTAATTAGTATTTTTGGTAGCCGTCTATTAACATTTTTGGTCTTCAGTTCAAAAAACAATAACCATCATATATCAGACCAGGTTGCCTGTGGGTTTGCAACTGAAAACGTGTACGTGTTTCGACACGAACTCACTGGAAATGCTGAAAGTTCTATGCCCACATAAGCCATGACAAAGCTTTGAAAATTTCTATTTTGTTGGCTATGATTTTAGTCAGAGATGGTGGCTGTCAAGGTTAGTGGGGACAAGTGTTTTATAGATAAATAAATGATATTTGACCGATTGTTCTCCAATATCCAACTGTGGAGTATTCTTTCCACCTCATGGCTTCCTTATTACCCGACGTAAGATACTGTTTTCATGCAGCCAGCAGCTTTGTGGAACGGCGAAGGCATGAGAATTGCACCCAAAGGCTACAGGTTAACGCGTGCAGGATGTTCTTCACAGAACCATATTCCAAAATTCTTTTGTTCCACAGGCTAGTTCGTCATTTTTAAATTCTACTGATGTTGAAACAAGGGAAGTTCGCTATCCAATTCTTGACTCAGAGGGGAGAAGTCATTGCATTTTTTTTTTCTCCCGTTTGTTCTAGTTCGTCATTTTTGCACTAGTCATTTTCCAAAATTCTTTTGTTCTAGAGACTAGTTCATCATTTTTACATGCTACTGATGTTGAAACAAGAGAAGTTTGCTATCCAATTCTTGACTAAGAGGGGAGAAGTCATTGTAAACCTTTTTTTTTTTTGTCATCAATTCTTGACTAAGGGAAGCATGATCACCTTCTTCATGCTTAGATTCCTATGGATATCAAAATCATCCCATCTTTTTCATTTTTTTATCTTTGAGATTCGTAAACTGTGCAGAATATAGGTAAGCTTAAATCCAATCACCTTTCCCACCCTTGCATTCACACAATTTATGAATCCCAAAAATAAAAAAATGTAAAAAGATGGAGTGGCTCATGATCCGTATAACTCTACGGATAGAAAAATGATTAGATCTTAAACTTAGTTGCATTCAAATGTAGCAAAAATTTATCTCGTACACACATATTTATTGTTAGAATAAGTCATCAAATTGTATTATTATTTTTTTTTCAAAAGCAAGAGTACCATATTATACTTTTTTTTCCTCCTCTTTTATGTAGATATCGAAGTGTACCTTTTTATGGTATAAACATCAAATTGTACCTTTAAAATTATTTTAGGGATAGAAATTTTACCTATTACTTTCCAAACAGAGACTAAACATTTTGTGCTTGACCATACACAGATGCCAAATAAAATTTCTCTCACTTTCAGCTAAGTCTAATTAATTTATGGATATACTTAAAAGAAAATCTTAACATAAATTTTAAGTTTCTTTTCTTAATAGTCATAGCAATCATGAAAATGGTTTACTAGTATCTCTCCATGTACTGTAACATAAGTTGCATGATAGTTTTGTTATAAAAATACACTTCATTACTGATATTGGTTTTTTTTTTTTCATACAAAGCATTTAGGGTTCTTCTAATAATTTTGTCTCTAAATCTATGTAAAGAATGGATAAGAGTATAAAAAAATAGGAATCAAATGCTAAAAATATATGTATCAAATACTTAATAAATATATAAAATCAAATATTTTGAATTTATAATTTGTCACATATTTCATCATGAACCCTTAAATATGTATTAAAAATATAAATTCATTCTTTTTACAAAATAAATAATTAAATTAATGTTTTAAGCAAAATTCATGTCATAGAAAGAAAAAGAGGCAAATGTATAAAGAAAGAACCTGGGCAAAATTTTAGGTGACCCACTATACCTCACCCAACTATCAAACGGATCAGATTTGGCCAACAATCAAGGAAGAAAATTTGCTGTCAAACAAAGAAGATCTTGCTGAAAAATAAGGACAAAAATCTCTCCAAACTTTTTGTATTACTATTATATATTGGTATCCCTAAATTAGCTAGGTTTACCTTACATAAACACTTATTTTATTATACATATTAAGGTCTATAACCTTTGTACATGGAGATATATAATACAATTGATATTTTGTAGGAAGAAACAATCTCCGAGGCATGCATATTTAATAATTTAAAAATAATTATCAATGCAGAATTTTAAAGATTAAGTATTAATCTATCTAACATGCATCAAGATCATATCTTTGCCTTATATATAGAATCCTTTGATCTAAAATATGCATATAAATAAAATCATCAAGATCATATCTTGATCTTCAAGGTAAGAAGTCATACTTCTTGTCTTGAAGCATGCCTTAAGATCTAGGGATCATATCACTTACTTTAAGGACAATTGGTAAATCCTTTTGTGCTTGCAGCCGTTCAATCATCCAGCCTCTAGTATCGTCCATGCAAAGCCCCGAATGATCGGATTTCCGGAAGTGCTAGCTTGCGAAAAAATAACTTTGCTAATCTTGAATCCTTCCACTTGAATCTTCCTCCAAGATCCATCAAACTTTTGCTACACCACCAAACTTTTGCTAACACCAAAATCAAACCAGGATTTTATGTTCTAACTCTTTAGAATTTCAATCCACGACATATCGTGTGTTGTTTGATGATCTGGTGAAGAATGTCCTCTAATTTACAGGCTCAATGTAGCCTTTAGCCCATTGAATTCTAACACTTAGAATTCTGCCATTCGGTGAAAACCAAAGAGACACCGAACCAAAGAGATGCAGCGTTTGGTTAATTCCGACGTTAGGTGAAAATCAAAGAGACATAGCGTTTGGTTAATTCAAAGAGGTACATGAATTCTAACATTTAGAATTCCAACGAAACCATTTGGAGAAAATTAATGTTATACATTAAATTCTACATGAGAATTTAATCCCTCATGAGATGAGATTTCAGTCATCTCATCATGTGAGATCCTTATGCGAGAAAACTCTTTTCACACATGGGGTTTGGATTTGAGTTTTGGTTTAAGCTGATTTGAATTTATTGGATTGAACCTATATAGATCATGGTCCTAGCCCAAATCAAATTTGGCTAGTCCTGAATCTATTTAAATCCAAATCAAGTCTAATTTCAAATCAATATTTGAAATTGATTAGTTCTTCTAATAGACTTAAACCTAATTGAATCTTATTCAATTGTACTTAACCCAATTGAGATAATTTAATCAATCAAATTGATTAATTAAATCATATACGATTCTCAATCGTTGATCAGCAAATAGATCATCCTAGAAAACTTCAATGCGTGTGACTCTCTAGGTTCGAACCTAAGCCGATAGTATAGAAATAACTTTCTATACTAATCGATGTGCCAATCTAGCAATGGAACCCGACATCCGGATAGGTCGAAGAGTTGCCGAGCAAACTTCAAGAACCCTAAGAAACAGTTATCGTATAATTCATCCTCTTGACCACAAATGCTAAGGATGGCTTAAGAGCCTGTCAACTCTAAACAACAGATCCATAAAGTGATTTCAACATTATTGATCATGTGACCTTCACATGAAGTGCCTAGGCTAAGGTCTTGCTAAATTGAAATACAAGCATTTCTTCTTTTAACGGGATAGGTCAAATTCCATCTTGATCCACAACTGACTACCACAAGTACTTGACTGTACCCAGTAACCTTTCGTAGCTGGATTAGAAATCCAGGTGGTCCGGCACCTAAGTACAATGAGTTGCTTGCAAGTCACCGGTTATAATCTTCAGGTCTAAAGGATACTTATACCCATATCTTCTTGGATTAACTTTTGGCATCAAAGTATCCAAAAATGAGTCACGTTCGGTGAAATGTACTCCTACACTTTTACCTGTATATCATACCAGTGTCTCTACACTCCTTGGTTAAGAGGACAACCAACAAATATGATATACAACATCCTATAATTGATAGTACTATAGCCCTATAATAGTATATCATTTGGTCGCGAACTCTTTTGAGGACCTTCAAAGATAAATCCTCCTTTATCATGAAAGAAGATCTTGAGGGCTTCATTACTATCAGGAGTATTAAGAAGATGTTCTTGTAATGAATAAACTGCCAAATAACTTTTATTAATATATCAATTTATATGCTATTTACATTAGCTCAATCATCAAATGATTGGCTTTAGGATACAATTCCCAACAAACTCCCACTTAGCCTAAAGCCACTCATTACAATATCTAATACCCATCTTCAACTTATAGTTGTCAAACTCCTTGATGCTGAGTGCTTTAGTAAATGGGTCACCTAGGTTTTCCTTTTCATCAATCTTCTAAAGATTTATGTCACCTCGGTCTACAATCTCTCGAATAAGATGAAACCGGCGCAGTATGTGCTTGGTGCGCTGATGTGCTCGTGGTTCCTTTGCTTGAGCTATGGCATCAGTGCTATCACTGTACAACAGGATTGGTCTATCTATGGAAGGTGCCACTCCAAGCTCGAGATGAACTTTTGTAGCCACATAGCTTCTTTCGCAGCATCTGATGCAGCGATGTACTCTGCCTCGCACACTGAATCTGCCACTATATGTTGCTTGAAACTTTTTAGCAAACAGCTCCACCATTCAGGATAAACACGAAACCTGACACACTCTTGCTATCATCATGATCTGATTGGAAATTGAAATCAGTAGATCCAATAATTTTCAAATCAGACTCTCCATAAACTAACCACTGTGCTTAGTATTTCTTAAATACTTAAGGATTATCTTAACAACTTGCTAGTGTTTTTCTTCTGGATCAGATTGGTATCTACTCACTACTCCTAGTGAGTATGCCACATCTGGTCTTGTACATGTTATGGTGTACATAATCGATCCCACTGCCGAAGCATATGGAATTCAACTCATACGTTCTCTTTCATTAGGAGTTGTCGGACAATCCTTCTTAGAAAGATGAATTTCATGGCCTACGGAAGATAGCCTTTCTTGAAATTCTCCATGCTAAACCTCTTTAGCACGGTGTCAATGTACGTAGATTGGGATAGACCAAGCATCCTCTTGATCTATCTCTATAGATCTTCATCCCTAGGATGTAGGAGGCTTCTTCCAGATCTTTCATGGAGAATTGTAATGATAACTATGTCTTTATTCCTTATAATGCAGGGATATCATTCCCGATTAAGAGAATATCATTCACATATAATACAAGAAATATAATAATAGAACCGTTAGCCCATTTATAAATACAAGGTTCTTCTTTATTCTTAACAAAGCCATAAGATTTGATCACATTATCAAATCTTATGTTCCAACTCCTAGATGCTTGCTTAAGTCCATAAATGAACTTCTATAGCCTGCACACTTTAGACTCGTCTTCAGATATAAAACCTTCAGGCTGTATCATATACACATGTTCTTCTAAATTACCATTTAGAAAAGTAGCTTTAACATCCATCTGCCATATCTCATAATCCAAGTGTGCTGCTATAGCTAGCATAATCCGAATGGATTTAAGCATTGCCACAGGAGAAAACGTTTCGTCATAGTCAATACCATAACGTTGATGATACCCCTTAGCAACCAGACATGCTTTGTAGGTCTCTACCTTTCCGTCTGTACCTCTTTGCCTCTTAAAAACCACTTACATCCTATAGGTTTTATCCCTTCGGGTGGGTCAACTAATGTCCATACATTATTTTCCTTCATGGAATCAAGTTCGGATTTCATGGCATCAAGCCATTTATCAGAGTCAGTCATTTGCATAGCATCCATATAGATGATCGGATCCTCGTTATTCTCATCGAGCTCAATAGAATCCTCGTTCTGGACTAAGAAACCTAAGTATCTGTCCGGTTGATGTGGTACTCTATCAGATCACCTTAATGGTGCATCTAAAATGGGTTTTGAGTTTGATCTAATCAACTCAGATTCTAAGGGTTCAATGGGTTGTGTTGCTCCTTCTACTTGATGAACTTCCTCAAGTTCAATATTAGAGCTATTTGTTCCTTCACTAAGGAACTCCTTTTTAAGAAAAATTGCTCTATTACTAATGAACAACTTTTGTTCTTCAGTATTGTAGAAGTAATATCCTTTGGTTTCTTTTGGATAGCCGATAAAAAAATATTTATCAGATTTAGGTTCAAGTTTGTCTGATTTTGCATGTTTCACATAAACGGACACCCCCAGACTCTCAGATAGGTGATAACTGGTTTATGTCCATACCACATCTCTTGTGGAGTTTTAGAAACAAACTTACTTGGAACCTTATTGAGAATATGACATGCTGATTCTAATGCATATCCCCAAAATGATATTGGCAAGCTTGCAAAACCAATCATGAACCGAACCATGTCTAACAGAGTTTGATTCCTTCTTTCTGACACACCGTTATGCTGCGGTGTTCCTGGAGGAGTCCATTGGGAGAGAATCTCATTCTTCCTTAGATATGTCACAAAGTCATTTAAAAGGTATTCGCCTCCTCGATCTGATCGAAGGGTCTTAATATATTTTTTTATTTGTTTTCTACTTCTTTATGATATAGTTTGAATATTTCAAACGACTCAGATTTATGTCTCATAAGATAGACATAACTGAACCTAGAAAGGTCGTCTGTAAAAGTAATGAAGTAGTAATATCCACCTTTAGCACAAGTGCTCATTGGTCCACATTCATCAGTATGTACTAGACCCAATAGCTCTTTGGCTCTTTTATCTTTTCCAGTAAAAGATGACTTTGTCATTTTATCAAGAAGATAGGATTCACAGGTAGTTAATGATTCATAATCATCAACTCAAAGGATGCCCTCCTGGGTTAACCTGTTTAATCTGTTCTTATTGATATGACCCAGCCGATGGTGCCAAAGATAAATATATGTGACATTAGTTATTCTAAGATGCTTACTTGATTTGTACACTACATTTACAGGCTATGATGATATATAAATACCATTAGATAAATGTTCAATCATTACAGTGACTCCATTCATAATAATATTCAAAGTAACATCCTTTATTGAAATTTCATAATGACTTTTGGCCAGAAGGCCTATAGAAATTACGTTCAATAAGAACGTTGAGCAAAAATGACAATCATTTACTACAATGATATTTCTATTGAAAACTATTTCAAGAACTCCTAATGCCAGAACTGGAACTAATCTTCCATCGCCGACATTAAGGAATCTTTCATTGTCCTCAAATCTTCTAGTGACCTGTAGTCCCTGCAATGAATTGCAAATGTTAAAAGGACTTCCGGTATCCAATACCCAGGTTTGATTATCATATACAAAAAATTATAAGGAATTATTATATAAATACCTTGTTGAGCAACATCTTGCCCTTTTTTCTTCTTTGGCTGTTTGGATCAAGTGTGGCAATGTAAAGAGGATAGTTCCTCTTCTAGTGCCCTTGCATCTTGCAGTGAAAGCATTCAGCTTGACTTTTATCAACTTTCTTCTTCTGCATCTGACCCCTTATAGATGTCCTAGCATATTGCACATTTTTCTTATTCTTATTCTTCTTTTCTTTCCCAAAGGGTTGATGCCCTACCTTAGATCCTTCAATCACATTAACCAAACCCTTAGAGAGCTGGTTATCCTTCTCAAAGTTCTGTAACAACCCCAACAAACCATGGTAGTTGACTGCAGGCTTTGTCATTCGAAAATGAGTAATGAAAGGTTGAAAGGATGGATGCAAGGAATTCAGGATCGCATCTTTTCCCAACTGCTCATGTAGGGAAAGCCGAGTTTGCTTAGGAGTTCTATCTTCTCGATCATATACAATACATGATCAGTGATAGGAGATCCATCCCTCATTCGAGCATTAAAAATAGCACAACTAGTCTTGTGCCTTTCAACGTCATCGGGTGTGCCGAAAGATTCATTCAACGCTTGAATGATTTCTTCTAGCTGAGCATTCTCGAACCGGCGACCGAATTCATCATTCATTGCTGCTAGCATGATGCAACGCACGCTAATTCTATCACTGAGCCACTTCTGATAAGTGTCTCTTTCAAAACTTTGAGTGTTTGCATTAGGTATCTCTGGTGCAGGATTATTCAGAATATATAGAATCCTCTCATGCTCAAGGACGATCTTAAGTTTTCTAAACCAGCTATTGAAATTTAAACCATTCAACTTGTTACTATCCAATAGGGACCTTAATGATAAATTAGTGGCCATGTCCTGCATAAGAAAAAACTAAAGTTTAGTAGTATATAAATTGATTCAGTCTAAAGACTTGGACTTTAGTCTAAAGATTCTTCCATTATTTTATTCAAATTAGCAGCCTCTACACCCCAATTCGAAGAATTATTCTTAATTATTTAATGGAACTAAGATCTACATAGACTACATACAGGCCCAAGTGAAGCTTGGCCAACCCATATGCATCTAAGAGTAGGTTCAAAACCAATTATTTTCCAAAATAATTCTTAGTATTCAGTTTTGCCCCATGTTCCTCTTCAGTAGGCATGGAGTACCTCCACTGAAAGTTCTGGTTAGGTCCAACCATTAAATGATATAATCAGTGTAACCTATCAATAGACAACCAAGCCCGAGTGAAGCTCGGCCCATCTGACTGTCTATTTAATAGTTACACTGACTTATCATATAATGAATGATAATTCCGATGGTTGACAAGCACCAGGCATGGAGTGCCTCCAATGATTATCAAGACATCAGACTCATTATCACCCATCTTAATGGGATGCTATGATCTAGTTATCATATAACTATTTCATTTTAAGGACCTAATAATTTTAGAGGATTTAATAATCTGAAGATAAATTGACTAATCAAGTTCTCCCACTGAATCTATGAAATCGGTAGAATGAAACAAGATTAAGTCAGGTTAAGTGGCACCTAAATCAGTCAGACTAATTTTCTTATAGGCATGGGTCAACTCGAATCAGGTAAATGGTCTGAATCATAAATGGTTCACCATATTGACTAGGTAAGTGAGATCGATGGGAGGGATATGCCATTAACTCGTTAAAGACGCATCAATACGAGTAGCTCCCAATTAAAAACTATTCGATCATTGATCGCAACTTGCCAACTCACCTTGACATCATATGGTTAACCAATTTTGATTTGACCATCTAAGAGATTCATGCTCAACCACGGAGCCTAATCTACCTCCATTTGGTTTAATCAAAGACAAGGACATGATCAACTATAAATATTATTTGATTTAGAGCATCCTTAACCTAATCTAATTAATTTAGATTTGATCAAATACTCTTATAGTCCATTTGATTTAAACCTTAGGGTCTAACCCTTTATGGAACTGATTTAGCTAACCCATAAAGCTAAATGTATTTCATGACATATATTTCGAATCATACATCAGATGCATTATTTAACTACTCATAATTCCTATATTCAGATCATATCTAAAAAAATATGAATAAATAATTGACATTCAAATAAGCCTCTCATATTTATGTTTTATACTAAACATGCAATTATAATACTTTTATACAACATCAGTATGTATTAAATATAAAGCAATTAGCATGCTTTTATACAACATCAATATGTATTAAATATAAAACATTTTGAGAGTGCGGTACCGCTATACATTATATAATACCTCGTTGAATGGAGTAATTTAGATTGTTAATCTGGTGATCCATTTTAACTATTATTACAAAACTAATAGGAGCATTAATTTACATGTAATAAATTAGATCAAGACGAACCCATGCTTACCATTTGTAGGGAGAAACAATCTCCAAGGCATGCATATTTAATAATTTGATAACAATTATCAATGCAGAATTTTAAAGATTAAGTATTAATCTATCTAACATGCATCAAGATCATATATTTGCCTTATAAATAAAATCATCAAGATCATATCTTGATCTTCAAGGTAAGAAGTCATACTTTTGTCTTGAAGCATGCCTTAAGATCTAGGGATCATATCACTTACCTTAAGGGCAATTGGTAAATCCTTTTGTGCTCTGCAGTCATTCAATCATCCGGCCTCTAGTATCATCTACGCGAAGCCCCGAATGATCGGATTTTCGGGAGTGCTAGGTCGCAGAAAAATAACTTTGCTGATCTTGAATCCTCCCACTTGAATCTTCCTCCAAGATCCACCAAACTTTTGCTAACACCATAATCGCACCAGGATTTTATGTTCTAACTCTTTAGAATTTCAATCCACGACATATCGTGTGTTGTTCGATGATCTTGTGAAGAATGTCCTCTAATTTATAGGCTCAATGTAGCCTTTAGCCCATTGAATTCTAACACTTAGAATTCTACCGTTCGTTGAAAACTAAAGAGACACCGAACCAAAGAGATGGAGCGTTTGGTTAATTCCGACGTTCGGTGAAAACCAAAGAGACGCAGCATTTGGTTAATTCAAAGAGGTACATGAATTCTAACACTTAGAATTCCAACGGAACCATTTGGAGAAGATTAATGTTATACATTAAATTCTACATGAGAATTTAATCCCTCATGAGATGAGATTTTAGCCATCTCATCATGTGAGATCTTTATGCGAGAAAACTCTTTTCATACATGGTGTTTGGGTTTGGGTTTTGGTTTAAGCTAATTTGAATTTATTGGATTGAACCTACATAGATCATGGTCCTAGCCCAAATCAAATTTGGCTAGTCCTGAATCTATTTAAATCTAAATCAAGTCTAATTTCAAATTAATATTTGAAATTGATTAGTTCTTGTAATAGACTTAAACCTAATTGAATCTTATTGAATTGTACTTAACCCAATTGAGATAATTCAATCAATCAAATTGATTAATTAAATCATATACAATTCTTAATCGTCGATCAGCAAATAGATCATCCTAGGAAACTTTAATATGTGTGACTCTCTAGGTTCAAACCTAAGCCGGTAGTATAGAAACAACTTTCTATACTAATCGATGTGCCCATCTAGCAATGAAACCCGACGTCCGGATAGATAGAAGTGTTGCCGAGCAAACTCCAAGAATCCTAAGAAACAGTTACCGTATAACTCATCCTCTTGACCACAAATGCTAAGGATGACTTAAGAGCCTATCAACTCTAAACAACAGATCCATAAAGTGATTTCAACTTTAGTGATCATGTGACCTTCACATGAAGTGCTTTGGCCAAGGTCTTGCTAAATTGAAACACAAGCATTTCTCCTTTTAATGGGATAGGTTAAATTTTATCTTGATCCACAACTGACTACCATAAGTACTTGACTGCACCCAGTAACCTTTCGTAGCTGGATTAGAAATCCAGGTGGTCCAGCACCTAAGTACAATGAGTTACTTGCAAGTCACTGGTTATGATCTTCAAGTCTAAAGGATACTTATACACATATCTTCTCGGATTAACTCTTGACAGTAGAGTATCCGAAAATGAGTCACGTTCGGTGAAATGTACTCCTGTACTTTTACCTGTATGTCAAACATTACAAGAAAATACTGAAATAGCGATGCAAATTTAGCGACACAATACTGCGTCGCTAAATTGCAACCACTTTGTGACGCATCAGCGACAACAAATCATTGCGATGCAATTAGCGACGCATTAGCGACTCAATAAACCAGAAAATCAAAAAAAAAAAATTTATTTAGCAACGCAAGAAATGCGTTGCAATATTTTTAAATTAAGTTTTTATAAATATAAATATAAGAAAAAAATATTGCGACACAACTCAGTGCATCGCAGTATTTTTAAAAAATTAATTATGTTAAATAGCGACGCATTAGCGATGCAATAAACTAGAAAATTAAAAAAATTATTTTTATTTAGCGATGCACTAATTGTGTCACAAATATTTTAAGTAAAATTAATTTTTATAAAATAAAATGAGAAAAAAATATTACGATGCAACTCTGTGCATCGCAATGTTTTTTTAAAAATTAATTATGTGAATTAGCGACTCATTAGCGATGCAATAAACCAAAAAATTAAAAAAAATATTTTTAATTTAGCGATGCATTAATTGCGTTGCAATTATTTTAAATAAAATTAATTTTAATAAAGTATAAATATGAAAAAAAATAATTACGATGCAACTCAGTGCGTTGCAATATTTTTAAAAAATTTAATTATATTAAATAGCAATGCATTAGCGATGCAATAAACCAAAAAATTAGGAAAATTATTTTTAATTTAGTGATGCACTAATTGTGTCGCAATTATTTTTAATAAAATAAATTTTTATAAAATATAATTATGAGAAAAAAATAATTATGTTGAATAGCGACGCATTAGCGACGCAATAAATCAGAAAATTAGGAAAATTATGCTTTAATTTAGCGACACACTAGTTGCATCATAATTATTTTAAATAAAATTAATTTTTATATAATATAATTAAAAAATTGCAACGTAACCCTGTGCGTCGCAATGTTTTTTTAAAAATTAATTATGTTAAATAGCGACGCAATAGCGATGCAATAAAATAGTAAATTAATAAAAATAATTTTTTATTAGCGACGCAAGTATTGCATCACAATATTTTTTTAAAAAATAAATTTTATAAAAATATTAAAAAGAATTATCAAATAAAAATATTGCGACGCCGAACGGATCGATCGCGACGGTCCAAGATCGATCATCGCCGACCGGGATCGATCATGGCTTTGATCGATCGCGACCGTCAGATCATCGCCGATCGGACCGATCGCAACGGTTCGAGATCCGTCGTGGCCGATCAGGATCGATCAGGGCTTGGATCGATCGCAACTGTCGGATCAATGGCGATCGGACCGATCGCAATGGTCCGAGATTGGTCGTGGCCGATTAGGATTAGGGCTTGGATCGATCGCAACCATTGGATCGTCGGCGATCGGACCGATCGTTGCGGTCCGAGATCGGTCGTGGCCGATCGGATCAGGGCTTGGATCGATCGCAACCATCGGATCGTCGGCGATCGGACCGATCGCAACGGTCCGGGATCGATCGTGGCCGATCAGGATCACAGCTTGGATTGATCGCAACCATCGGATCGTCACCGATCGGATCGATCGCGATGGTCCGAGATCGTTCATCGCTGGACGGGATCGATCAGGGCTTGGATCGATCGCAACCGTCGGATCGTCGGCGATTGGACCGATCGCAACGGTCCGAGATCGGTCATGGCCGATCAGGATCAGGGCTTGGATTGATCGCAACCGTTGGATCATCGTCGATCAGACCGATCGCCACGGTCCGAGATCGATCGTGGCCGATCGGGATCACGGCTTGGATCGATCGCAACTGTCGGACCGTCGCCGATCGGACCGATTGCCACGGTCCGAGATCGATCGTGGCCAATCGGGATCAGGGCTTGGATCGATCGCAACCGTCGGATCATCGGTGATCTCGAACCGATCGCAACGGTCTGGGATCGGTCGGCTGATCGGGATTACAGCTTGGATCGATCACAATGTCGGATCGTCGCCGATCGGATCGATCGCGACGGTCGGAGATCGTTCATTGCTGACCAGGATCGATCGCAACCGTCGGATCGATGGCGATCGGATCGATCGCAACAGTCCGAGATCGGTCGTGGCTGATCGGGATCAGGGCTTGGATCGATCGCAACCGTCGGAACGTCGGCGATCTCGGACCGATCGCCGTGGTCGAGATCGGTCGTGGCCGATAGGGATCAGGGCTTGGATCGATCCCAATCGTCGGATCATCGCCGAACGGACTAATCGCCACGGTCCGAGATCGGTAGTGGCCGACTGGGATCACGGCTTGGATTGATCGCAATCGTCGGATCATCGCCGATCGGACCGATCGCCACGGTCCGAGATCGGTCATGGCCGATCGGGATCACGGCTTGGATCGATCGCAACCGTCAGATCGTCGGCGATCGGACCGATCGCCACGGTTCGAGATCGTCATGGCCGATCGCGATCAGGGCTTGGATCGATCGCAACTGTCGGATCGTCGCCAATCGGACCGATCGCCGCGGTCCGAGATCGGTCATGGCTGATCGGGATCAGGGCTTGGATCGATCGCAATCATTGAATGGTCGCCGATCGGACCGATCGCTATGGTCCGAGATCGGTAGTGGCCGATCGGGATCATGGCTTGGATCGATCACAACCGTCGGATCGTCGCGATCGAACTGATCGCCATGGTCCGAGATCGGTCGTGGCCGATCGGGATCACGGCTTGGATCGATCGTAACCGTATGATCGTCGGCGATCGGATCAGGGCTTGGATCGATCGCAACCGTTGGATCATCGGCGATCGGACCGATCGCACGTTCCGAGATCAGTCGTGGCCGATCGGGATCAGGGCTTGGATCGATCGCAACCGTCGGATCATCGCCGATCGGACCGATCGCCGCGGTCATGGTTCGATCGTGGCCGATCGGAATCACGGCTTGGATCGATCGCAACCGTCGGATCATCGCCGATCGGACCGATCACCACGGGCCGAGATTGGTCGTGGCCGATCGGGATCACGGCTTGGATCTATCGCAACCGTCGGATCATCGCCGATTGGACCGATCGCCGCTGTCCGAGATCGGTCATGGCCGATCGGGATCAGGGCTTGGATCGATCGCAACCATCGGATCGTCGCCGATCGGACCGATCGCTGTGGTCCGGGATCGATCATGGCCGATCGGGATCACGGCTTGGATCGATCGCAACCGTCGGATCATCGCCGATCGGACCGATCGCCACGGTCCGAGATTGGTCATGGTCGATCGGGATCATGGCTTGAATTGATCGCAACCATTAGATCGTCGCCGATCGGACCGATCCCCACGGTCCAAGATCGGTCATGGCCGATCGGGATCAGGGCTTGGATCGATCGCAACCGTCGGATCGTCATCGATTGGACCGATCACTGCGGTCTGGGATCGATCGTGGCTGATCGGGATCACGGCTTGGATCGATCGCAACCGTTGGATCATCACCGATCGGACCGATCGCCATGGTCCGAGATCGGTCATGGCCGATCGGGATCACGGCTTGGATCGATCGCAACCGTCGGATCATCGCCGATCGGACCGATCGCCACGGTCCGAGATCGGTTGTGGCCGATCGAGATCAGGGCTTGGATCGATCGCAACCGTCGGATCGTCGACGATCTCGGACCGATCGCAACGGTCCGGGATCGGTCGATGCAACGGTCCGGATCACGGCTTGGATCGATCGCAACCGTCGGATCGTCTCCGATCGTATCGATCGCCACGGTTTGAGATCGATCGATGCAATTTCCTAGAAAATAAAAATAATTTTCTTAGAGAAAATAATTCTTAATATTACAACGCATGTATTGCATCGCAATATTTTTAAGAAAAATAAATATAATAAAAATTTTTAAAAAAAACATTGCGATCGAGATCATGGTTTGGATTGATCGCAACCGTCAGATCGTCGCCGATCGAACCGATCGCTGCGGTCCGGGATCGATCGTGGCCGATCGGAATCATGGCTTGGATCGATCGCAACCGTCGGATCGTCGCCGATCGGACCGATCGCCGCAGTTCGGGATCAATCCTGGCGGATCGGGATCACGGCTTGGATCGATCGCAACCGTCGGATCGTCGCCGATCGGACCGATCACCACGGTCCGAGAACGGTTGTGGCCGATCGGGATCAGGGCTTGGATCGATCGCAACCATTGGATCGTCGTCGATCGGACCGATCACCGTGGTCCGGGATCGATCGTGGCCGATTGGGATCACGGCATGGATCGATCGCAACCATCGGATTGTCGGCGATCTCGAACTGATCGCAATGGTCTGGGATCGGTCGACGCAATGGTCCGGGATCACGGCTTGGATCGATCGCAACCATCGGATCATTGCCGATCGGACCGATCGCCACAGTCCGAGATCGATCGACGTAATTTCCTAGAAAATAAAAATAATTTTTTGAGAGAAAATAATTTTTAATATTGCGATGCATGTATTGCGTCGTAATGTTTTTAAGAAAAATAAATGTAATAAAAAATTTTAAAAAAACATTACGACGCAATATATGCGTCACAATTATTTTCAGAAAATATAATTTTTATCAGTTATAATTATTAAAAAAATATTACAATGCATTAGCGACGTAGTTTCCTAAAAAATAAAAATAATTTTTCTAGAGAAAATAATTTTTAATATTATGACGCATGTATTGCATCACAATGTTTTTAGAAAAATAAATGTAATTAAAAAATTTTAAAAAAAAATATTGCGATGCAATATATGCGTCGCAATTATTTTCAGAAAATATAATTTTATCAGTTATAATTATTAAAAAAATATTGCGACGCATTAGCATACAATTTTTGAGAAATAAAATAATTTTCTCAAAGAAAATAATTTTTAATATTACGACGCATATATTGTGTCGCAATATTTTAAGAAAAATAAATGTAATAAAAAAATTCTCCGGCCATGGCCGCTGCCGTGGCCGGCCGTGGCCTGGCCATGGTGGCTAGGCCATAAAAAAAAAATTTACAGTTTGGGCGGGGGTTTTCCCCACCCCCTTCGTCTTCTCCGGCCACGGCCGCTGCCGCGGTCATCCGTGGCCTAGCCACGGTGGCCAGGCCACCAAAAAAAAAATTTACAGTTTGGGGGGGTTTTCCCCACCCCCCCTTCGTCTTCTTCGGCCACGGCCGCTATCGTGGCCGGCCGTGGCCTGGCCACGATGGCCAGGCCACCGAAAAAAAAAACAGTTAGGGGGGGGTTTTCCCCACCCCCCCTCCCGTTCGTCTTCTACAGCCACGACCACGGCCGTGGCCGTCTTCTCTGGCCACGGCCGCTGCCGTGGCCGGCCGCGGTGGCCAGGCCACCAAAAAAAATAAAAAAGCTAACAGCTAGGGGGGGTTTTCCCCCACCCCCCCTTTGTCTTCTCCGGCCACGGTCACGGCCGTGGCCTGGCCACGGTGGCCAGGCCATCAAAAAAAAAAAGTAACAGCTAGGGGGGTTTTCCCCACCCCCGGCCCCTTCAATTAAAAAAATAATTAACACTCATAAAAATTAACAAAAAAATTAGATTCTATCATATTTTATTATGTTTAAAAATATTTTCAAATAATTTGATGATAAATATTAAAAAATATAAATATATTTTTAAAACATGGGCAACTTAATTTTTTTTTAAAAAAAGTAACAGCTAGGAGGGTTTTCCCTACCCCCCGGCCCCTTCAATTAAAAAAAATTAACACATGAAAAAAAATTAACACAAAAAATTTAGATTCTATCATATTTTATTATTTTTAAAAATATTTTCAAATAATTTGATAACAAATATTAAAAAATATAAATATATTTTTAAAACATGGGTAACTTAATTTTTTAAAAAAATGTGACTACTGATCTAATTTTTATTAGATTAGTTATAAATTAATTAATTTATGTCATTAATCGTAGCTCTTTGGATAGACTGATTTAGCTCATCAATCATGACTCTTTAAATCAACTAATTAAACTCATAAATCGTAGCTATTTAGGTCAATTAATTTAGCTTATCAATTTTAACTCCTCAAGTAAGCTGATTTTAGACCATTAACCTTATCTCTTTAGATCATCAATCAAAACTCTTTAGATAGGTCGAGCTGAATTAGCTTAGCTATTTAGGTCAACTAATTTAGCTCATTAACCATAACTCTTTAGATTAGCTAATTTCAAAATAGCAGTCGTAGCTTTTTATTTCTTTATAGCTGTTTATGCAATAATATTTGTGCATTTGTAGTTATTTACAATTGTTATGTCTTGATTATTTACATTCTGCTTCAAATTGAATGATGCATTAAATTATGTAATGCTAGATAGAAAGTCTTGTTGTATTTTTATTTAATTTTCAGCAACAAATTAGTAGTTTCAATAATTTATATTTTAGTCTTCACAAACATTTATATTCGACATAATAATCTTAAGAAGTCAGTGACTATATATATAGAACACTATTCTATATATGTATAATTGAAAAGAATTTATGAATAACAAGCATAAGTTCGATTGTCTTCAGATTTGCATATTATTAATCACAGCACTATAACCTTTAGACCCGTTTGAGAATTTGTAAGACTTAGTCTTGCAAATTCTCAAATTGTCCTAGTGGACAGTTTGAGAATATTTTTTGCGATATGTTAGTCTGCTATTAATCATCGTTGGTTGAGATTGCGGTTTATATTTGCTCATACGTTCTCCTAGTGTGGCATATATGCCACACATTTAGGAGAACATATGGGAAAATGCTGCTGAAATTTTAACGTAACCGACCGATGATAATTAATAGCAGAATAACATATCATAAAAAATATTCTTGAATGGGATAGGGCCTTACCTTTTAGACATGGAGTGAAGGTGGAATTAATTTAGGACACTTGAATGCTTGTGAAGTCTCATGATTGAACGGACCGCCTTGCAACCCGACCCGAACTCAAGCCCTAGCATTAGCCTGGCATGAACCTGTGCCTCGGTCCTTGCTAGCATGCCAAGGATCGTAGCCGTAGCCCGGCCTTGCAGGGTAGGGACCTTAGTTGTGTAAAAGAAAATTGGTTTAGTTATAAATGATTTAAATGGTTGTTATTAACCTTAGTTGTGTAAAAGAAATAATTTAGTTATATATTTAGTAATGCTAATATAGTTTTATAATGTGGTTTCCTTTAATGGTTTACCAGAAATTGTATAAGTCGATCAAAAATGAACGGGGCTCGCTCGTGGATGTATGCAAGGATAAAAGATGGCTTGCTTAATCCAGATTTTCTGAATGGATGGAAGAATTTATCGCATTTGCATGTAGCCAACCTGAATGGATGGATGGGCCTAGGATTAGGTGCCCATGCAACTATCATAAGTGTCAGAATAAAGCCTACAGAGATGTCGAAACTGTTAAGGTGCATCTATGTAAAAAGGGGTTTGTTCCTGATTATGATGTTTGGTACTGTCATGGTGAACCAGAGGAAATTCCAGCAGTTGTTACAAGCCAACAAGTGTCAATTTCCGTTGATGAACCATTTGTGAATTTAAACACATATGAAGAAATGGTGATGAATGCATCGGGTAATGAATTCAATCAGAATACATTTATGGAAGAACCAAATCCAGATGCACAGCAATTTTATGATATGTTGCGTGCTGCAAATCAAGAATTGTATCCTGGTTGTGAGGGTCATTCCCAGTTGTCTACGGCTGCTCAGTTGTTGAATATTAAGGCAGAACATCGATTATCAGAAAAGGTATTTAATTCTGTAGCTGGGTTAATCAAAGAAATTTTGCCAAATAATAATGTTGTAGCAGACAGTTTTTACTCAACGAAGAAGTTGTTGCGTGGGCTTAGGCTCTCGGTTAATAAGATCGATTGTTGCTTGAACAATTGTATGATATATTGGGGTGAAGACTCGGAGCTGAGATGGTGTAAGATTTGTGGGCAATCGAGGTACAAAAACAGCGAAGGGGGAGCTAGTACAAGTAGGAGGAAAAGTGTTCCTTACAAGAGGATGCATTACTTTCATCTTATTCCATGCCTGCAGAGATTATACAGATCTGAGGCTACAGCTGCTGATATGAGATGGCATGCCGAACATGAATCTAAAGAGGATGAAATGCGGCATCCATCAGATTCAAAAGCTTGGAAGCATTTCAATGAAAATCATCCTGATTTCGCTGAAGATATAAGGAATGTGAGATTAGGTCTTTGTACCGATGGCTTCCAACCATTCGGTCAAGCGGGGCAACAGTATTCATATTGGCCTGTGATACTGACTGTATATAACCTTCCTCCATGGAAGTGCATGAAAGATACTGCAATGTTTTTGACAGTTTTGGTTCCAGGACCATCAAATCCAAAGGAAAAGATTGATGTCTTCCTGCAACCGTTGGTGGCCGAATTGAAAATGTTGTGGGAAACAGGAGTCGTAGCCTACGACATTTCTATGAAACAGAATTTTATCATGAGAGCTGCTTTGATGTGGACAATAAGTGACTTCTCGGCATATGCAATGTTGTCTGGTTGGAGCACTGCTGGACGTCTGGCATGCCCTCATTGCATGTATGATTCGGATGCATTTACATTGCAGAAGAGTGGTAAGCAGTCATGGTTTGATAATCATAGGAAGTTCTTGCCCCCAAATCATCCTTACAGGTGTAACTTGATCGCCTTCCGGAAGAACAAAGCAGTCACAAAATTCGCGAACCGGTTAGGTCCGGCACGGATATATTTGATACTATAGAGCATTTGGGGTTGAGGTATGCTTGGGAACCAGATGCAGATAGAATAAATGGCCATATATGTAAAGAACATAACTGGAAGAAGCGGAGTATATTTTGGGATTTGCCTTATTGGAGCACAAATCTCATCCGGCACAACTTGGATGTTATGCATATCGAGAAATTTTTTTTGATAACATATTTAACACGGTGCTAAACATCCCAGGAAAAACAAAAGACACTGCAAAGTCAAGAGAAGAACTTAATCAGTATTGCAGAAGAGGTGATTTGAGGAGGAGTGCCGACGGGACCTATCCTAAAGCCTGTTACACTCTTGACAGAAATTCATGAGAAGTTTTATGTAACTGGCTTAGAGGTTAAAATTTCTAGATGGTTATGCCTCAAATATCGGTAGGTGTGTGGACATGCATAAGCTCAAGTTGTTTGGCATGAAGAGTCACGACTGCCATTTTTTCATGCAACGGTTATTGCCTATAGCTTTTCGTGAGTTGCTTCCGCAATATGTCTGGAAGGCATTGACGGAGCTCAGCTTGTTCTTCAAGGAGTTATCTGCCGCAGTCATTACTTCTGCATCCATGGCAAGGCTTAAGGAGGAAATTTCAATTATTTTATGCAAGCTGGAGCGAATATTTCCTCCCAGTTTTTTTGACTCAATGGAGCATTTACCGGTTCACTTGCCATACGAAGCGAGCATAGCTGGTCCCGTGCAGTATCGCTGGATGTATCCTTTCGAGAGGTAAATATATACATCATTAAGACATATTGACATTTCAAATATTATTTCATTGCGAGAAAATTGGTTAATTTTTTGTCTCAACTTTACATATAGGTACCTTAAGAAGTTAAAAAATAATGTGCGTAATAAGGCAAGGGTTGAAGGTTCTATATGCAATGCACACTTGGTCGAAGAAGTTTCAGCTTTTGCCTCGCATTACTTTGAGGGTCACGTCCACACGAGGAGCCGAAATCTTGGTCGTAACGATGACGTATGTGTGGACGAAGGAGAACCTAATGATGGTAGAATATCAATTTTTAAAGGTATCGGCCGTTCATTTGGGGGGCAGAAGTCAAGAAATCTTAGCGATATGAAGTATAATGCAGCACATTATTATATCCTAATGAACTGTAGAGAAGTCGATCCATATATTGAGTAAGTGTATACTTCAATGCTTAATTGGAACTTCTAATTTAAATTACAATATACCACAATATTTAATTGCTAACATCAGTTTTAATCCTTATCATCCCATAAGGATGTATTGTGATAGACAACGACAGATGAATCCCGACATCAGTCAAGTTGCAATTGGACAGAAGTTAGAAACGGAGTTCGCTTACTGGTTTTATGAATTTGTGAGTAGTATCACTCAATCAATTTCAATAATGGCTTTTATTTTTTGAATTGGTTGTGAATAGCTTATTAATTTATAGGTAAACGGTCCATGGTCCCCAACCGATAATATTTTCATTAAATGTCTATCGCAATGGCCATTGAAGACCGTAACAACCTCTACTGGCTATTTTGTTAATGGGTACAAATTTCATATTGAACGATTAGCAGCTTCAAGAGGCACGCAGAACTGGGGCGTGTGTGTTAAAGGAGAAAGTGTTGGAGCAAATATGCAGGATTATTATGGAAAGTTAGTAGAGGTGGTTGAAGTTGAATATCCCGGTTGGCCTATGAAACGAACCATATTGTTTCGTTGCGATTGGTTCGATCCGACAGTTCCTATGGGCAAAAGGGTTCATAACGACTACAATTTGGTTGAAGTGAACCATCGACGAAGATTGCAGAAATATGACCTATTCATCCTTGCATCCCAAGCTCTGCAAGTGTTTTACTGCGGATATCCAAGTTTGCGCAACGACAAGCGAGATTGGTGGGCTGTTTCTAAAATCGTCCCACGTTCAACAATCTTATTAGAGGAGAGTTCATCAAGTCAATCAGTCGAGTGCCCTGCATTTCAAGAGGATGAGATGGAAATGCATGCAATTGAGGACGACATAAGGGCTCCTGAAACATCACTTAGAGATCCAAATGTGATGTCCAAGAAATTGCGGATGCAAATGTTCGGTTTCCTTCTGATGAAAATGAAACTGAATCGCAGTCCGATACGGCATCGGATGTTGAACCAACATTTCACGAAACAAATGACACCGATTAAACATAAAGGTTTTTTTAAATTCAACTTTATTTTATAAGTGTTAAATTTTTACATAGTCAATCATTAATCATAATTTAATTGCATGAATCTTTAGTATTTTTAGTATGACGGGCAGAGGTAGATCTACCGACGACATACGGAGTGAGCAGGGACGTAGCCCTACTGCATCAGATCACATGAGCTTTGGAGATGGAGAGTTCGGATCTCCAAACATCGCACAGCCTTCGATCTCTCCAGCAGTCGGCGGTGATCCTGCATTGGTATTACCATCCAGCTGATCGGCACATACCTCCGAGAGTTCTTCCACCATCGGCCGCACCATACTTCGACTGGATGCTCATGGGCTGTAAGTATATACTAATTAAAAATATATGTTTATGTTTTTAAGTCAATTACTTATAAACATGCATTTTTTTAACAGATTTATTGAGCAGCATCATGTATCCAGCCACATCAGCATCGTATTTCAGAGGCATGCAGATCCCAGTGGCTACGATTGGCGCCACGTATCTGCAGCCACGAGGGAGTTTTATTTTTCTGAGTTTCAGGTAAACTTATTAAATACAATTTATCACTGATATAAAATTTCTTAATCTTAATAAATTCTGAAACTAACTGTTTATTTTAATGCAGAAAAAGTTTACGTGGGACCTGCCAGCCATGATGCCATTAGGGCAGCATGGGAGGCTCTTACGGGACACCGATACTCCGACATGCTTCATCGTTGGAGGTCATCGGGTCAGCGTTCTGTGCATGTGCCAGAGGGTATTTGGCATGAGTGGCAGCAGGCCTGGCAGTCCGATGGCTGGCACAGGAGGTCCGCATTAGCCAGCACGAACCGCCGATCTGAGAAGGGCGGTCCTGGCACGGGTCTCTCCCGCCATACTTCGGGCTCCATTTCGATTCAGGAGCACAGACGTATGGTAAGAAAATATAAATAATTTAATTACTAATTTAGTTATTTATAAATATTTGTATTAATATCAATTTTTTATTGTTATAGTCTGAGCAGGAGGGCGGAGATCCTGGTGAGTTTCGTCTATTCAGGGTGACACACACCAGGAGGGACGGTTCCTCGGTCGACATGCGATCACGGGAGGTTGCAGTAAGAAATTAGCTTTATGTAGTATCTATTTAATTTCTAAAATTTTATTTCGAGAAATTTATTAATTCATTTATTGTTGATTTTATAATTCAAAGACACGAGTCGAGGAGCTTCGCTCCCAGGCATCGCAGGTCGACTCCACTGATGGGGAGACGCCCGTCGAACTCTCAGCAGAGGAGAGTCGGCGTGTGTTTTTGGAGGCTGTTGGTGCCCAGCCGCGAGACCGCAGGGTCTATGGTCTGGGCACTAGAGCTTCTGCATATTTTCTCCATCAGGCCTCCAGCTTGCGATATTCTGGTGATATTCCTGCCGAGCGTTTAGACAACATTTGGAGATTTATTGCGGAGGAGGTTCGGCAGGACGTTCGTCAGGAGGTTCGGCAGGAGGTCGAGCACGAGTTCGAGCAACGTATGCGAGGCCGGGATCAAGAGCTTGCAGACGTGCGAGATCAGATGCGTCATTTGCAGGATATGGTTAGCCGCTTATCGCAGGATCTCAGCCTCCACGTGATCGCTCAGATTCTTGATGTATTTTTTTTTCTTTTTATATGTTGTAGATGAAAACTTCAAAATTTTAATATATTAATTATTTTTAGAAATTGAATGATTATTGTTTGGATCAATATGAGTGAAGAATGTTTCGATCAATATTTAAATGTAACAAAATTGTATTAACCGTTTTAATTTTTAATATTTTATTTTTTTAAAAAAAATTTAATTAGCGACGCATTAGCGACTGAAATTGCATCGCTAATATTTTTAAAATATTATTATTAAATATTACGACGCAATGACCTGGCGTCGCAATATTTTTTAAAAATTTAATTAGCAACGCATTAGCGACTAAAATTACGTCGCTAATATATCTTAAATATTATTATTAAATATTACGATGCAATGACATGGCGTCGCAATATTTAAAAAAAAATTTATTAGCGATGCATTAGCGACTCAAATTGCATCGCTATTATATCTAAAATATTATTATTAAATATTGCGACGCATTGTTGCATCGCAGAGAGTCGTTGTGATGCGACGCAATTGCGACAAATTGATGTTGCAACGATCATCTGAGTGACGTCGTCATTGCGTCGCTATTGCGTCGCAATAGCATGTTTAGCGACGCATTTGGGCGTCGCAATATTTTTGTTCCCTTGTAGTGATATCAGTGTCTCTACACTCCTTGGTTAAGAGGACAACCAACAAATATGATATACGACATCCTATAATTGATAGTACTATGGCCCTGTCATAGTATATCATTTGGTTGCAAACTCTTTTGAGGACATTCAAAGATAAATCCTCCTTTATCGTGAAAGAAGATCTTGAGGGCTTCATTACTATTAAGAGTATTAAGAAGATGTTCTTGTAATGAATAAACTGCTAAATAACTTTTATTAATATATCAATTTATATGCTATTTACATTAGCTCAATCATCAAATGATTGGCTTTAGGATACAATTCCCAACATATTTTTCTTTCTTTTGATTATTTATATGGTATCAAAGCCAAAATTCAACTCTTTTGTACTCGGGCTTACGACTCTCCTGAAGAATTTCTTTCTTTTCTTTGTATTCATCCTTTAGAGGATCTATTCAAACATAAAACTTGTGTTTTTAAAACTTTGATTATTCACCATGGATACAAACAAATTTGAAGCTATATCTGTCAAATTCAATGGCAGAAATTTTGTACTTTGGAAATTTCTTTTTAATTTTTTGTTGATGGTAAGGGATTTTCTCGAATTCTTGGTGGATTAGAAAGGCAGAAGATGATGAGAAAAAGAAGATAAGTTGGAAAACAAAGAATGTACAGATTATTTCTTGGATTCTCAACTCAATTGAACTTGATCTTGTACTAAGCCTTCGGTCTTTTGATACTGATGTTGATATATGGAATCATTTCAAAGGAAATTATTCTCAAGTGAATCAGTCAAGGAAATTCAAGCTTGAATACGAAATAGCCAACATCAACCAAGAAGATTGGAATATTTGCAGCTTTTATACTGAAATGTCAAAGTTGTGGACAGAATAAGACATGATTTCCTTTTCCAAGATTTTCAATATCGTATATGCTGAAGTCAAGAAAGAAAGAGATTGTGGAAGAGTGATGTAATTCCTCATGAAGCTCAAACCTAAATTTGAGATAGCTAGGGGAACATTAATTAATCATGAAAATCTAACAATGAAATCTGTATTGGGAGAACTCATTCGTAATGAAACACGCTTAAAGACACAGGCATAGCTAGACACAAAAACTAGTTCAGCTGATTCTTTATTTCTTTCTTCATGTGGAAGATAACATTCAAAACAAAGGCATGAAAACAAAGAAGATATTTGATGCATGCACTATAATGAATTCGGGCATGTACAATCTCATTGTCGAAAGAGGACTATATGCAACTATTGTAAGAAATCAGGCCATATTATTTTGGAGTGCAGGCTTTTGAAAAATAAATAATTAGCCTTTGTTACTATGAGCAGTGATCAGAAATTAGAAAACAAATCTAAAATGTCTCTCACACCGCATGCTATTCAAAAGATGATTCAAGACTCAATGCAATCCAACTCTTCCAAGTGTCATTTCCTCTATTTTTTCTATTGCAGGGTTATCAGGTATAAGAATTAAGCATATTCCTTAGTTTATTGATTCAACTACCTTTAACCATATGATAAATCAAAAATATGCATTTGTTGATTTGAAACCTTGTTCCTTAAACCAATCTGTGACGACTGCCAATGGTAAAAATTACCCATTTAAGGCACTAATACATTTTGTTTATCAAATAATTCTTCTCAATCCATTTGTCTTTCTAGTACTTTATATGTTCCTCGATTTATAACTAATTTGATATTAGTTGGACAACTTACTGATCAAATTATTCAATTAAATTTTCTCCTGATGGTTGTGATGTGCAGGACCTTCACATGGGGCAAGCGATCTCATAAAGGGGCATAAGCATGGACGTTTGTTTCATCTTGATCTAACTCAAAAAAAGAGTCATCCTTTTTGTCTTACTGTCACTTCATCATCTTCCAGCTTACATGCAGAAAGTACTTAGGATCTTTGGCATCGTTGGTTGGGTTACCCACATGCTAGTTGGTTAGAGTCTATGTTTAAATCTTAGCTTCTCCCTGATAAGTTGATTATCAAGAATAATGATTTTCAGCATTATCAAACTTGTGTTCTTGGCAAATTTGCTAAATTACCTTTTGCTTCTAGTAATACTAAAGTAAATGCTCCTTTTGATCTTATTCATTGTGATTTATGGGAACCTTCATCTATTTTGTCTAGACTTGAGTACAAATATTTTATTATTTTTATTGATCATTTTACACATTTTACATAGATTTATTTCTTGCATCCTAAATCTAAACTAGCAAATATTGCCAAAAAAATTGTCACTATGATAGAAACACAATTTGGAAAATCAATCAAAATTTTTTGGTCATATCAAGGAGGAGAGTTTTGTGCCTCATACCTTGCTCAATTCTTTAGTGAAAAAGAAATTTTAACTCAACAATCTTGTCCTAGTACTCCTGAACAAATTAGGGTAGTGGAACAAAAAAATCATCATGTTGTGGAAATTGCTCGAACTCTCTTACTTGAGTCTTCTGTTCTACCTCACTTTTGGGTCAAAGCTATTCATACAGTTGTCCATCTTATTAACAAGCAGACTACTCCTTTACTTAGTAATCACTCTCCTTTCTTTGTCTTTTTCATAAGTCGTCAAATTACATGAATCTTCATGTTTTTGGCTGTCTGCTTTGTGCTGCTTCCACCACATGAACGGTATAAACTATCTGCAAAGGCTACAAATATATTTTATTAGTTATAGTGATAAACATAAAGGTTATATTTGTTATGATCCTCAACATCACCACATTTGCGTATCTCATAATGTCATTTTTTAAAAAAATCTATATTTTTATGTTTCATCTTTGAGTACAGCAGCTCCTAATTCTTTCATTTCTATGTTATACAATTTTTTGGATTCTTCTAATTCTGATTTGTCTACTAATACTTGTGACATGCCTATTATGCAACTTCCTGATCACGAGCCTAAAGGTTCTCTTACTGATGTTCTAAGTGATACACCACCTCCTTTGCCTTCTTTGAAAAGATCCATCCATGTCAATTTTAGTAAGCCACCTGATCGATTAACTCTTTTTACCAATCTAAATTATGTCCAAATTCCTAACACCTATAACCAAGCAATGGAACAAGTATGCTGGAAAAGAGCAATGGACAAGGAAATTGAGGCATTGACTATGAATCATACTTGGGACTTAGTCTCACGGTCCTCTAATACTTTTGTCATCAGTAGCAAATGGGTGTATATCATTAAGGTCAAGCCTGATGGTACTCTAGACCGCTACAAAGCCCGTTTGGTAGCTCAAGGCTACAAACAGGAATATGAGATTGATTATGAAGAAACATTTGCCTTTGTCGCTAAGATGACCACAGTTCGAACTCTTCTTGCTATTGCATCATACAAATAATGGTCATTATATCAATTAGATGTCAAGAATGCTTTTCTTCATGGACATTTAAAGGAAACCATTTATATGGAGTGTCCTTCTAGCTATTCTCTTGGTGATTCTAATGTGGTTTGCAAACTTAACGGGTCTCTTTATGATCTTAAACATGTACCACATGCATGGTTTAAAAAATTTTGTTCTACTATTTGTTCAGTTGGTTTCCAACAGAGTTCTAATGATCACTCTCTATTCACCCATCACTCTTCACATGGTATTATTATTCTACTTCTTTATGTAGATGATATGGTCATTACTGAAAGTGGTAAAAAGAGCATTCTTAAGTTTAAACAGTTTTTTTATAATTCTTTTCATATGAAAGATCTTGGTACACTTACTTATTTTCTAGGCTTGGAAGTGTCATATTCCCCTCATGGTTTCTTTCTCACACAATGCAAGTATATTGAGGAATTGATTAAACTTGCCAATTTGACTGACAATAAAGTTTGTTCAACTCCTATGAAACTCAATTTCAAACTACAACATGATGATGGTGCATTTCTCTCTGATCCTACCTTGTATCAGCGACTAGTGGGCGGTCTTATTTATCTTACCATCACACGGCCTAATATATCTTTTGCTGTTCAAGTTATCAGTCAATTTGTTTTTCAGCCTCGACGTCATCATCTCTCTGCACTTCATTGAATTATTCACTATCTCAAAGGCACTAGTGACCGTGGGCGCTTTTTTCTAATGCTGATTATGTAGGGTGTATTGATACTCATCGATCTAAGATAGGTAGGTATGTTTTTCTAGGCGCCTTACCTATTTTTTGGAAATGTAAAAAGCAAGAAAGGATATCTAAATCTTTTAATGAGGCTGAGTATCTATATCTATGTCTTCTATTAGTTCTAAACTTGTATGGCTTTGACAACCTCTTTTTGAGCTTGATATGCCTTGTGATGACTCTATTCCTCTTTTTGGCGATAATACAAGAGTGCTATTGGCATTGGAACTAATCCTATCCATCATGAACATACCAAATACATAGAGATTGATTGTCATTACATCCACAAATTGGTTCATGATACAGTTCTTCGTCTTATTCATGTTTCATCCGTGATCAATTGTTGACTTGTTCACAAAGCCCATGCCGTTTGCTTGCCATAAATATCTCATAAGCAAATTGATGCTTGTTGACAACCACCATCAATTTGAGGGGATGTCAAATGGAGCATATTTGGCCAACAATCAAGAAAGAAAATTTACTGTCAAACAGAAAAGATTTTGCTGAAAAATAAAAACGAAAATCTTTTCAATGTCAAACAGAGCAGATTTGATCAACAATTAAGAAAGAAAATTTACTGTCAAACAGAGACGATCTTGCTGAAAAACAAGGACAAAAATCTCTCCAAATTTTTTGTATTCCTATTGTATATTAGTATTCATAAATTAGCTAGATTTACCATACATAGACACTTATTTTGTTGTATATATTAAGGTCTATAATCTTTGTATATGAAGATATAGAATATAATTAATATTTTTCTTCCTTTCAATTGTTTATACCAACCGTTCACTTGATCCTTTTTGATACATTTTTACATCATCCGACGGTTTCAGTTCTTCCAAATAACTCATGTATGCTAGGTGGTTAATCAATGATCGATTGGACTTGGTTACTATTTTGTTGTTGATGATGTGATTCAATTCTTTAGATGGAAGATATAGTTAACGCTCTGTGCAGCTTGTCTTTGACTCTTTTTAATATACGTGTGAATTCACGAATAACCAAAAAATAAAATGCCAATGAAGGATAATTACAATAAAGTACTAGCAAAAAAACCATATATCTCATCAGTAAAAACTTAGTAGAGATATTTATATTCTAATAAAAAAATAAATATATAAAATAGAAACATTTTCACATTAATTTGTTGCCACCATAGGTCTAATATACTTTTTAGATACTATATATATATAATTTTTTTTTAAAAAATTATCTTGTTGTTACAAAAGCTGTTGCTGAAATCATTTTTCTGATATTGATGAGCAAACTAGAAAGGATGTAAATTAAAAAAAAAAAAAAAAAGAGGCACTGGTCTCTTAGTTTATCTTGACAAAGAGAGAACATGGAAAAAACTCAGAACAAATTTTAATATATATCAAAATCTTGGGTGATATGACAAGACCAAAATTAATTAATTGCTATTTTTTTAAGCATTAGTTGTGATGTTATTTATTTAAAACTTATTTAAGATGGTAAAAGAAATTGCAAAATCTTGAACCATTTAATAATCAGGTCAGTCTCACATATAGGAATATACTGATTTATTATGGCTGTCAAGATATATATGGAGGGCACTATTTTTGAATGCTAACATGCATCTTACATTTTGCAATCCCAATAATCTTCAAATAGCACAAATTACTTAAAAATGGATTGTTGTATCTTTTATAGCATTTTGAAATTACTTGGAAACTTAATAATTAAGTAGCAAATCCCTCCTCAGCACATGTCATATTGTAGTCAAAATCATCTATGCTGGCTACAAGATGGAAACCGCTGGTTTTGAGTAACAGAAGCTAGCTGCTGATTTTGGACTCAAATCTTAGTAAATCTGTTCATAAATATCACAAACTCATCTTTTGCTCTTATTGTTCACATGGGTTAATTATGAATCAAATCTATTTTGATACTATTTTTAATGACTTAGCATCTTCTTTAAAAAAAAGTTAAATTTTTTTTTATAAATAGTTAAAAATTATCCAATATATAACTGATATAAAAATAAATATATGTTCATATAAGCTCTCACATTTTAAGTCCAAACCCAAGCCATGTAAATATGTAATAACCTATAACTCAATTATAGCTATATATTTCGAGATGAAGTGAACTTAACAAAACTTTGTTTGCCAGCAAGAGGATAACTCATGGGATCTTTGAAGACATAAAAAATAACTTTAAAAAATGAAGTTGGTAAATGCCTTCTACATATATTGTAATAAAAATAAATAAAAATTTATAAAAATTTGAAATATCAGAAAAGGTATAATTTTTGTTTGTCACCAAGAAGATTGACTTTTGCTTGAGACAAAATCTTGTTGGTGCTCTGAAGACAAATAAAACAAAAGACAAGTCAAACTTGCTGTAGGGTCAGCATCAGATAGGTTTTGTTGAACTTCAGGGAGAGGTAAAAGAAAATTAGTCAGCCATCATCACAAAGAAGGAGGCTTATTGACAAAAGGCAACGATAACGTAAAACAAACGCAAAAAGACAAAGACCTACGATCGCGATGGGATTCTAACCCAAAATCTCCCGCTCAGGAGGCGAGGGCCTTATCATTAGGCCAGTAGTTTACGTAGGAACCTATCTTATGATTATAAAGCTAAATCCCGCGTCATCTCCCTCGGTCCGCGCCGGCTTGAGGCCATCACATCAGATTCGAACGTTGCGTCTCTCCTACGTCACTTGGCCGCCCAGGTCTTCCAACGGATAGTATTAGGTCGGATATCCTAAGATTTGAAACTAAATTTTATAATATTTTTTTTAAAAAAATTAAAGTTGAATCCACGATTCCACGACCGAATCAATAATGTAAAAATTGATTATCCTATTTAAATCTGATTCCAAACTAAAAAAATTTATTTTTATAAAAAATTATATTTTATAACAATTCCATGAAATAAACAAATTAAAATAAGTTAAATAGCATATATCTATAATTTTTTTAAAAATATCAAAATATAACATATATTATACTCATAAAAATATAATATTTTTATATCATTTAAAAATTACTTTTTTGAATATCTTATTGGATTTTAAAAAAATTAAATTTCAAACATGATATCGAAATTTCTTTTTTCCTATCTTTTTACTATTCACTACCATCCTTAATTCTGTTTGGATATTATATAATCAACCAAACCAAAAAAAATTGGTCAGGGGAGCTAATTATTTATTTACGTCCGCTCTGATGACTAATTTGAACACTAGTTTAGTATATTGCATCTCAAATCTTAAACTCAGCAACTATAAATTAACTACTGAGGTGGGTTTTTCCCCCACCCTTAGACGATGGCCACGGCCGCTGCCGTGGCCGGCGGTGGCCTGGCCACAGTGGCCAGGCCACCGTTTAAAAAAAATTAAGTTAAAAATGAGTTTTAAATATTTAATATTATATTTATATTTACTATTAACTATATAACATAATAATTATATTAATATTATATTTAATATTTTAAACACTATTATATATTTATAATATATAAATATTAGTTTTTAAATGATTAATATTTATTAACTTGAATACTAAATTATTATATAATATTTCTAAATATTAATATATTTTATATTAATATGTATTATATTATACATAATACATATTAAATATTTATAATATTGAAATATATAATATTTTTAAAATGAGTTAAAAAAGAACCTTAATTTTTATCAGAGCATTTTATAATCTAGCAAAAGAAAGGGACCATGTAGAACATAAAAAAGATTTATAATAAAATTTAAATAAAATTTTAAAACATGATAACTAAAATTAGAGCTCTAAAAATATTTTATAATTTAATATCATATTCAATGATTTAGATTATTAATATCATATTTTTTTATATATAAATATTTAGAAATAGTAACATCATATTCAATGACTATTATTAGGAGTTGTGCCTTTCATTTTCATGACTATTTCTCACATGTGGCTTTAGAGAATTGGCATGATACATCATGTTGGTTCAATAAGCTGCCAAGCCTATTTTATTTCTTTATAGCTGTTTATGCAATAATATTTGTGCATTTGTAGTTATTTACAATTGTTATGTCTTGATTATTTATATTCTGCTTCAAATTGAATGATGCATTAAATTATGTAATGCTAGAATGAAAGTCTTGTTGTAGTTTTATTTAATTTTCAACAACAAATTAGTAGTTTCAATGATTTATATTTTAGTCTTCACAAACATTTATATTCGACATAATAATCTTAAGAAGTCAGTGATTATATATAGAACACTATTCCTATATATGTATAATTGACAAGAATTTATGAATAACAAGCATAAGTTCGATTGTCTTTGGATTTCCATATTATTAATCACAGCACTATAACCTTTAGACCCGTTTGAGAATTTGTAAGACTTAGTCTTGCAAATTCTCAAATTGTCCTGGTGGACAGTTTGAGAATATTTTTTGCGATATGTTAGTCTGCTATTAATCATCGTTGGTTGAGATTGCGGTTTGTATTTGCTCATGCATTCTTCTAGTGTGGCATATATGCTACACATTTAGGAGAACATATGGGAAAATGCTGCTGAAATTTCAACGTAAACCATCGATGATAATTAATAGCAGAATAACAAGTGTCAATTCCCGAAGATGAACCATTTGTGAATTTAAACACATATGAAGAAATGGTGATGAATGCATCGGGTAATGAATTCAATCAGAATACATTTATGGAAGAACCAAATCCAGATGCACAGCAATTTTATGATATGTTGCGTGCTGCAAATCAAGAATTGTATCCTGGTTGTGAGGGTCATTCCCAGTTGTCTACGGCAGCTCAGTTGTTGAATATTAAGGTAGAACATCGATTATCAGAAAAGGCCTTCAATTCTGTAGCGAGGTTCATCAAAGAAATTTTGCCAAATGATAATGTTGCAGCAGACAGTTTTTACTCAACGAAGAAGTTGCATGGGCTTGGGCTCCCAGTTAATAAGATCGATTGTTGCTTGAACAATTGTATGATATATTGCGGTGAAGACTCAGAGCTGAGATGGTGTAAGATTTATGGGCAATCGAGGTACAAAAACAGCGAAGGGGGAGCTAGTACAAGTAGGAGGAAAAGTGTGCCTTACAAGAGGATGCATTACTTTCCTCTTACCCCATGCCTCAGAGATTATACAGATCTGAGGCTATAGCTGCTGATATGAGATGGCATGTCGAACATGAATCTAAAGAGGATGAAATGCGGCATCCATCAGATTCAAAAGCTTGGAAGCATTTCAATGAAAATCATCCTGATTTCGCTGAAGATATAAGGAATGTGAGATTAGGTCTTTGTACCGATGGCTTCCAACCATTTGGTCAAGCGGGGCAGCAGTATTCATATTGGCCTGTGATACTGACTGTATATAACCTTCCTCCATGGAAGTGCACGAAAGATACTGCAATGTTTTTAAAATTTTGGTTCTAGGACCATCAAATCCAAAGAAAAAGATTGATGTCTTCCTGCAACCCTTGGTGGCCGAATTGAAAATGTTGTGGAAAACAGGAGTCGTAGCCTACGACATTTCTATGAAACATAATTTCATCATTAGAGCTGCTTTAATGTGGACAATAAGTGACTTCCCGGCATATGCAATGTTGTCTGGTTGGAGCACTGCTGGACGTCTCGCATGCCCTCATTGCATGTATGATTCGGATTCATTTACATTGCAGAAGAGTGGTAAGCAGTCATGGTTTGATAATCATAGAAGTTCTTGCCCCCAAATCATCCTTACAGGCGTAACTTGATCGCCTTCCGGAAGAACAAAGCAGTCACAAAATTTCGCCGAACCGGTTAGGTCCAGCACGGATATATTTGATACTATAGAGCATTTGGGGTTGAGGTATGCTTGGGAACCGAATGCAGATAGAATAAATGGCCATATATGTAAAGAACATAACTGGAAGAAGCGGAGTATATTTTGGGATTTGCCTTATTGGAGCACAAATCTCATCCGGCACAACTTGGATGTTATGCATATCGAGAAAAATTTCTTTGATAACATATTTAACACGGTGCTAAACATCCCGGGAAAAACCAAAGACACTGCAAAGTCAAGAGAAGAACTTAATCAGTATTGCAGAAGGGGTGATTTGAGGTGGAGTGCCGACGGGACCTATCCTAAAGCCTATTACACTCTTGACAGAAATTCACGAGAAGTTTTATGTAACTGGCTTAGAGGGTTAAAATTTCCAGATGGTTATGCCTCAAATATCGGTAGGTGTATGGACATGCATAAGCTCAAGTTGTTCGGCATGAAGAGTCACGACTGCCATGTTTTCATGCAACGTTATTGCCTATAGCTTTTCGTGAGTTGCTTCCGCAACATGTCTGGAAGGCATTGACGGAGCTCAGCTTGTTCTTCAAGGAGTTATATGCCGCAGTCCTTACTTCTGCATCCATGGCAAGGCTTGAGGAGGAAATTCCAATTATTTTATGCAAGCTGGAGCAAATATTTTCTCCCAGTTTTTTTGACTCAATGGAGCATTTACCGGTTCACTTGCCATATGAAGCGAGCATAGCTGGTCCCGTGTAGTATCGCTGGATGTATCCTTTCGAGAGGTAAATATACATCATTAAAATGTTGACATTTCAAATATTATTTCATTGCGAGAAAATTGGTTAATTTTTTGTCTCAACTTTACATATAGGTACCTTAAGAAGTTAAAAAATAATGTGCGTAATAAGGCAAGGGTTGAAGGTTCTATATGCAATGCACACTTGGTCGAAGAAGTTTCAGCTTTTGCCTCGCATTACTTTGAGGGTCACATCCACATGAGGAGCCAAAATCTTGGTCGTAACGATGACATGTGTGGACGAAGTAGAACCTAATGATGGTAGAATATCAATTTTTAAAGGTATCGGCCGTTCATTTGGGTAGCAGAAGTCAAGAAATCTTAGCGATATGGAGTATAATGCAGCACATTATTACATCCTAATGAACTGTAGAGAAGTCGATCCATATATTGAGTAAGTGTATACTTCAATGCTTAATTGGAACTTCTAATTTAAATTACAATATACCACAATATTTAATTGCTAACATAAGTTTTAATTCTTATCATCCCATAAGGATGTATTGTGATAGACAACGACAGATGAATCCCGACATCACTCAAGTTGCAATTGGGCAGAAGTTAGAAACAGAGTTTGTTTACTAGTTTTATGAATTTGAGTAGTATCACTCAATCAATTTCAATAATGGCTTTTATTTTTGAATTAGTTGTGAATAGCTTATTAATTTATAGGTAAACGGTCCATGGTCCACAACCGATAATATTTTCATTAAATGTCTATCGCAATGGCCATTGAAGACCGTAACAACCTCTACTGGCTATTTTGTTAATGGGTACAAATTTTAGATTGAACAATTAGCAGCTTCAAGAGGCACGCAGAACTGGGGCGTGTGTGTTAAAGGAGAAAGTGTTGGAGCAAATATGCAGGATTATTACAGAAAGTTAGTAGAGGTGGTTGAAGTTGAATATCCTGGTTGGCCTATGAAACGAACCATATTGTTTCATTGTGATTGGTTTGATTCGACAGTTCCTGTGGGCAAAAGGGTTCATAACGTCTACAATTTGGTTGAAGTGAACCATCAACGAAGATTGCAGAAATATGAACCATTCATCCTTGCATCCCAAGCTCAGCAAGTATTTTACTGCGGATATCCAAGTTTGCGCAACGACAAGCGAGATTGGTGGCTGTTTCTAAAATCGTCCCATGTTCAACAATCATATTAGAGGAGAGTTCATCAAGTCAATCAGCCGAGTGCCCTGCATTTCAAGAGGATGAGATGGAAATGCATGCAATTGAGGACGACACAAGGGCTCCTGAAACATCACTTAGAGATCCAAATGGTGACGTCCAAGAAATTGAATGCAAATGTTCGGTTTCCTTCCGATGATAATGAAACTGAATCGCAGTCCGATATGGCATCGGATGTCAAACCAACATTTCACAAACAAATGACACCGATTAAACATAGAGGTTTTTTTTAAATTCAACTTTATTTTATAAGTGTTAAATTTTTACATAGTCAATCATTAATCGTAATTTAATTGCATGAATCTTTAGTATTTTCAGTATGACGGGCATAGGTAGATCTACCAACGACATACGGAGTGAGCAGGGACGTAGCACTGCTGCATCAGATCACATGAGCTTTGGAGATGGAGAGTTCGGATCTCCATACATCGCACAACGTTCGATCTCTCTAGCAGTCGGCGGTGATCTGCATTGGTATTACCATCCACCCGATTGGCACATACCTCCGAGAGTTCTTTCACCATCGACCACACCGTACTTTGACTAGATGCTCATGGGCTGTAAGTATATACTAATTAAAAATATATGTTTATGTTTTTAAGTCAATTACTTATAAACATGCATTTTTTTAACAGATTTATGGAGCAGCATCATGTATCGAGCCACATCAGCTCCGTATTTCAGAGGCGTGCAGATCCCAGTGGCTACGATTGGCGCCACGCCACGTATCTACAGCCACGAGGGAGTTTTATTTTTCTGAGTTTCAGGTAAACTTATTAAATATAATTTATCACTGATATAAAATTTCTTAATATTAATAAATTCTGAAACTAACTATTTATTTTAATGCAGAAAAAGTTTACGTGGGATCCTGCCAGCCATGATGCCATTAGGGCAGCATGGGAGGCTCTTACGGGACGCCGATACTCCGACATGCTTCATCGTTGGAGGTCATCGGGTCACCGTCCTACGCATGTGCCAAAGGGTATTTGGCACGAGTGGCAGCAGGTCTGGCAGTCCGATGGCTAGCGCAGGAGGTCCGCATCAGCCAGCACGAACCGCCAATCTGAGAGGGACGGTCCCGGCACGGGTCTCTCCCGCCACACTTCGGCTCCATTTCGATTCAGGAGCACAGACGCCGTATGGTAAGAAAACATAAATAATTTAATTAATAATTTAGTTATTTATAAATATTTGCATTAATATCAATTTTTTTATTGTTATAGTCTGAGCAGGAGGGTGGAGATCCTGGTGAGTTTCGTCTATTCAGGGCGACACATACCAGGAGGGACGGTTCCTGAGTCGATACGCGATCACAGAAGGTTGCGGTAAGAAATTAGCTTTATGTAGTATCTGTTTAATTTCTAAAATTTTATTTAGAGAAATTTATTGATTCATTTATTATTGATTTTATAATTCAAAGACACGAGTCGAGGAGCTTCGCTCCCAGACATCGCAGGTCGACTCCACTGATGGAAGACGCCCGATGAACTCTCAGCAGAGGAGAGTCGACGTATGTTTTGAAGGCTATTGGTGCCCATCCGCGAGACCGCAGGGTCTATGGTCTGGGCACTAGAGCTTCTGCATATTTTCCCCATCAGGCCTTCAGCTCGCGATATTCTGGTGATATTCCTGCCGAGCGTTTAGATGACATTCGGAGATCTATTACGGAGGAGGTTCGGCAGGACGTTCGTCAGGAGGTTCTGCAGGAGTTTGAGCATGAGTTCGAGCAGCATATGCGAGGCCATCAGCAGGAGCTTGCAGACGTACGAGATCAGATGCGTCAGTTGCAGGATATGGTTAGCCGCATGTCGCAGAGTTTCCAGCCTCCATGTGATCGTGCTGATTCTTGATGTATTTTTTTTACTTTTTATATTTTGTACATGAAAACTTCAAAATTTTAATATATTAATTATTTTTGGAAATTGAATGATAATTGTTTGGATCAATATGAGTAAAGAATGTTTCGATCAATATTTAAATGTAACAAAATTGTATTAACCATTTTAATTTTTAATATTTTATTTTTTAAAAAAATTAATTAGCGACGCATTAGCGATAGAAATTGCATCACTAATATTTTTAAAATATTATTATTAAATATTGCGACGCAATGACCTGGCGTCACAATATTTTTAAAAAAATTAAATTAGCGACGCATTAGCGACTAAAATTGCGTCGCTAATATATCTAAAAAATATTATTATTAAATATTGTGATGCAACTAAATGCGTCGCAATATTTAATAATAATAATTTAGAAATATTAGCGACGCAATTTTAGCCACTAATGCGTCGCTAATTTAATTTTTAAAAAAATAAATAATTAATTAGCAACTCAATTGCGATAAAATTTTTCATCGTAAATATTTTTAAATTTTTTTAAAATTAGCGACACATGTATTTGCATCGCAATATTGCGACGCATTTAATTGCGTCGCAATATATTGCGACGCATTTATTGCATCGCAGAGAGTCGCTGTTAAGCGACCCAATTGCGACAAATTGAGATTGCGACGACCATCGTAGCGACGCCGCAATTGCGTCGCTAATGCATCGCTATAGGGTGTTTAGCGATGCATTTGGGCGTCGCTATATTTAAATTTTCTTGTAGTGTGACATGATGTGTCATCTCTACAATAATGCAAACTAATTCAAATGAAGCTACTGGCATTCAAATCTACATGTTGTTTCCATGTGCCTAGAAGCATACATCATTAAAAAAAACCACTTTGAATTTTATCTTCTAGCTTGAGTTCTTTGTATACCATTCCCTTTCTTCTCTTAGGTAGTGTTTAATTCCCAAAATGTTATCCCTGGATAAGTGTACATGATAGAATTTATCTGAGGGATAGTTGAAAAATAATCACCTTTTTTTTAATAATCTGCATTCCTATATAGCAACGCAATATGCGTTGCTAAATATTAATATTATATAATGATAATTTTATATAGTTATTATATTATATAATAATTAATATTATATAATGATAATTTTATATATTAATATATAATCCATTACTATGGTATATTAGTATATATTATAAATTATGTTATAATATATTATAATATATTTTTGTATATTTTTAATATGTTATTAGTAGGATTCATAAATTATTTTTGATTCCAATTTAACTATGATACCAAACTAAACAAACCCTTAAAATAGCAGATGAAATAAATTTTTACTTTCACTTTTTCTCTAAAATTTGAAAGTTTCTTTTATAAATAATAAAAAATTAGAGAGTCAAACTTTTTTTACATTAGAATTTTTTACTTTAAAATAAAAAAAGTGATATTAAATGGAACCTACAATTAGATTTTAAAAAAAATAGAAGAAGCCTATAGGCGTGTGGGCTATGTATGCAATAGGATGCCATTCATCCTTTCCTAAATATTCTTAATCCTCCAAATACTGATGAAAGTAGACTAGATATAATTCCAATAATATAGCATAATTGTCAAAAATTTCACCAGCTTGACAAGCTGTCACCTTCAACTAAAAAATAACTTGAAGAGAAGCTCTTGCATTACGTGGTATAGAGATGTGCTTACAATAGCAAATTAAATAAAGGAAGAATAAACATGGAGACCACAAACATTAAGCAACTTGGCATGAGACTCTTTTGTTACATATGGTATAGATATGTATGTGCTTGCAATAGTAGAATGAGTCATCGCCAATCATCCAGTGAATATCCTCCATAATGGTCAAAGCGTGGTAACTCGCACCAAAGGTAGGAACAACCACGAGGCGCACACGTGAAACTCTGCGTCATGATGCTCGACTTTGTATTTGCCTCTCTTGAAAGAGCTTCAGAGGCAGTGGGGGTCGAGCAAATATCTGGTAGCACGCATGTCGAGCGATAAGAGCCTTCCTTCGAACAACCAAGGTCGACTGTATCCCAAGACGGCCCTCACGAAGAGGAAGACAAGTGAGCTCCCATGAGATGAGGTGGTGTCATGCTGCCATGGCTTGAAGCCCAGAGAAAATTATGAAAGCGTCGCTCGATTCGGTGGAGACAGATCTTTGAGAGGACAGTAGTAGATAAGAGATATAGAGGAAGGGAAGTGAGGATAAATCGCACCAAGGTGATCTGTCCCTATCATAAAGCCCAGAGACCTGCTAGTTGTCAAGATGAGCACAGATCTGTCAGTCGGACTGCCATTAATAGCTAGAAGGTCCTACTCGGGGACTCGTTGGAGCCATCCCGGGTGGCTTACTAGAAGGTCCTATCTGGACCGATACTGCCTCCAGTCTGATTCAGTCCGAAATAATGAGTAATGAATTTGACGTTAAATAGCATAAATAGTGATGAATTCGTGCTAAATAGTGTAAATAGCGATACAATTATGCGTCGCTATTTAGCGACGCAAACATATGCGTCGCTATTTAGCGATGCATCCAATGTGTTACTATTTAGCGATGCAAGAATATGCATCGCTATGTAGCGATGTATATTCTTAAGTCGCTATTTAGTGGCACATTAATGCATCTCTATTTAGCGATGCATTTTCTTGAGTCGCTATTTAGCGACGGATTTTTTTTGGAGTCGCTAATTGCGTCGCTATTTAGCTACTGATTTAATGCGTCGCTAAATGGACACTAATTTATCACTATTTCATCGCAGATTTCGTAGATCACAATTGCATCGAATTCTGTTATTATTTTGTGACAAATATTTGCGTCGCTAAGTTGCATCACTATTTCACAATTTTCTTATAGTAGATAACTTGTTTGTTTGTCTCTTCATCCTTCAGAATTAGCGGATCTTCATTAAGAACTCTGACTAGGTTCTGAGTGGTGAGGCAGAACAACATCTTCTATTGCCATCTTTTGAAATCAATAACGATAAATTTTTTTGGCTTCTCAGCTTGAACAGGTACAACAATTGTAGCCATCACTGTAGCAGTACGATGATGAAAAATGGGTTATTTATAACCCTTGGGTTATACCCATTTGTTTGAATGAGAAATTGGTGACCCCTTTTTAGTCCCACATAAAAAGTTTTAAAAAGATAGAAGCACCTTATATATGAAACTTCTTGCCATGCTTATGCATTTAGGCTCATCATAAGTAGAGAGCTTGAGGGTGAAGCATAGCATCACCCCCGTGCATACACGTGTGCAAAAGGCGCAATGGGCACTTTGTAGGCGCACTTTGTACTTCGCATATGCGCATCACCATGAGGAGTATGAGGAGTCTTAAAATTTTTCATAATCATGAAGATCTAACGATCAAGATTGATTAAATCCAGATCATATGATGAGGGGTTGAGATCATCGTTGGATTGGTTTGATCAATTGTTGAAGGATCAAGATCAAATGCTTGAGATCATCATTGATTGATCGGATAAGAGGACAAGATCGAATTCAGAGATTAATCGGATAAAAGGTCAAGATCAAACACTGATATGCGGTGATCGGTGTGGAGCGATGTTAATCGATCGATGCATCCGATCGGCACAATCAATTGGCCGATCACGATTGTGACAGTATAGATCGATCGGCATGCACCCAATCACTGAAATGGAAAATAATCTTGATACAGCGATTCAAAAGCCGATAAACCCCCTTCACTTATTCGATCAAGAGGCGTATCAGAAGCGGTTAAGCCCCTTTAGTTAAGTCTCTTGATCATATCCGATCAAGCGGCGTATTAAAGCTCGATAAGTCCCTTCGCACACGCCTCTTGATCGTATCCGATCAAGTCATAACAATTAAATTCAAACCCATAAGGATGCTTCCAATAGGCACTTCAAGTCTGTAAATAGGAATTATTTCAAATACTTTTAATGTTGTCGATTTGTCATTCTATCATAGAGAAATTAATATTGAAGAGACGAAGATGAGTCTTTTTCAACCAAAAGAAATTGCCACAGGAGTGTCCTCTTTGATGGTAATGACTTGGGAACCAAAAAGGTTAAAGATGCTTTCAATGGTCTCTTAGTTTTTTAAGTATTCAAGACTCCTTTTTAAGGACTGAAAATCATATTAAATCTAAAGTTATTTTCTAGACTTTTGCCAGGCAAGTAATATATCCTAGGAAGCTTAATAAATCAGGATTCCAAAGCATTTTACGGATCTCGATTTGAAGTTTTTTTTTTAGAAAGTTATGATAGATATTCTCAAGAAGGATTATGCAGTCTCATATACTCAAGAATAGGAAGAAATCCTTCTATCTTCTCAAGTTTTTTATTTTTTCATGATTTTAAATAAGCATAGTAATCTAATAATATCTTGAAGTAATTAGCTAATATTAATTTTAGAATTTACTCATATTTGAAAGGTTGTTCCGAATCTTTTATAAATATCTAGTCATGTAAGCCTCTAGAAGGAAATTGATAAAAAAATTTAATACAAGTATTGAAGAGGATCTTCCTTCTTTTATCAAACTCTGTATCTTTTTGCTAAATTTTTAAGAGAGTGATGAGTTCTTAAAGCTCTGCATCTCTAGTAAAGTTTTTTTGGTGGTAGTGATCCAGTATTTCTTAGATTCTAACTTGGATGGTGAGCTTATATCCAATTCCTCTTAATCCCAATTCTGAGTCCCGGCATCATGGTTATCTGAGGAGCTTATCAAAATTAACTGTGGTGTAGATTTTTATTTGATTATCCAATCTAACATACATAGGCAGATATTGAACTCTAACATAGAATCTTTATTTGATACATCAATATATAATGTAACACAATAAACTTTAACTTCTGAAATCCAGTATCAGTTTGCAAGGAGGGGTGGGATGCTCTGTTCATTCCTGAAGAAGTTGCCAGGATCAACATTAGCCTTCACATATGCCAGTCTTTTGAAGTTATTATTGAAATACTTTGAACCCCAAACCCTTGCTTCGGTGTAAGTTGTATGCTTCTGAGTTCTACCAAGGTCAATGTCCTTGTAATTGAGATAGGCAGCCCTTGGATGGCGAGAGACATGTGGAGTCATGAAGCCATACAGCTTCCTCATCCAATCCAGATGTCTTTCTGTCACTGCAGGATCAATCTCAAACCACCTCATGAAGTACTGAATGCTATGCAGATTTCCCTTCCTGTGAGGGAAAGGAATTGCCGATTCTGAGATCTGACTCAGCCTTCCACCAAAGGGTTCCATTATCATCATCAAGGGTTCATCCTTGGCTTCCAGAAGAAATTTCCATATCTTTTCCCACTCGGTCTCAGGAATTGGCTCTCTTACAAAGTCTGATTTAATTTTGAAAGAGCTGTTGTATTCGGGAGTCCTGTCCAATAAGATCTCTGAACTTCTATTAGCGTAGCCTGCAAAGAAGAGAACAGACTCCAACCAACTCATCTCTGAACCTGAGCAGTACTTGGCCTCAAAACCCAGTTCAGGAAAGCTCTTTTCCATCAAGGAGACAAGTTCTTCACATGCCCCAAGGAAAAGGGTGTTGAACGTAGCTTGAATGGTTCTATTTCCTGCTGCTAAGTCACCAACAGCTTGCGCGATAACATTCATGTAAAGGTTCTCATCAAACTCGTACACAATTTGCTGCCACCTGCCGACAAGGTGCGTAGCATTCTGGCTCAAGTTTCGGTTTATATTAAATGCAGTGACTGTAGGTGGAACAGCCACCAACTTGATTTTATAGGAGAGGACAACGCCAAAGCTTGCTGCGCCACCTCCTCTTATGGCCCAAAATAGGTCCTCACCCATGGATTCTCGGTTCAGTAGCCTGCCATCGACGTCCACCAACAGTGCATCAATGACATTATCCGCAGCTGTGCCGTACTTCCTTGACAAGGTCCCGATCCCACCGCCACTGATGTGCCGCCAACTCGGACAGTGGGACATAGTCCTGCGGTGAAACCAGTGGTCTTGCTCTTAACCCCAATGGTGTAATAAAGTTCTCCAAGCGTTGCACCAGCCTGAACCCAAGCTGTCCCATGCTCCCCGTCGACTGTGATCGATCGGAGGCTGGCAAGGTCGACGATGATAAAGACCTCATCGTCTGAAACATAAGACATGCCCTCGTAATCATGGCCACCACTCCGGACCCTGATATTAAGGCCATGCTTCCTGCTGCAGAGGACGGAGGCTTGAACATGGGATTCATTTGTTGGTGTGACAATGAGGACAGGCTTCACTGTAGTGGATGAGTAGAGGAAGCGGATATTTTGGATGGAAGATCGAAGGACAGTGTTGTAGGCAGTGGTATTTGGGGTATACACTAGATGGGAGGATGCATTGGAGGGTTGAGTGTGGTTGAGGAAGCATTGGAGGAAGTTTTCATGGGTGGTGTTGGAAGCTATGATGGAAGATGTAGCTGTTAGAAGCAAGAGAGAAAGAACTACAAGATTTCTGAACGATGATAGAGCCATTGTTGATTTTGCAATCTTTTCTCTTTTGCTGTTGACGATGGTTCGTGTTCTGGGGAAGGTGGGTTTTTATAGAGAAAACCCATGAAGTGCGAACGTGGAAGAAAAAGTGGGAACGAGATGATGAAATTGGTTTCGTCCATCTGTGATCTGTAAAACTACCAATAATGTGCCTAATATGATTTAGATCAACATGGCACTTCAAAATAAAGTAAAGCAGCGGAAATAGTATTGAGGATTACCTCCCGCCATCGTTCCGGCCTCGGGATAAAATAAAAAAAAGGAAGAAGCTTTGAATTCTGGTTCTTCTGGTCCTTTCTCTACCCAGATCGATGGTGTGTGGTTTTTCTCATATCGTAGAGCAGGTACCAGGGACCATTTTTATATACACAAACCCTCCAGAAATTTCTGCCATCATAGAGATTTCCGGAGCACGTTATGGGCGATGGTTACGGAGTCGCAAACTTACTCCCGCTGTTTTGCACGTTTAATTTTAAAATACATAAACCACAAAATCAGGAGTTGATTATTCCCCTGACCAGTAGGAATCTAAATTAACCAACATGATGCAGCGTAGACTTTTGGAAGGGAGTTGGCAGAAGACTCGGTAACGAGAAAGGAAGTCATCGCAAATTTTTTCAAAGCATTCATTTCTACCACACCAACTCTATCGACCTCGATGGTTTCAGGTGGCATGCGCCTGCCGTGTTTTTCTTGCCAATAACGTCATGTTTTGAAAGGATCGATCCGGTTCAACCAAAAATGGATCATTAATTTGATCATATTTTATTATTAAAATTAATTTTTATATAATTTAATAAAAATTAAAAAAATATTAGATTAGTTGAGTTTTGAAGAATCAGTTCAATTCGGATTTTTTAGACTTCTAGTTTTTGTAGTTGAAAAAAAGACTTAGATGAGTTGAGTTGAGTTTTGATAAATGAAAGTAGGATTGAATTTTTTAGACTTTTAATTTTTTATTTGGATTGATATTTATATTATTAAATTAAAAATTAATCATAATATCATCAGATTCGATCAAACTAGTTTATCGATCGAACCGATTGACCCACAAGTCAAATATGAAGCCGGTTTGTTGTTCGATTCGATTTTCAAAACATTGCAAAAACACATTTAGGCACTGCTAAGTTGCTAAAAATTTGCTTAGAGATGACTTTAAACTTCTTAAAAGATTATCAAATTAGTACTATTAAAATATAAAACGAAGGGAAGCCATCGTAAATTTTTATGGGAAGCCATAGTAAATTTTTTTTTCAAAACATTTATTCATTATATAAGGCTATCAACCTTGATACTGTTCTCGTGTTTTCATGTCTCCTTTGTTTTTCTTCCGTTTACTAGAAGTTTATTCGCTGTTGAGTTGGTCAAAACCAATATGCTAGGGATGAACATATTTTTAACGTATTTTTTTTTTTGGGACTCATGAGATTGCATGCTTAGCAAGTTTTAGATGTGAAACCCATTTGTAAGACTATATCTTGATAATCTTACATAATAGTTCCTAAATAATTCTATATATCCCTTTAGGTTGCATTTGGTGCATCGCCAGCAATCCTGAATGGTAATGTGGATTATCTACAAGATAGATTACCACTTAATAGAGATTACTAGTAATGTTGATTACTATGTTTGGTATACACAGGTAATGCAATAGTAATATTGTGTTTGGTATAACAAACAGATTACCAGTCATATAACATCAAATTTCTATAATACTACTAAATTAAATTTATTAAAAATTATATATTATTCTATATTTGATTTAAAAAAATTATATTTATAAATGATAATGTTTAAAAAACTATATTTATAAATGATAATGTTTAAAAAAAATTATATTTATAAATAATATTTGAAGTGATCGGTGAGGATGTTGGAGGCCACCGATCAGAAGAAGTTTCATGGCATCTCGAGATGATCGTACGGTGGTTGGGCAGGGGAGATCCATGGCCTGACTCGACGAAAAAGGTGTGACTCAGGACCTTCAACACGAAGGTTCCAATGAGATCAATAGAAAGAGGACGTGAATAGAGAGCGATCAAAGGAAGCATAGCCAATTTTGTTTAAAAAAAATTATTAGGTTACCACATCTGTGATAATATGGATAATCATTCCTTTCTGAGATAATATGGATTGCCTCTCATGAGGTAATCCAGATTACCACTATAAGATAGGTTGTCAATCAAAACATGTACCAGATATAGCTATCTGGTGGACCACATTTAAATTACTGGTAATCTAGATAGATTACCTGCTACCAAACGCATTAGAATTATGACCTAATCCAGTAATCCTATACCTATTTTTAAGATTTGGTATCTCACTCATTCTTAAGTGATCTTAACTTAAATTTAAGGATCAAAATATCCTTCATATACAAAAAATATTTATTATTATTTTCATACTAATTTAATATAATTTAATACTATTATATTATATAATAATATAATATAATATTATGATATAACATTTTAATGTTATGTTATAATGTTAATTAAAATGTGGTCATATCATCTTGCCATATTTTTAACGTATTTTTTTTGGGACCGATAAGCTTGCATGCTTAGCAAGTTTTAGATGTGAAATCCCTGTGTAATTGCATCTTGATAATCTTACGTAGTAGTAATCTTAGGTAATTCTATACCTTTAGAATCATGTCTAATGCAATAATCCTATATCTATTTTTTAGGTCAAGTATCTCACTCCTTCTTTAAAGGCGATCTTAACTAAAATTTAAGGACCAAAATACCTCTCATCCATATAAAAATATTTATTATTATTTTCATATTAACATAATATAATTTAATACTATAAGATTATATTATAATATATATAATATATATTATTGTGATATAACATTGTAATATTATGTTATAATGATAATTAAAATGTCATAATATAAAATGATAATGTAATATAATATTAAAATCATATTACAATTAAATTTAAATATTATAATAATAAAATAATAATACATTATTGTAATAATATTTACATAATGTATCAAAGTAATTTTGGTATTACATGATTAGTGATTTTGCATTCTCCTGGCATATCAAATAACTTAAATATGAATATTATGATATTTTAATCACTATAGAATAATTTTGGTATTACATGATCATGGTAAGTACTTCACAAATTCTGGATTGTCACATCAGCTAAGTAAATCAAGTGACGATATAACGGGCCGGTGATCATAAACGGTACATTTTGTTAGAGTTCCATTAGTATTTTTGGTAGCCGTGTATTGACATTTTTGGTCTGCAGGTCAAAAAACAATAACCATCATATATGTACAAGCCTTATCCTAGTTAATAGTCAAACGCTGACATATAATTTTATTTTTGTTCGTGCTTGATGGAGATCTTATTTGAGCTATCCATTAATTCTTGAAATCAATAATCAACGTGCAATAGATGACCACGTACGTATATTTGAACATATTCTTGAGTGGAGCAGCTGTTTTCCAGCATGCTTTGTAGTTAATTTGTCAAGTTATATATATTTATATCTTAGAAATCTGACCCTGTACGTACGTACTCAAAATTCAGGCCACGTTGCCTGTGGGTTGCACCTGAAAACGTGTAGACATGAACTCGCCGGAAATGCTGAAAGTTAATCTATGGCCACATCAGCCATGGCAAAGCTTTGAAAAATTCTATTTTGTTGGCTATGATTTTAGTCAGAGATTGTGGCTGTCAAGGTTAGTGCTGACAAGTGTTTTATAGATAAATAAATGATATTTGACCGATTGTTCTCCAATATCCAACTGTGGAGTATTCTTTCCACCTCATGGCTTCCTTATTACCCGACGTAAGATACTGTTTTCATGCAGCCAGCTTTGTGGAACGGCGAAGGCATGAGAATTGCAGCCAAAGACTGCAGGTTAACGCATACAGCAGGATGTTCTTCACAGAACCATGTTCCAAAATTCTTTTGTTCTAGAGACTAGTTCGCCATTTTTACATGCTTCTGATGATGAAACAAGGGAAGTTTGCTATCCAATTCCTGGCTACGAGGGGAGAAGTCATTGTAAACAAGTTTTTTTTTTTTTTTTGCCTTTTATATTAGTAGCAATATGAATGTAGCCAAGTCTATATGAAACAAGAGAAGTATAATCATCTTCTCCATGCTTAGATTCTTATGGATCTCAAAGTCATTCCATCTTTTTGATTTTTTTCATTTTTTAGATTTACAAACTTTATAAAATGTAACCAAGCCTAAATCCGATCATCTCCTTCGTCCCTGCATCCATACAACTTACGAATCCCAAAGATAAAAAATGTAAAAAGGATTGAGCGACTTCTGAATTCGTATGGATCTAGGGATAAAAAAATAATCGGATTCTAAATTTAGCTATATTCAAATGTAGCCAAGTTTACCTTACACACATATATTTATTGTTAGAGTAAGTCATTGTATTATATTTTTTTTTTAAAAAAAGCAAAAGTATCATATTGTACTTTTTTTTTTTTCTTCTCTTTCATGTAGATATCAAAGTGTACCTTTTATGGTACAAACATCAAGTTTTATCTATTACTTTCCAAACAGAGACTTGACATTTTGTGCTTGACCATAGACAGATGTCAAATAAAATTTCTCCCAATTGCAACTGAGTCTAATTAATTTATGAACCTACTTTAAAAAAAATATCTTGACACAAAAATTTTAAGTTTCTGTTCTTAATAGCCATAGCCATCAAAAAAAATGGTTTACTAGTATCTGTCCATGTACTATAATATAAGTTGCATGATAGCTTTTGTATAAAAATACACTTCATTACTGATATTGATTTTGTTTTTTCATACAAATCGTTTAGGGTTCTTCTAATAATTTTGTCTCCAAATCTATGTAAAGAATGGATAAGAGTATAAACAAATAGGAATCAAATATTAAAAATATATGTATCAAATACTTAATAAATATATAAAATCAAATATTTTGAATTTATATATTGTCACATGTTTCATCATGGACCCTTAAATATGTATTAAAAATATAAATTCATTCTTTTTCTTGCAAAATCAATAATTAAATAAATGTTTTAAGCAAAATTCATGTCACAGAAAGAAAAAAGGGAAAAGTATAAAGAAAGAACTTTGGCAAAATTTTAGGTGACCCACTATACCTCACCCAAACCGTTCACTTTTGATACGTTTTTACACCATCCGGCAGTTACAGTTCTTCCAAATAACTCATGTCTGATAGATGGCTAATCAACATAGTTTTAAAAATTGGATCGGATTGATCGGTTGAATCGGTCCATCCAAGAATTAGTCATCAATCCGATCCAATTTAATTATCTTTTATATGATTCGATCAAAACTGAAAAACCCATTGAACAAGCTGAATTCTAAATAATCGGTTCAATCTCAGTCTTTAGACTTTTAGCTTTGAAAAATAAAATTAGGTTATTTTTAATTTTTCACTTCATTTTGAATATGAAAACAACCCATCTATCCTCTTTCAGCTCTAGTGCCATCGTTTTAAAGATATTTTTTTATAATTTGATATTTATATTTTATTATTTTTATATTATTAAATTAAAAAAATAATTATGATATCATTTGGATCAATCAAACCAATTTATTTGGTCAAACTGATTGATTCATGATCCAAATGTCAAGCTGGTCTATTGTTCATTCTGATTTTTTAAATATTGCTAATCAATTATTGGACTTGGTTACTATTTTGTTGTTGATGACGTGGTTCAATTCTTTTGATGGAAGATGTAGTTAACGCTCTGTGCAGCCTCCTTGTCTTTGACTCTTTTAATATGCTTATATATATGATTATGCATTGTGAATTAATGAATAACCAAAAAATATTACAATTTTTTTTTAATTGCTTAATTTTTTTATTTTCATGCATTATAAATGTAATATTCATAGTGAGAAAGATGATCTACAACAGTATAGACTTTAGTAGCAAATATACATATATGTGTATATATATATATATATATGTACGCGCGCGCATAATAAAATGCTGATGAAGGATAATTACAATAAAGTACTAGCAAAAAAAAAACATAGATCTCATCAGTAAAAACATAGTAGCGATATTTATATTCTGATACAAAATAAAATATAACAACCAAAAAATCTATAAAATAGAAACATTTTCACATTAATTTTTTGCCACCATATATAGGTCTAACATATTTTTCAGATACGTACTATATATATACTATTTTTTTTAAAAAAATTATCTTGTGATTTTATTTATTTAAAACTTATTTAAGATGGTAAAAGAAATTGCAAAATCTTGAACCATTTGATAACCAGGTCAGTCTCACATATAGGAATATACTGATTTATTATGGCTGTCAAGATATATATAAGGGTACTATATTTGAATGCTAACATGCATCTTACATTTGCAACCCCAATAATCTTCAAATAGCACAATTTACTTAAAAATGGATTGTTGTATCTTTTATAGCAATTTGAAATTACTTGGAAACTTAATAATTAAGTAGCAAGTCCCTTCTCAGCTCAAGTCATGTTGTAGTTAAAATCATCTATGCTGGCTACAAGATAGAAACTGTTGGTTTTGAGTAATAGAAGCTAGCTGCTGATTTTGGACTCAAATCTAAGTAAATCTGTTCATAAATATCACAAGATCATCTTTTGCTCTTATTGTTCACATGGGTTATGAGCCAAATCTATTTTGATGCCATTTTTAATGACTTAGCATCTTCTTTTTCTTCTTAAAAAAAAAAGTTAAAAAAAATATTATTTTTATAAGTGGTTAAAAACTATTCAATATATAACTGATATAAAAGTAAATATATTTCAATATAAGCTCTTGCATTTTAAGTCAAAACCCAAGCCATGTAAATGTGTAATAACCTACAACTCAATTATAGCTACTATTGCTGCTGAATTTCATTCTCCGACTCGAGAAAGGTATATATCAAGATCCGGATAGTGCTCTTCCGTCCGGATGAACCTACACAATGATCCTCATACAGAAATCACAAGGGGTGGTTCCTGCAAAAGCTTCGATGCTCAAGTTAGTGGATACTCTCAGCAAACAGATGAGGGAGAGGTGTTGCAGAAGAATGCTCCAGAGAGGGTTTCTGGAGAGCAATGGCCTCTGCTTCATTTTTAAAAAATTAAAATTATCTTTCAGAGTGTACCTAGGGAGTCTTGGGACTTGGTATTTGTGCACTGCCAAGAAGGTAAGAAGTTACCTAATTTTTTAGGTGAGTTTTAGGGAGTTGGCATTCGATAAGGCCGAAATCCTATCAATTACGGGGATCGATAGTTAATGAAGCTAACGGGCGCTTTATCTAAAATTTAAAATTCTATTGATCATAGACGGAATGCTATATTTGGCTTTTATTTTTGTTTTGGAAAGCTCACTCCGAAATCCTTGCGATCGGGGTGGTTCATCCTTTGAGATATCCGGCGTGGTTTGAAGCAGAAATTATGCTTACGTTGAGGGGATGAGGATCGATCCTGCCAAGGTATGGAGATGCTTCAGCCCTATCGAGGTTCGAAGATAGCTTGGCCCTGCTAAGATATGGGATAGCTCAGCCCTGCCAAGGTTCGAAGATAGCTCAGTCCTACCAATGTATGGGATAGCTCGGTCCTGTTAAAGTATGGAGATAGTAGTTGGCATCTCTTACCCTTTCTTGCAAAGAAGAACGGACATATTGTGATAGTTAGTGGATCAAAATTGAAGGTGAATCTTGTCATCTGCCATGTTGGCCAGTAGATGCGGTAGCCTTTTTACTCTGCATCATCTACATATTTCGAGATGAAGTGAACTTAACAGAACTTTGGAAGGAAGTAAAAATAAAAAATAAAAAATTGAAACCTAGGGGAGAATGTTCATATTTTGTTTGCCAGCAGAAAGGTAACTCATGGGATCTTTGAAGACATAAAAAATAACTTTAAAAAATGAAGTTGATCAATGCCTTCTGCATATATTGTAATAAAAAAAAGAAAATTTATAAAAATTTAAAATATCAAAAAAAGTGTTTTTTTTTGTCACCAAGAAGATTGACTTTAGGGCTTGAGACATAAAATCGTTGGTGCTTTGAAGATAAATAAAACAAAAGACAAGTCAAACTTGCTGTAGGGTCAGCATGAGCTAGGTTTTGTTGAACTTCAGGGAAAAGTAAAAGAAAATTAGTAACTGTAAAATAAAATTAAAAAAAAATCATTGTTCTATCTCTTCAACATGAAACCAGCTTCATGGATCATTGAACATATTTTTTTTCTTAAAAAAAATAGTTATAACAAAAGTTGATAGAAAAATAAAATGAAGGATTTTTTTATAAATAATTTGCAATCAGGAAGGTGGCTTGTTTGAAAGTTGAAGACAAATAAAACTAAAGGTAACTGAAAAATCAAACTCTTAATACGTTGGCATGATGTCAACTGTGTGGAGATTTAAATGATCTTTTTGCGTGATTAGCAAGTCAACTAGTTGGAAACTTGAAGCTTTGAGGGAAAATAATTTTTTTAAATAATAATAATAAAATATAAAATCTTAAAAATGATCATGATGGAAGTAACTGAAAAGGTCAAATTTTCACCTCGACCAAAAGAACTAGTAAACAGATAAAATTTAAAAATTAAAATCTCTACGAGGGCCCTTTTTATTTTTTTGTTATCAGAAAGTCTTGATCAGTTGGAGAGTTGAAGCTTTGTCTACTGAAAAAATCAAACTCTTAATACATTGGCATGAAGTTAACTTTGTGGAGATTTGAACGATCTTTTGCGCAAGTTGGCTAGTTGGAGACTTGAAGCTTTAAGGGTAAATATTTTTTTTAAATAATAATAATAAAATAAGAAATCTTAGAAATGATCGTGATGGAAAGCAACAGAAAGGTCAAATTTTTACTTCGACCAAAAGAGTTAGTAAACAAATAAAATTAAAAATTAAAATCTTAACAAAGGCCTTTTTTTTGTCATCAGAAAGTCTCGATCAGCTGGAGAGTTAAAGCTTTATCTACTAAAAAATTAAACTCTTAATATGTTGGCATAAAGTCCACTTTGTGAAGATTTGAACTATCTTTTTTGCGTGAACAGTAAGTCAGGCTAGGTGAAGACTTGAAGCTTTAAGGGCAAATAATTTTTTTTAAAATAATAATAATAAAATATAAAATTTTAGAAATGATGGTGATTAGAAGCAATTGAAAAGATTAAATTTTTACTTCCATCAAAAGAGTTAATAAATAAATAAAATTTAAAAATTAAAATCTTGACAAATGCTGTTTTTTTTTTCTTTCATAGAAAGTTTTCGATGGTTGGAGAGTTGAAGCTTTCTCTAATGAAAAATTAAGAGCTGTTGCCGCCGGGATCCGTCCTCCAACTCGGGCGCGGTCGATCTCCAGGAAGAGGGGGCGGACCTGCACAAGAAGTCCATACGCGGGAGGCGCTGGGGGTGGCCCTCCGCGGAAGACCCTCCGACGCTCAAGTCAGTGGAGAAGAAATCGGCGATCAACCAGATAATGGGGAGGTGGATCTCTCTGGGAAGCCTCTCCAGGGGCGGCCAATCGGAAGCTCCAGAGGGCAGGAGCACCGACGAGCTGCCGGAGAGAGCAGTGGGAGTGCGCGTGTAAAAGGTGCGTACCTGAGGGAATCTGCGAGTCTGATATTTATAGACTGTCACCTGGATCTTGAGCGTCTTCTGGAAGGTTCAGGGGTTGTTACGATATGGAGGCGGACAGAATCAGGCCGTTATGGGGCCGTTAGAATCCATATCCCGTTTGTTAAGGGATCGACGGCTGGGAGAGCTCCTTGATGTCTCGAGATCTGGTTAAGTAGACCTGGGGCGGTTATGATAGGTTTTAGGCCACGCCTCGACATGATTCCTTGTCTAGGGTGCTGTTTGGGTAAGTCTGGGCTCTCCCGTGTCAGGTTCCGCGGAGGTAGGTGTTAGGGTGTGGATCGCTTGGTGAAGCCGGGCCGTGGAGACTCGGGGGGAAGCGAGCCACGGAATGTTCAGGGGGAGACCGAGCTAAGGAAACCCTGAAAAGCTGAGCTATGGGAGCCCGGAAGGGCCGAGCTACGGAGGCTCGAAAGGGCCGAGCTACGGAGGCTCGGAGGGACCGAGCTAGGGGAGCCCGGAGAGGCCGAGCTACGGAAGCCCGGGAAGACCGAGCTACGGAAGCCCGGGAAGGCCGAGCTAGGGAAGCCCGGGAAGGCCGAGCTACGGAAGCCCGGAAGGCCGAGCTAGGGAAGCCCGGAGAGGCCGAGCTACGGAAGCCCGGGAAGGCCGAGCTAGGGAAGCCCGAGAAGGCCGAGCTATGGAAGCCCGGAAAGGCCGAGTTAGGGAAGCCCGGAGAGGCCGAGCTACGGAAGCCCGGGAAGGCCGAGCTACGGAAGCCCGGGAAGGCCGAGCTAGGGAAGCCCGGAGAGGCCGAGCTACGGAAGCCCGGAAGGCCGAGCTACGGAAGCCCGGGAAGGCTGAGCCAGGGAAGCCCGGAGAGGCCGAGCTACGGAATAGGTCGGTCTTAGCCGCCTCGCACGAATATTGACGCAATGATGATTTTACCCCCAACACATGCCCTCCACTCCCTAGTTCGAAGCGTAGGTTCGGGCATAGGGAGTACAAGTTCAAGCGGCGCGTCCCGGATGGGATGTCTTGGCTTAGACAGCTCATGCAATGATGCCCTAATTAATGCGACAGGGTCATCGTGCCTTCGGGGGTAAGGCTCTTCCAAGAGCGACGGTTGGGATTACGCCACGCCGCGAATCCCGATCGATCGGGCGTTTGTCAAGGCGATTCCGGATGCCTCGGATGAGACGGCCCGCCTTCTCAGGGCGGCTTCCTTGGTGGGGAAGCAAAGCAACAGCCGCATTATATATATATGCACGCATGCTCGCGGCGTTCTCTCGTCTTGCTTTCAGAAGAGTTTTGGCCTTTCATCCTCTTCGATGCTCATCGTTTTGCTTGGTATTTCTTTCAACCGAGATGGCGATGAGCCCCGACGTGGTCTCAGAAATCGTTGCCGAGGATTTGGGGAGGATTCACCAGTGGTATGGCATGCCCTTGGATGTCGTTCTGCGGGCGCCGGAACCCGGAGATAGAGTTACTCGGGATTTAGAGTCTGGGGTTTTTGTCTATGAAGATAGTTTGAAGGCGGGTCTCCGTTTTCCTCTCCACCCCTTGGTGAAGGAAATCATGACCCACTATAATATCTGCCCGTCAATGGTGGCTCCAAACAGCTGGCGGAGCATCGTCGGATTCATCTCGATGTGCCACCAGATTCAAATCGTCGCTACTCTCCCCCTTTTCCGCACCTGCTACCACTTGATTCCTGGGAGGAAATCAGAGTGGCCCTACATCGGACCCCGGAGATCTTTCAACGTCATTGCGGATAAGCCATCTTCCATCAAGGGGTGGAAGAGTCGGTTCGTTATCGCGGAGGGGAACATCGGTTCCGGCTTCCCTCGGAGATGGGGGGATTTTGTGAGGGATGCGGAGACGCATCCGTTTTGTCGGCACAGGAGGAGAGGACTTGGACGTCCTTCGTAATGGACAGGTGTTTTCGGCCAACGACTTGCTATCGAGGGGGCCCTCTTCGCAGCCGGGCTCAGCCCTCTGGACCCGCAAGGTGAGTCCCTTTCTTGCTATGTGTTTTTCTCGATTAATGTGTTTGGACCTGAGTATGTGTGTTCCGTTCTGACAGCCAAAAGGTCGGCGTTGTCGAACCTCTCCAAGAGGAAGAGAGGAAAACGCCCAGGGGAAGGTAGCGGCGCGGATAGTGGCCGGCCCAAAAAAAGGGCTCATACTTCCGCAAGAAGCCCGTCGGACACCGGAGCAGTCACTACAGGAGCGCCGGGGGCGAAGGAGGGCCCGGGGAGAACGGTTATGGCCCCCGACCCTCTCGTGTTGGAGATATCAGACAGCTCGGACGAGGCTCCGTTGGCTCGTCCGACCGCGTCCCCCCTGAAAGAGGAACCAGCGACGGATCTGGCGGAGGCGGTCATTTCTGAGAGCCCTACTGTCCCCGTGGGATCACCACCGGCTCCAGCAGAAAAGGGGGAGGGGACAGCTGCGGCCGAGGAGGTTCAGGGGGAGCCCCCTCTTGGTCTTTCCGCAGGGGAGTCTGGTAGCAGCGAGGTCGGACCGCCTTTGATGGGTCATGAGGCGGGTCAGACCGAGGTTTCGGGGGAGCCTGCGGAGGAGATGCAGGTGATGGTAACCGGGAAGGATGCATCGGAGGAGGGAGCGCAGCAAGGTGGGAGTCTCGCAATCGGGGCTCCCTCGAAAAAGATTTTGGGGAGGTTGGCACTTGGGCTGGCCGAACTATCTGAAGGAGCCCAAGCTAGGGCCTTGGTAGAGGAGGCTGGGAGGTTGAAGGCCTCTCAGACAGAGGTCGCCCAGGCCGGTCCCTCAGGCGGGGTTGGTCAACCCAGCAGCTCGGATGCTGGTGTTGAGGAGGCGTTTTCCGCCATGATGAGGTTGGCCCTGTATCCGGGCGCAGATCCTTCGTCGGACAAGTTTGCCGATTTGGAGTTGGTGGATGCTGCGTTCGGTCAGCAAGGTGTGGCCGAAAGTGTCCATCTCCTTCCCGACATCGACAATACAACCCTGATGAGGATGACTCGGGCCTATGTCTCGCGGGTAAGTTATTTCTCTTGTGCGGTAGATGTTTCCCGATTGACCCCATCGTGGGTTTTTATTCATCTTTTATCTCGCAGAGCGTTTTGCTTTCCGCAAGAATAGGTCGGCTGGGGCCGACGAGCAAGATAGGTCGGCTGGGGCCGACAAGAAAAGTAGGTCGGTTGGGGCCGACGGACAGAATAGGTCGGCTGGGGCCGACAGGCAAAGTAGGTCGGCTGGGGCCGACAGGCAAAGTAGGCCTTCGCGCTTTCTGCTATTCTGCCAACGCCCTGCTGTCCCGCAGGTGATTCGGTTTTTATTTCACCAGAATTGATGATACGGCGTAGTGGGGAACATAAAGCTGTAGCAGAGCTTTCCGAAGATGCTCTTTTCCCATGCAGGTCACTTTGTCGTGCCGTGCACGCAACCGTCTACCATTGGAGAACGTTATTTTCTCAGGACGATACTCTGAACCTGCCAGTTTCCGTAATGCCAGTGGTCGATCCTCCGCATTTAATGGTCGCGATTCGGTATCAGAGGGGAAATCATCGCGCGTCTCGATTCAGGTGGTGGGCTCGGCGCGCAACGGGTCGTTGCGCCTATACTGAGGGGCCACGTGGAGGCGTGGGCCAGATGTTTGGGTCTCGGGACTTACAGCTTGGGTAACTTTCCCGGTTTGTTTTGGCCTATAAAAAAGGGGAAAAGAGGGGTCACGCTTGGTTATCCCCAAAGTGTCTTTTCCATCAGAGCTTCCATTATGCTCATTTCTCTGCTGTTACGAGTGGGAGGACCGAGCTTTCCTCTCATAGGCTCCTTGCCACCGGATAGCTGGGGCGACCGGGGAGCTACTGAAGAATGGCTCACCCTTAGGGGATGAGTCCCGGAGATCATATGGAGAGCGCACAAGGAGGGCGCAGAGATCACACGGAGAGCGCACAATAACTCTTCCAGTGTGGCCTTTGCGGTTCCCCTTCGGAGACGCATGGCAGGAAGTGCACGCGGGTCTCCCATGGGTTGTGTGAATTTCGCCTCCTCCCCTGGTTTGGATTCCCGGGCTCAGCCGCCTGGGGAATCTTTTGCCACATGGGGAGGGGGTGAAAGCGTGCCGTCCGTCGACTCTTTGTCCCTGAGACTCGGCGAGGCGTGGCGGTACACACTCGGTTTGGGAGAGCGTTCCGACGCCAGGGTCCGCTGGCCTCCTGCCTGCTCGTCGAGGGGTCCCTCGATTGGGTGGTCTGGGATGGCCATCCAGATATCTCGGTTGGGTCACCGAGATATCGCTACCAACTGAAGCCAGTCGCAACTATTGGTCCATGTCGACCGGCTACTATCAGCTCGAGTTGACTGGATGCGACCTATCTAGTTCGGCGGTCGGACGCTGGAGCATCGCGATTGCCTAGGTCTGCTTTGGAGCAGTTGCCCGAGTTTTGTATTTGCCTTTATTTTATGCATTTCAATGCTCTTGTAACGCCTGTGAGGCATTTGTAACTGATCTTGATCGGCAATAAAGAGAGTTATGTTCTGTTTTTCAATCTCTATCTTTTTTTGCTGAGTTTGCCGTCATTGTTGTTTGTGGGGTACAAAGGCGTCCCGCTTGTCCTTAGAGGAGGATCCCACGCCGTCCGAACTAATCGAGGTTCGCAAGCGACGGTTCAGGGATCATTCGGCGAAATACGTTTCTTACCTTGGTCCGAAGCTTTGATATTTTCACGCTTCGCTCTTACCGGGGCTCGAATTATCGCGGGTCGGCTTTGGCCAAAGTTCAGGGAATCCGTACTTTTTCCCGTCATGGTTCAGGGAACCTGTCACTCGGGCCAGCCGAGGTTCGGAGATATCCGACTTGGCCCTGCCAAGGTTCGGAGATTCAGTCGCTCGGCCCAGCCGAGGTTCGGAGATATCTGACTTGGCCCTGCCAAGGTTCGGAGATTCAGTCGCTCGGCCCAGCCGAGGTTCGGAGATATCTGACTTGGCCCTGCCAAGGTTCGGAGATTCAGTCGCTCGGCCCAGCCGAGGTTCGAGATATTTGACTTGGCCCTGCCAAGGTTCGGAGATTCGGGCTCAAGGGAGCGACTCAGTTGTCATTGTGGGCCACAGCGTCAGGCCCACGTGGCGCTTGGTAAGGGGCGCCAGAGCGGAACGGGCGGTATATTGTCACGCTTTTTTATTGGTGACGCTACTCTTCCTGAGGGGACAGGTTATTGGCCGAATGCTGGACTCCTACCTTCCGCGTTTCCCAAAAAGAGGCCAGCCTTAAGAGGCTTGGGGAAGCGCTGAAAGTATTTATTGCGAAGGCCGACAGATCGGAAAATGCTCTGTTTGGGGGGAATTCCCGAATAGTCTGCTTGCGCTTACCGATCTTGCTCGGGATGGGGCGCGGCACGTCAGATTCTGCAGGCATTGAAATGACGATACGTGGCAAGCCCTTATGGGTCGGTGGTTACGGCGCGACCGATTGAGATACCTGCCCAGCGAGTATAAATGTGACCGAGGGATATCGGCCTCGGCCATCCATCGGCTCAAGTTCTGAAACAATGGCCTATCCAGGGCGATCGTCAGGCGAGCTACGTACCTCGCTCGATGGTCTACTGCGCTCGGAGAGGGGGCGTGTCTCCATTACTGTCGATGGTTTGGGATTGGCGTCGACTCTTGCGAGCAATCAGCAGCTCGTAAGGGTCGTTGAAGAGTACATGGATGTGTGCTCAAGGGAGGCTGAGGCCCTGCGCCGGGTGGTGGACCGGCAAAAAGAGGAGATCGCGTCCCTTCGTCAGCAAGTGGCCGACCTGACGGAGCGCCTGGAGGAACTGCTAGCCTCCGGGAGCGACTCCGAACCATGATCCGGGGGCCTCTGTTTGTTTTTTTTTCTATCTATGTAACCCTTTTTAAAATGAAAATGGATCTGCTTTGGAAGTCCTCTTCTTCTTCGAGAATTATAGCCTTGATCCGCGTGATAAATTAGGGTGTTGGCGTGGCCCCATCGTTTTGTGCGTTGATGTAGACGCTTTGAACGACAGGTTATAGGGGCGTTACCCAAAGATTTTCAGCAGCGGAGGGGAATCTCCTAGCTCTGCTTGGGGCCTCTGGCCGATTACGCGGGGCTTAATGGCCTCTTAAAGGGGTTTGCCAATGGTGGCTTCTTTTTGTGCATCGACGGTTTTTGCTTAACGCGCTCGTTTTCAAACCGGACGAAGTCCTTCGGGGACTATTTGGAAGTTGCCTGGCTTTAATCGGGGCCTGCGTACTTCGGTTTTTAGCTGGGATTTTAGCCCAATGATTTTTACCTGGCCCTGCTACAGCTCGGAGGACTCGTTGCTCGGCCCGGCCGAGGTTCGGAGAATATTTAACTTGGCCCTGCCAAGGTTCGGAGATTTTATTGCTCGGCCCGGCCGAGGTTCGGAGAATATTTTACTTGGCCCTGCCAAGGTTCGAAGATTTTGTTGCTCGGCCCAGCCGAGGTTCGGAGAATATTTTACTTGGCCCTGCCAAGGTTCGGAGAATTTGTTGCTCGGCCCAGCCGAGGTTCGGAGAATATTTTACTTGGCCCTGCCAAGGTTCGGAGAATTTGTTGCTCGGCCCAGCCGAGGTTCGGAGAATATTTTACTTGGCCCTGCCAAGGTTCGAGAATTTGTTGCTCGGCCCAGCCGAGGTTCGGAGAATATTTTACTTGGCCCTGCCAATGTTCGGAGATTTTGTTGCTCGGCCCGGCCGAGGTTCGGAGAATATTTTACTTGGCCCTGCCAAGGTTCGGAGATTTTGTTGCTCGGCCCAGCCGAGGTTCGGAGAATATTTTACTTGGCCCTGCCAAGGTTCGAAGAATTTGTTGCTCGGCCCAGCCGAGGTTCGGAGAATATTTTACTTGGCCCTGCCAAGGTTCGGAGAATTTGTTGCTCGGCCCAGCCGAGGTTCGGAGAATTCCTGTTCAAACAGATAACTCGGTTGTACCGAGGATTGGTAAGCAGTATCTGTTTCTTCTTGCAATTTATAACAATGCAGTGCATAATGATTCACGCAACAGGTTTTGAAGAAATAGATAAGTAGGAATGTGTAGTGAGGCATATGAAGATGAATTCAGAGAGGACATACCCTATTGATAATATTTACGAAGGTTGTCCACGTTCCACATCCGGGGAATGGACTTCCCATCCAGACCCTGCAGTTTGTAGGTTCCCGGTCCAATAATCTCCGTTATTTGGTATGGGCCCTCCCAGTTTGGCGCCAGCTTTCCTTGCTCCAGCGGTTTGGAAACAGAAGCCTTTTGGAGGACAAGATCGCCAGGTAGGAAAGCTTTTCCTCTGACCCTGGAGGCATGGTAGCGGGCCACCCTCTGCTGGTAAGCAGCCGTTCTGATCCGGGCCTTCTCCCTGACCTCTTCTACTAAGTCGAGGTTGGTGCGGAGCTGTTCGTTGCTAGCTTCCTCCGAGTAACTCTCCACCCGCAATGATGGGAGGCCGACCTCCACAGGGATAACGGCCTCTGTTCCGAAAGCCATACGGAATGGGGTTTCTGTCGGGATTCTTGGGGTTGTGCGGTAGGCCCATAAGACATGGTGTAGTTCATCCGCCCACCTGCCTTGGGCTCTGGAGAGGCGAGCTTTGATTCCCTGGAGGAGGGTTCTGTTGGTCACTTCGGCCGCTCCGTTGGCTTGTGGGTGCCCGACCGAAGTAAGGTGGTGACGGATTCCGTGCTCCTCACAGAACTGGTAAAATTTGGAGTTGTCGAACTGCTTGCCGTTATCGGTGATTATGGTGTGCGGGAGGCCAAATCGGCAGATGATGGACCTTCAGACAAAATCTCTGGCCCGTGCTTCAGTAATTTGTGCAACTGCTTCCGCTTCGACCCATTTGGTGAAGTAGTTGATGGCGACAAATAAGAATCTCCGCTGCCCTGTGGCAAGCGGGAATGGGCCGAGGATGTCCATCCCCCATTTGGCAAAGGGCCAAGCAGAGGATATGGAAACCAGTTTGGCGGAAGGGAGCCTTTGGATGCTTGAATGCCTCTGGCAGGGGTCGCAGGCTCGGACTAGATCGTCCGCATCTTTTTGCATGGTCGGCCAGTAATAGCCTTGTCGCAGCACCTTGTGGCATAGAGACCGGCCTCCCAGATGGTTGCCGCAAATCCCTTCATACACCTCGCGTAGAGCATAGTCTGCCTCGGATGGGCGAAGGCATCTAAGCAGCGGCATGGAAAAAGACCGCTTGTAAAGTTGGTTGTCAACCAATACGTAGTGGACGGCCCGCAACTTCAGCTTTCTGGCCTCTCTTCGGTCGGACGGGAGCGACCCTTCTTTGAGATATTTGAGGATAGGGTCGAACCAGGATGGTTCGGCCTCGACTTGCATCACTCGGTCGGCTTCCGTGATGCTCGGCTTTTCCAGAGTCTCCAGGTGGAATCTTTGCTCGGCATCCATCGTCTCCACGGTTGCCAATCGGGAGAGTAGGTCGGCGCGAGCATTCTCAGATCTGGGAATTTGAATGATTTCAAATTCGGAAAAATGGGGAAGCAAGTTACGCACCTCCTGGAGATATCGAATCATGTTCGGCTCCCGGGCTTCAAATTCTCCCCGAACATGGCCGGCTACCAGCTGAGAGTCGGTGAAGGCGTTGAGCTTTTCCACCTTCAGATTGCGGGCGATCCGGAGACCGGCTAACAGAGCTTCGTACTCGGCTTCGTTGTTGGAAGCCGGGAAGGAGAATCGGACGCCATATTCGAAGATCATCCCCTCAGGACTGGTAAGAACTAGACCCGCATCGGAGTGATGGGTATTGGATGACCCGTCGACGTGGAGGAGCCACCGGGCTCCAGACTTTGGCTCTTCAAGAGAGTCTGGGGTAGAACCGTCCTCCGGGATGGTACACTCGAGGAGGAAGTCAGCCAGTACTTGGGCTTTGATGGCCGGACGAGGCTGAAAATGTATGTCATGCTCGCTTAGCTCGACGGCCCATTTGGTCATTCTCCCCGATGTTTCTGGACGGTGGACCACCGCCTTGATGGGTTGGTCAGTCAGGACCGTCACGGAATGTGCTTGGAAATACGGTCGTAGCTTTCGAACTAAGGTGATCAAGGCCAACACCATCTTTTCAATCCTGTTGTACCTCGTCTCTGCATCGCGGAGCAGCCTGCTCACATAGTATATCGGCTTCTGGACTTTGCCTTCTTCTTTGACTAGCACCGAACAAACCGCGCTCTCCGAGACAGCCAGGTACAAAGACAGGGTCTCTCCCGGGGCTGGACCACTGAGAAGCGGGGTGAGCCGAGGTACTTCTTGAGATCTTGAAATGACTTCTGGCATTCGGGAGTCCACTGAAAGTTTTTGGCCGATCGGAGAGTTTTGAAGAAGGGGAGGCATCTCTCGGTCGACCGTGCCACAAAGCGGTTAAGGGCCGCTATCCTCCGGTTAAGCGCTGGACCTCCTTAACAGACACTGGGGGTGCCATTTGCTGGAGAGCTTGAATCTTTTGGGGGTTAGCCTCGATACCCTGCTGGGAGACCATGAAGCCAAGAAACTTCCCGGAATTGACGCCGAAGGCGCACTTGGTCGGGTTGAGTTTCATCCCATATTTGCGCAACGTTGCAAAGCTCTCCGAGAGGTCCTCGACATGCCGTGGCGCTTCCTTGCTTTTGACTAGCATGTCGTCCACGTATACCTCCATGTTTCGGCCGATTTTCTCCTTGAACACCTTGTTAACCAGCCGCTGGTAGGTTGCCCCTGCATTCTTAAGACCAAAAGGCATAACACGGTAACAGTAGGTACCTTGGTCGGTTATGAAGGCGGTCTTTTCTTCATCCTCGGGGGCCATTCGGATCTGATTGTATCCTGAATAGGCGTCCATGAACGACAGCATTTGGTGGCCTGAGGTGGCGTCCACGAGCTGATCGATCCGAGGGAGGGGAAAGCTGTCCTTCGGGCAGGCTTTGTTGAGGTCAGTGAAGTCGATGCAGATCCTCCATTTGCCGTTCGACTTTTTCACCATGACGACATTTGACAGCCAACTTGGATAATTCACCTCTCGGACAAAATTGGCCTTGATGAGTTTGTCGACCTCTTCTTCAATGGCTTTTTGCCGTTCTGGGGCGAAGCTTCTCTTCTTCTGCTTAACAGGCCTGTGCATCTCGTCCACATTGAGATGATGGACGAGGACCTCGGGGTTGATTCCTGGCATGTCGGAGGCGGTCCAGGCGAAGATGTCTACATTGCTTTGGAGGAATCTGATCAACCTGTGCCGAGACTCTCCTTTGAGCAGCGACCCGATCCTTGTGGTTCGGTTGGGCTGAGCTTCGTCCAATGGTACCTCCTCCAATTCCTCTGCCGGTTCTCCCCGCTGTTCGGCGAAGTCCTCGCGAGTGTCTAGCCCGTCAACCTCCGGCATTCTAGACTGAAGGCTCGTAACAAAGCATTGCCGAGCCATGGCTTGACTTCCCCGAACCACTCCAACTCCTCGCTCGGTGGGGAACTTCATAGACAGATGCGGGATAGAGACAACTGCCTTGAGGGACATTAAACTAGGCCTGCCGAATATGGCGTTGTATGGGGATCTGAGGTCGGTCACTAGGAAATCGGTCTGTACAATAGTCACAAGGGGCCAGGTTCCCGCGCGGACCGTCAGGGTGACGATTCCTTCCGGGACAATGACGTCGCCTGTGAATCCCATCAAGGTGGAATCCACGGCTTGAAGGTTTTCCATGAGCAATTTCATCCTGGCAAACACACCGAGGTACAAAACATTTACCGAGCTTCCACTATCAACGAGGATTCGGCTTACATCATAATTGTTTAAATTAAGGGATACAACTAGCGCGTCATCATGGGGGAGTTGTATTCCCAGAAGATCGTCGTCGGAGAAGGAGAGTTTGCCTGCCCTTGCCTTTTTGGGCGCCGATCCTTCACCGCCGCCCCTGGGGCTCGATCCGCCGGCCTCTTCAATCATGTTGATGCGGCCAATCACGGGCGGATTGGGTGGAGGAGGAGGTTGTTGGAGCTCGGGCTGGCGGTCACCTCCTTGTGGTGGCTCGGGCGCTCTCCTAAACTGGTCCAGCCATCCCCGCCGGATCAGCCTCTCAATCTCATTCTTCAGCTGCCAGCATTCTTCAGTGTCATGACCGTGTTCCCTATGGTAGCGGCAATACTTGGCGGGATCTCTCCGGGTCGGGTTCCCTCGGAGAGGCACTGGCCGGGGGAGCTGGCGCTCTATTTCCATAAGGATTTGCGCCCGGGGCACAGTCAGCGGAGTATAGCGGTTGGATCGCCTGGGGGGACTCCGGGAGCGATTCCTTGGCGGCAGCGGAGGGACTCTTTGGCAGCGAGGCGGACTTGGTCGACGGACGGGACGGTGCCTGTCGAGGACTTTAGGCTCCTTCTTCTTTGCTTGCTCAGCGCGGGCAACTCTCCGCGACTCCTCGACCCTAGCGTACTTGTCCGCAAGGGCCATCATATCAGAGAGACATGGGGGGTAGCTGACCTCCATAGCCAGGTAGAAGTCGCTCTCCTTCGAAACTCCCCCCGCCAGGCGGACATAGCCACCTCATGATTAAGGTGGTCCACCTCTAACATGGCCTTGTTAAAACGGCCAAGGTAATTCCTCAAGGACTCCCCCTCTCTCTGCTTGACTTCGGAGAGGGAGTCGGATCTTCGTCGGTGGCGGTGGCTGCTGACGAACTGGCCAATAAAAAGGCGGCTCAGCTCGTCGAATGAATCGATGGAACCTGGTTTCAAGGCGTTGAACCAGGTTCGGGCGGATCCTCTGAGGGTGGATGGAAAGGCGCGGCAGAGGACCGCATCAGATGCTCCGTGGAACATCATTATTGACCGGAAGCTACTGAGATGGTCGTCCGGGTCGGTGGAGCCGTGGTAGGGTTCGACGGCTGGTAGTTTGACATGGGAGGGAATCACTTCCTCCATGATCCCCTTAGAGAAAGGGATGCCCTGCTCTGCCTTGGGCCGGGGCAGATGGGTCTGCTTGGCGGCGTCCAGCTCTTGACGCATCTCCTGGATCTGACGGCGGATCTCCTCTTCACCGGTCAGAGGAGGAGCTGGGCGCGAGAATCGCAAGGATGGTGTTGAATCATGGTGAGATGTCGCCGGGGAGAGGGATCGGGCTTGCCGAGATCTGAGAGGATCTCTATCATAACCGCCTCGTGGGACTGGTTTGTCCCCTCGGGGCCGGTGTGGGAGATCCGCGGATACATGCGGATCGGAGGAGGAGGCTGCCGGCGAAGAAGGAATCGCCGCCTCCTTCTGAAGGTGCGAAGCAGGAGGAGCTACGAGGCGCTCTTGAACCAGGTGGGTAAGGGTCTGGACCTGTTGGACCAGCGTAGCAAACTGGTCCTGGGTCACCGGGATGGCAGGCGGTGACGGGGTTTCGACCGGTGGAGGTTGCGGCGCTGTACCGCCAGTCGGATCAGGTCTCTGGGAAGCGACCTGATCTTGGGCTTCAGAGGTTGCTCTCCTCCGGTTGGCCATTGAAGAGGTTCTTCTCCGGATTTAGATCCTTGTCTCCTTTCTTCAAGTTTTGATGGGACTTGAGGCCCTTCCTCTAGCGCCAATCTATTGCCGCCGGGATCCGTCCTCCGACTCGGGCACGGTCGATCTCCAGGAAGAGGGGGGCGGACCTGCACAAGAAGTCCACACGCGGGAGGCACTGGGGGTGGCCCTCCGCGGAAGACCCTCCGACGCTCAAGTCAGTGGAGAAGAAATCGGTGATCAACCAGATAATGGGGAGGTGGATCTCTCTGGGAAGCCTCTCTAGGGGCGCCAATCGGAAGCTCCAGAGGGCAGGAGCACCGACGAGCTGCCGGAGAGAGCAGTGGGAGTGCGCGTGTAAAAGGTGCGTACCTGAGGGAATCTGCGAGTCTGATATTTATAGACTGTCACCTGGATCTTGAGCGTCTTCTGGAAGGTTCAGGGGTTGTTACGATATGGAGGCGGACAGAATCAGGCCGTTATGGGGCCGTTAGAATCCATATCCCGTTTGTTAAGGGATCGACGGCTGGGAGAGCTCCTTGATGTCTCGAGATCTGGTTAAGTAGACCTGGGGCGGTTATGATAGGTTTTAGGCCACGCCTCGACATGATTCCTTGTCTAGGGTGCTGTTTGGGTAAGTCTGGGCTCTCCCGCGTCAGGTTCCGCGGAGGTAGGTGTTAGGGTGTGGATCGCTTGGTGAAGCCGGGCCGTGGAGACTCGGGGGGAAGCGAGCCACGGAATGTTCAGGGGGAGACCGAGCTAAGGAAACCCTAAAAAGCTGAGCTATGGGAGCCCGGAAGGGCCGAGCTACGGAGGCACGAAAGGGCCGAGCTACGGAGGCTCGGAGGGACCGAGCTAGGGGAGCCCGGAGAGGCCGAGCTATGGAAGCCCGGGAAGACCGAGCTACGGAAGCCCGGGAAGGCCGAGCTAGGGAAGCCCGGAAGGCCGAGCTACGGAAGCCCGGGAAGGCCGAGCTAGGGAAGCCCGGAGAGGTCGAGCTACGAAAGCCCGGGAAGGCCGAGCTACGGAAGCCCGGGAAGGCCGAGCTAGGGAAGCCCGGGAAGGCCGAGCTACGGAAGCCCGGGAAGGTCGAGCTAGGGAAGCCCGGAGAGGCCGAGCTACGGAAGCCCGGGAAGGCCGAGCTAGGGAAGCCCGGGAGGCCGAGCTAGGGAAGCCCGGAGAGGCCGAGCTACGGAAGCCCGGAAGGCCGAGCTACGGGAAGGCTGAGCCAGGGAAGCCCGGAGAGGCCGAGCTACGGAATAGGTCGGTCTTAGCCGCCTCGCACGAATATTGACGCAATGACGATTTTACCCCCCAACAAGAGCCAATTTTGTGAAGATTTGAACTATGATCAGCAAATCGGCTAGTTGAAGACTTAATAGCTTTGAAAGCAAATAATTTTTTTAAAAAATAATAATAATAAAATATAAAATTCTAAAAATAATCATGATGGAAAGCAACGTAAAAAGAAAAAGACAAAGTCTACGATAACGATGGGCTCTGGCGGCTATAGCTTATCCATTAGGTCAGGAGATCGGTTTGTTGCACTTTTCCTAGGAACCGTATAATATAATTACAAGGCTGAATCCCGCGTCCTGTCCCTCGGTCCACATCGGCTCGAGGCCATCACATCATATTCGAACCTTGCGTCTCTCCTACGTCACTTGGCCGCCCGGGTTCTCCTACTGATGGTATTGGGTCGGATATCCTAAAATCTGAAACTGAATTTTAATTTTTTTTTAAATAAAGCTGAATCCACGCCCGAATCAATAAGGTAAAAATGATTATCCTATTTAAATCTGATTCCAAATTAAAATAAATTTATTTTTATAAGAAAATATATTTTTATTACAATTCAATGAAATAAGTTAAATAGCATATATCTATATTTTTTAAAAATATCAAAATATAACATATATTATACTCATTAAAAATATAATAATTTTATATCATTTTCAAAATTAATATTTTTGAATATCTTATTTGATTTTTTAAAAAAAATTAAATTTTAAACCTGATATTGAAATTTCTTTTTTCCTATCTTTTTACTATCCAAAACATTTTTTTTTGGTCCCATTCAATTCGAACATCTACAAAAATTTTATTCATTACCATCCTTAATTATATTCTTATTGGATATTATATAATCAACCAAACCAGAAAAAATTGGTTAGGCAAGCAAATTATTAATTTACGTCCGCTCCAATGGTTTATTTCACGCTTCATCTTAATGTGTCATCTTTACAGCAATAAAAACTGTTGCTGTTGAAATCTGTCCTCCGACTCGGACGCGATCGGGCTACAGCGTGGGCTCCCGCCTGGGTGGACCTGCAAAATAGTCCTCACGCGAAAGACGTTGGGGGTGGCTCTCTGCGGAAGACTCTCCGACGCTCAAGTCAGTGGAGATCGGCAATCAACAAAAATGAGAGAAGGCTCTCGCTGAAGAGTCTCTCCGGGGCTCTGAACAGAGCGCTAATGGCGGAGAAAACAGGGGAAGCAAAGACAGAGAGAGGGTGTGCCAGTGAGAAAGTGCGCATACCTGAGGAGTCGGCAGATGACTCTATTTATAGATGATCACCTGATTCCCTGGGGGCGTCGTGGGTCCGAAAGTCGTTAGGATCTGAATCCAGTTTGTTATGAGGTCAGTAGGAATCGTATCTGGTTAGTTAGAGGATCGACGGCTAGGAGAGCTTGTTGATGTCTCGAGATTTGGTGAGGACATAGGCTCCAGGGTTCTAGGCCACTCTCGCGGGTCCTAGGCCACTCTTAGATATGATTTCTGTTTGGAATCTTACGAACTCGAGTGCTCCCACGCTGAATTCCGCAGAGGTATGGATATCGCTCGGGCTAGGCCGAGCGATGGGAGAGATCGACTAGAGAGGCCGGGTGGTGTCAAGAGATGACATAGCTCGACTGGAGGCCGAGAGATGATATAGCTCGGCTAGAGGGGCCAAGAGACGATATAGCTCGGCTGGAGGCCAAGAGACGATATAGCTCGGCTGGAGGCCGAGAGACGATATAGCTCGGCCAAAGGGGCCGAGAGACGATATAGCTCGGCTAGAGGGCCCAAGAGATGACATAGCTCAGCTGGAGGCCGAGAGACGATATAGCTCGGCCAAAGGGGCCGAGAGACAATATAGCTCGGCTGGAGGGGCCGAGAGATGTGATTCGCGCCTTGGGAATCCTTGGCTCGGCGAGAGGCTAAGGCGCCCCAACTTACCGAGGCTGACTTATCTCTGGCGGGTGTTGCACAGCGAGTAGGAATCAGGGCTAGCCCTAGCCATGTGCACGATTATTAACACACAGCGATTTTACCCCTCAACACATGCCCCTCACTCCCTAGTTCGAAGGTAGGTTCGGGCGTAGGGAGTATAATTCCAGGTGGCATGACTTGAACAGAGGGATCCGGATTTGATAGCCTGCGCAATGATGCCCTATTTAATGTCGCGTGGCCGCCGTGCCTTTGTGGGATGTGCCTTTATGGGGCACGTCACATAAGGCTCCTTTGGGGCAACGGTTGGGGAATTGCCACATAGCAAATTCCAATTTTTACGGCATCCGCAATGGCAGTTCCGGGCATCTCGGTTGAGACGCCTTATCTTTCTCTTACGACAGTTTCTTTGGGGGAAAGCAAAGTTGAAACAATGCCGTTCCTGTTCGCAGCGCTCTTTCATTCCTCTTTGGAGAATCTTGTTCTCTACTTCCTCTGTAATCTCGCTCGGTGTTTCTCTCGGCCAGTAGAATGATGAGCCCCGACGACATGGTTTCGGAGATTGCCGCCGAGGATTTGGGAAGAATACGCCAAAAGTATGGCATTCCCTCGGATGTTATTTTGAGATTGCCGGAGCCCGAGCATAGGGTTTCGCAAGATCTGGAGCGCGGGGTCTTTCTTTATGAAGACAGCCTGAAGGCGGGCCTCCGATTTTCCTTTCATCCCTTGGTGAAGGATATCATGAGATTCTACAATATTTGCCCGATAATGGTGGCTCCCAATAGTTGGCGCAGTGTCATCGGGTTTATCTCAATGTATAGTCGGATTCAGGTAACGGCAACTCTTCCTCTCTTTCGCGCCTGTTACTATCTGATGTCTGGGAGGAAATCAGAGTGGCCTTACATCGGACCTCGGAGGTCATTTAAGATGATAACAGATAAGCCATCGTCCATAAAGGAGTGGAAGGTCAGGTTCTTTATTGCCGAGGGAACATCGGCTCCGATTTTCTTCAAGAATGGGGAAACTTTTTTCGGGACGTGGAAGCACATCCGACTCTATCTAAGCAGGAGAAGGAGGATTTGAGGTCCTCCGTGATGGCAGGACATTTTTGGTTAACGATTTACTGTCAGAAGAGGCTCTTTTCGCCGCCGGGCTTAGTCCCCTCGACCCGCATAGTAAGTCCTTTTCTTTTTCCTTTGATTTCACTCGAGCAAGTATGTCTCGGTCTGACCATTTGCCCTCTGTTCCTGCAGCCAAGAAGTCTAAACTATCGGGCCGCATAAAGAAAGGGTTGAGCAAAAGCCCGAGGAAGAGCAGCGGAGGGGAGAAACGTAAGCCCGAGAAGAAGGCTCATTTTTTCATAGAGCGCTCGCCAGAGGTTGGAGTAGTCACGGCGGAGGCGCTAAAAGCAGAGGAGGATTCAGAGAGGACTGCTGAGGTCCCTTGTCCTTTAGTGGTGGAAATAATAGACAGCCCAGATGAAACTCCGTTGGCTTGTCCGGAAGCCCCTTCTTTTTAAGATAAGCCAATGGCTTGCACGGTGGAGGTCGGTGCCTCTGGGGGCCTTCCTCTGAGCAAGGAAATGTCTCTAGCCTTGGCGGGAGGACAGGAGGGAGCAATTGCAATCATTGAGGCTCAAGACAAGCCTTCCATTTGAGGGCTCCCTCCGGAGGGATTTAGGGGTGGTGACGTTGGGCCAACTGTAGTGGAGGCTCAAAAGGAGCCTATGGCTGGAGAACTTCTTTCTGGAGAGATTGGGGAAACTGATGAACAGACTGAGGCTTTGGTGGAGCCTGCGGGGGAGGAGCAGGTGTCTGCGATCAAGGGAAGAAACTCGGACAAGGGGAGAGGGCAAGGTAAAGATCTTGCAGCCGAAGCTTCCTCCAACAAAGTTTCGGGAAAACTGGCGCCTGAGCTGGCCGAGTTATCCGAGGAATCCCAGGCTAGAATTCTGCTGAGGGAGGCCATGATGTCAAAGGCTTCTCAATCGAAGGTCGCCCGGACCGATCCTTCGGACGAGGACGGTCAGCCCGGTAGCTCGGATTCAGCCGTCGAGGTGGCGTTTGCTGCCCTAATGAGGTCAGCGCTGTACCTGGGCGTGGGTCCCTCGGCGGATGAGTTTGCGGACCTAGACCCTGTTGACGCCGCGTTTGGCCGACGGAATGTGGTGAAGGACGTCCATGTTCTTCCCGAGTTCAACAATTCCACCCTCATGGGGCTAGCCAGGTCCTACATCTCCCGGGTGAGTTACTATTCTTAAATAGTGAGTGCTTTCTGGTTAGCTTGGTTGCGCTCTTCTCACTTGTGCTTCATTCTGTAGAGTGCTTTGATCACAAGGGCACTGTGCTGGCGCTTGAACCTGGCGACAGGGGCCGGCGTCCAGGCCAAGAGAGTTAGCACCGAGCTTCGATCATGAGCGGAGGCGTCTGATACATTTGAACAAGCTCTGGGCACCACCAACGAGAATTTGGCGAGGGTGAGGGTACTGCATCAGGCCACCCTAGATGACGTGTCCAAGCTGAGGCTTGAAATTAAAGAGCTACGCGGGCTCCTGGTGAGGTACAATGACGCATGATTGGAGTTATCGCAGGTCAAATCTAAGTATGCTGGAGAAATGGAAACTGTCAAAAAATAGTTTAGCGAAAGTCTGGGCAGGCAGAGGAGAGAAGCCGTCGAGGAGAGAAATCACCTGAACAGAATGCTTGGCGAGTTGGAGGAGAAGGTACGGCAACTCAACCGTGGTATTGCTGACAGGGATGACAGGATCAAGTGGCACCAGGGAAGACTAACCCAACTCGATAGCGAGCTCTCCCAAGCCTGGGGAGAAGCTGATAGTAGGCAGTCGAAGATCAATGACCTCAAGGGCAGAATCGAGCAGGTTAAGGATGATAAACTGAGGGCTTTTGACAAGGTCAAGGAGTTGACCAAGAAGTTATCCTGGCAAGAGGAGGAGGTATGGTACTACCCCTTTTTGGCCTCCCTTACTGGCTCACTGTGGCACCAGCTAATTCGGTTTTTATAGATGAAGAAGGCAGAGCTGGAGAACCGAAGCCAGATACGGACCCTGCAAGGGGAACTGGCATCTAGTCGAGGGAGGAGCTCAGAGCTCGAAAGGTGGGTTGCTGAGACCGAGGAACAGATTGCCTTACTGCGGAGCCAAACTAGTGAAACTGAGGAGCAGGTCGTCTTACTTTGGAATCAAGTTGCTGAAGCTGAAATGCGGCTCGCTCTACTCAGCGGCGAACAAGATGCAACATGTGCCGATGCCTTCCAGCTTGGTGTGGAGGACGTTTGAAATAAGATATCCATGGAGCATCCAGAATGGGACCTCTCTTTCTTGGATGTTGAAACTTTTGAGGCTTGTACTCCAGGGGCTGAAGAGGCTGAATACGATGATGTTTCAGACATCGACCTCAATGCTATTCCGGATACTAGTGAGGCCGCGGCCCCTGAAGGATGCTTCAAGCCCACCGCCGAGGAAACGACAGCCCTTGAAGTGGGCGAAACGAGCCAGGCTTCCCTAAGCATCGTTGAGGGCACTGCTGGAACTGATCCAGCTCCTGACCCTTGAGGGCCATTTGTGTGCTTTTGCTTTTCAAATCTGTAGCTTGGTTGAAATTTTCAATGAATGGGTTTTTGTCTTCATCTGTTGACCCGCCTCTTCTGGCTGATCTTTTATCCCAAGTTTTCTTCTGACTGCGAACAAATTATGATTCATTCGCTATCTTGGGTTGGTTTGGCTCGGACTTAAGTAAATATCTCGATCAAGGCCGAGGTATCAGGATAGCCCGATTGAGGCCGAGTAATGCAATTGCTTGGTTGAAGTCGTGAGATGCGATAACTCGGCTAGGGCCGAGAGATGCGGTAGGTCGGCTGGAAAGGACCAGGAATTACATAGGCATCATGGCTAGGACCGAGGTAATTCGGCTTATCCAGGGGAAAAGATGTGGGCGCGCCTTCGAAGGGGGTTCGGTCCTGAGGAAGGGGCGCGCTTCGAGCACCGTGGAATTATTAATGAGCCTCTTCGATTGAGGAGTGGAACTCTTCGTCTCCCGCGAGCGCCCACTAAGGCGGTGACACATGGCGTGTTCCGCAGTAGTAACGTTCGGGTTAGTGGCCTCGGCAATCAGCATGCTCACCAGGGGCACTTTAAAAAGGGTGGAGGAGTGCTATCACTAACCATCTCTTCAGCTGGTCTTCCAAGATTTTCAATACTGAAATGGCTTCCGGGAGTGGGGGACGATCAACCGGAAGGCCAAACAGCGGCGTTGGCGGCCGCAGAGGGCTGCACTGGGGCCGCTCCATGGTGACAGTCGATGGAGAGGTTTTAGCCTCGCTGTTTGCAGACTGCGAACAAATTATGAAGGTGGCTGAGCAGTACCTGGCCATTTTCACAAGGGAGATCGAGCTCCTCCGCGAAGCCAATAGCCGACTGGAGAGCCAGGTGGCATCCCTTCAACAACAAGTGGGTGAGTCGGCTCTGCGGCAGGGGGAGAGCTCAAGAGCGTCCCGAGGGAATGGTAAGCCCCTGTGAGGGCCAATGTATCTTTTCTTTTGTTTTCCCCTCTTGTGATGAATGGAGAAAAGTTTTTGGAACTTCCTTGTTTGTTGCTATTTCTGAAATGTTTTTCCTTTTCGTCCAAATCTTACGGAACGAAATATTCTCCCAGGGAACCTCCAGCACAGCATCCCCGTTTTGACCGAGGTAAATGGAACTTGTAGGTTTCAGTTGGAGCATTGTATATCCCTCGGTTTTTGTCGAGGCTTTTGAGAAAAGACGTACTCCGGCCTTGGCCGAGGCTTATATTCATAGGATGTGCACTCCGACCTTAACCGATGCTTACGCATCCTGGGCGTAGGTCGGGGCTTATAGCGTGTCCCGTTATCATTAAGACAAAAGTAGTTGCCTTAGACTGGACCGAAGTACAAGATAATGTTTAGTCATGCTGAAATGAAAGGAGATACTTTGGTTTATTCTGAAGTATGGAGGTAGTTTTGGCCTTGAGTTAAAGCGCAAGGCAATGTTTCGGTTTACGTCAAGGCGCAACGGGTAGTTGAGCCGGGGAAAGGAACACCGAGGTATGTTTATTGAGGAGTACTTGGCTTCTGCGCCTTTTTATGACTCTGCCGATGATTTTGCCTTTTCCAAGGAGCTAATCTTCTCTTTGTCGAAATGGATAATATGGCTCTGTGGCCTGCAAAAGGTCACCTCGGCACTTTCCGAGAACATTTATTATGTCGACTTTTTCCAAGGCGGGTCATTTCAACGTACGATGCAAGCGCTTGTTTGCCATTGGAGGGTGTCATTTTCGCCGGGCGATTTCCTAGATCTGCCCGTATCTCTAAGATCAGCAGGCGATTTTCTGCATTTAAGACCCATGATCCGAGATCAGAGGAAATCTTCTGGCGTACGTCATGGGCTGAGCAACGCGTTTGGCGCGCATCGAAGGGCGCTATTTTCATCCTGGGAGGCCACGTGGTAGCGTGGATTGGGCATTTTGAATCTCGGGGCTTACTACTTTAATAGCTGCTCCCGTTCCATTTTGCTTATAAAAAGGGGAGGAAGGGGCCGTGTTAGGCCATCCCCAAAATTCTCTTCTCTGTGAGCTGTGAAAGTTTTCATGATGTCCGCGTCCCTAAAGCTGAGAGTGGAGGGACTGGGTTTTCCTTTTGCAAGTCGCCTTCTCACGGATAGCCCGGGTGACGAAGGAGCCGCTGAAGAGCAGCTCGTCCTCAAGGGAGGAGTTTCGGAGATCATATGGAGAGCGCACAGGAGGTCCGCAGAGATCACATGGAGAGTGCACATATGCGCTTCCTGTGTGTCCTTTGTGGTTTGCTACGGGAGTCGCAGGATAGGAAGTGCACATATACCCCCATAGCATGCGCGGACTTTTCCTTCTCCCCCTAGCTGGATGCTTAGCCCCTCCATGCGGGGAATCTTCCGCCATGTGAAGAGGGAGTTGAGAGCAGTGTGGGGCTGATGGTCCCCTGTCTCTCTCAATCGGGCAGCAACCTGCAGCCCAGCATTCCAACTAGGGGGAAGCTTCTCAGCATCAGCATCCAGGGGTCTGTGCCTCTTTTTGGATCTCTTAATTCGTCCAGAGGACCGGTGGGAAGCTGGCCTTGCTGTCTATCAGGGTGAGCTGGCTGGTTGCCTGATCTTTTGGGTCAGATGCCGAAGTGTCATTATTAACCAAAGCTAACTGAAGCAGTTCGGCCGAGCTATTTACTCGTTTTTATTTCCTGTGCTTTGATGCACTTGTAACTCCTCTTAGAAGGTTGTAACTTTTCTTTTGATGAGGAAATAAAGAAAGTTTTCATTCCTTCTTTTTTTAGCACCTGCTTCTTTTTGTGCTGAGAGTTGTTGCTCCCATATTACGCTTTTTATGTCGCAGCATATTTCGGCAACGCTATTGCTGCCTTGTTCTTGCTAAGACCAATGTCCGGTCCTCAGCGGAGAACACATATATCCATGCATGAGCCAAAGAGGGACTTGGGCGGTCCTGTGGACTCATGAGGTAAGTATGATCCTGTTGGCAGAACGAAGCAGGTGTTTCTTCGAGGAAAGACAGCTCGTGGCATATTTTTGTTGTCGAATAGTGGGAGGTCGTTTGCCTCTACCGAGGTATAATAGGACGCCTTAGTTGTGTCAGGGCATTGGAGAGATTACTTGACTAGACCGGAGCCTCAGGATATCGCTCGGTTGTTGCCGAGGATTAAGGATATCACTCGGTTGTTGCCGAGGTTTTTATTCTTTGATGCTGATCGGGGCTTATTAGCTACCCGATCCTTGAGCAATGTTTTGGGGATTATTTAACCTGGCCGGGGCTTGTAAGCTGCCTGAACCTTGAGCAATGTTTTGGAGATTATTTAATCCGGCCGGGGCTTGTAAGCTGCCCGAATCCGAACTAAGTTTTGGACATCATTTGGTTCGGCCGGGGCTTGTAAGCTGCCCGAATCCGAACGATGTTTCTTTGACGTTTGATTCGGTCGGGGCTTGTAAGCTGCCCGAATCTGAACGAAAATTCTCTGGCGTTTGGTTCGTTCGGGGCTTGTAAGCTGCCCGAATCTGAACGATGTTTCTCGGCATTTGGTTTGGCCAGGGCTTGTAAGCTGCCCGAATCCGAACGATATTTCTCTGGCGTTTGGTTTGGCCGGGGCTTGTAAGCTGCCCGAATTCGAACGAAATTTCTCTGGCGTTTGGTTCGGTCGGGGCTTGTAAGCTACCCAAATCCGAACAATGTTTCTCTGGCGTTTGGTTCGGCCGGGACTTGTAAGCTGCCCGAATCCGAACGAAATTTAGGAGAACACTCAGTCCAGTTGCGGCGGGAGTGCTTGGCCATACGGAGTCTTTATTGAGTAGAACTCGGCCCAGCCGAGGTACGAAGATTTGATTCAAAGGCTCGGCCCAGCCGAGGCACGGAGATTTAATTCAAAGGCTCGGCCCAGCCGAGGTACGGAGATTTAATTCAAAGGCTCGGTGAAATAGCTCAGTTGTGCCGTGAATGGGTAAGCGGCATCTATTTCTCATCACGACTTTTTTGAAAAAAGGGGGAGAGTCTAAAAAGTGACCATGTCATGGATAATAGGAATAAGATGCCAAAGCTATAAATGGGGCAAGTCAAAAAAGCGTACCCTACTGATAGTACACGCAGAGATTATCCGAATTCCACGTTCGGGGAATGGATCTCCCGCTCAGGTCCTAGAGCTTGTAGGTGCCAGGTCCGATGACTTCCGCTACTTGGTAGGGGCCTTCCCAGTTCTGAGATAGCTTTCCTTGCTCCAGCAGCTTGGAGACGGATGTGTTGGCCCAGATGGCAACCCAAGAGGGGGGGGGTGAATTGGGTTCTTTAAAAATTTAAATTATGTTTCGAATTAGATAGAATGATGCCAAAGTATGCAAGTGAATGGAGTTAATCGAAGCTGAGCGCAGGCAGTTAAAGAAGAGAGAGAGAGAAATCAAGACACTACAAACACGCAGATTTTATAGTGGTTCGGTGTAACCAACACCTACGTCCACTCCCAAGTAGCACTTGGGTCCACACTATAATCTCATTAATTACAGCCGAGTTGTTTTGCAATCTCACAACTCAAAACTTGTTGTTTCACCGGGATCACAACGAACCCAGCTGGTTTTTCGGGCTCACCAGCACACAATCCAAAACACAAGCTGTCCTTAGCTTGTCCCGAGGTATAGTACCTCCACTAATTCAATCCCTTGATTGAACTAACAAACAATAATAAAAATGAAGTTTACAACACAAGATAGCTCCTTAAATGAGCAAATATTCAATTTAAATAGACAAGGTTAGAAAAGCCTGATTGAAGCTCGTTGAATGTATGCTTTTCTTCTTTTCCTCTTTTCTCTTGAAGGATTGAATCGGGCCTCAGCTCAGATTCTTCACAGCAAGCTCGGATGAGAAGATGAGGATTTGGGGATTTTTGCTCTCTTTCTTCTTGGGGTGGAAATCTCCTTGATTTTCTCTTGAAAAGCTTTTGGATCTCTCCTTTGGACTCTTTGAGATTGATGGATTTGCTCTTTGAGTTTTTCCTCTATGTTTTCTTCCTTGAGATCTTTCGGATTTTTTTTGTCTGTCTCTTCTCTGTTTCTCTTTTTCTTTTTTTTTCCTTTTTATAGATCTCTTAATCCAGGTTTAGGTGGGAAAACTAGCCGTTGGAGATGTTTGGATTCTTCTACGCACAAAGAAAATAGTTGTTAGAGGTTAGGTGAGAAGAAATCTTACCGTTGGAGTCCGTTCTGACAGATAAAAAGTCCGTTCCTGACAGGTTGGAGTCGACTCCAACTTTTCAGGTGTCGGCTCCATGACGAGTATCCAAAAATAGAAAGTAAAAGTTTGTTGAGGAGTCGGCTCCAAAAAAGTTGAGTGTCGGCTCGCCGCTTTCGGGTGTCGACTCCGAAATCCATAAGGTGTCGGCTCCAGAAATGCTCAAAATAACACACTCTCTGTTCTCAGGTTAGAGTTGGCTCCAGAGACTGTAAGTGTCGGCTCCCGAAATCTAGGTGTCGACTCCCGAAAACTTGGTGTCGACTCCGAAAACTGAAACAGGATACGCTTTTCGGTGTCTCAAGTTGGAGTCGGCTTTGAAACTCTAGGTGTCGACTCCAGACCGTGCCAAAATCAGGAAAACATCTAATCCGCCATGGGGTCGGCTCCAGACCATCTAGGTGTCGACTCTAGGCTCTGAATTTTGAAAAAATACTTTTGGCATTTGATTCAAAACAAGTTTCTTTATACATTTTGATTGATCAAATATTTTTAATACCTGAAACCCTTGTTAAATCTATTAGAAACATATTGGATATACTCATGTCATTTATTAATCATCCAAATCAATAATTGGGTCAAAAATCTTCCCTTTTTGATGATTATAAAAATATTGAGTATATGCATGATTTAAATAATAAGGTTTTCAAATCAAATTTCTCAAATATTTATCCCTTACAGATAAGCTCCCCCTAAATGAGGTAGCTCCCCTTATGATACTCAATTTAATATCTATTCTTCCTTTTGAACAGAAAACTTTTAATGTTTGATACCAATTAATCAGTCATATCAAATTTAACATGTATTCTCCCTTTCGATACATATATGACAATTGCTTTTTCCTATATGCAATTAATTAGATGCCAAATTAAGCTTATTTGTTCCAATGCATCTATAAATGCTAATTACTTTTCCTTTTTGTAACTTTCAATGCATATATAAATGCTAATTACTTTTTCTTTTTGTAACTTTCAATGCATATACGATTAGCAATTACTCAATGCATCCCCCCCCCTTTTTTGTAATCAACAAAAAGGATACAAAGCTTGAAGTAAAATAACAAAGTTGATAGATGCTTCAAAGATCAAATAACATTCATTAAGTTTCAAAGAAGTTCATTACACTATAATGTCAAACATTACATCAGATTACAAAAAAAAAGGCTTCATTACATCAAAATAACATTAAAGATTTTAATTATAACATAATTAAATATTAGTTCTAAGAAGTCTTTGCAAATCTTCTATAATTTTTCCCATCCCATCACTTTGAGTCCTAACAAATTCCTTTAGTCTTCTATCAACAAATGCACATGCAGTCATAATTTTGTCCTGAAGCTCAGCATTACATTTGGAGTAAGTCTCTGAATCTCCACCAATATCTTTAAGTTCTTCAAAAATATTCTTGATATCATTCCTTAAAGATTCTACGGAGGCTCCAAGGGTGGATTCAATCTTACCAATTCGATCATCCAAAGAGTAATACAATTCTCTTAAGTTCATCAAACTGTTATCAATCTTTGTTTTCATTTCTTCTTTGTGAGCAGCAAATAAACTTTTGAGTTGCTCTAACTGAATATCTGAAAATCTAATAGATGACATAGGTGGCGGTACAGGAGCTGGAGCAGGAGCTGGAGGTGGTGAAGATCTGTTAGGCTCTGGTGAAGGATGCCTCACTGATGGACCAACCTCAGATGGTGCAGAAGTCCTAATCTCAGCGGCTCTCTCATCCAGATGGCCTTTTCTCTCCCATTGACCATTCACTTTTACGAACCCCATCCTATGCACAGTAGCCAAGTTATAATAATCTGTGTCTAAGGTTCTTTGATGGCTCATTGTCAGAAATCACAATACCTTGACTTCTAAAAACCATAGTTAAAATCATCCCATAAGGCAAAGAAGATCTCCTTTTGCCCCCGGCCTCAGCCATATACCATATCATCATCCAGCAAGATTAATCGGCTGACCCGTCAGGACACTGTCCATAACCACAATGTCTTATTTTGAGACATACTCAAAACGACCAGTCTTGGGGAATAAGATCCTACTACAGATGTTGTGTAATAATCTAAGCTCCAAGGGCAACTGATTAGCCCTTACTTCTTCAAATTCAGTTACTTCTCTACCTAACATCCTTGACAATGCATCAGATCTTTCACTGTGAATATCAGCTACAAGCCCAGTGACAGGGATGCTCAAAAGATTTCCTAAACTTTGAAATGTAAGATGAACTCTCTTCCTTCTTACAGAACTGATTATCCCACCATCTCCCCTTGATAAATTAAAGTAAAATTCCTTAACTAGGGCTGGATAAGTGGGAACATCCAAAGAACATACCTTGTCCCAGCCGAGCTCTTTAATCTGTATTCCAATAGAAAAGCCCTCGGTCTCAAAGAAATCAAAATCCACTTTCCTTCACATAGTAATCACATGCCCCGCAAGGGTATCTACCTGAGGAGAGGAGTGGCTAGGGTTATCCGAATGGGTTGAAGAGGAATCGTCACTTGGGATGGCTCACGGATGGGACGCCGAGCCGTACGCTTCCGGGTGGTTATGGGAGCACCAAGGACCGATCCCTTACGCTTAGGTGCCATAGAAATCTTAGGGAATGGTTGATTTGAGGGAGTTTAGGCTTTGGGAGGTTTGGAGAGGTTTTGGATAATGTTTGGAAACAATTGGAAATGAGAAGGTGTCGACTCTGCCCTAATAAAATCAATTTGGGGCTATCAGGTGTCGACTCCCGCAAAGTCGGGTGTCGACTCCAAGTCGCTAACACAGTTAGCGCTCGAACTGGAGTCGGCTCCGCTTAATCGGGTGTCGGCTCCAAGGTCCCAGACAGAGAGCTACACAGATAAGGTGTCGACTCCACAAATTGAGGTGTCAACTCCATAGACAGTTTCAGAGAAAAATAACGGAGTTTCAGACATCCGAAACTAGTCGAAATAAACTCAATAAATTTTGATAAAATCTTTGGAATATGATGAATCAAATTACTCAAATGTCTAGATAAATTGTCCTTAAAATCATGAGAGAAATCTTAAGAAATTGATGGAAATTTAGATAAACCTTCCTTAAGAGTTTCAAAATTATTCCAAAGGATCACAAATTTCTAATTCACCTTTAAGATAACAGAATCTCTCTTCACTCAAAGGTTTGTAAATATGTCAGCTAATTGTTCTTCAGTACTAACATAGTCAAGACAAATTTCACCATTAGCTACATGTTCTCTAATGAAGTGATATCTAATTTCAATGTGTTTAGTTCTTGAATGTTGGATTGGATTCTTAGTTAAATTGATTGCACTTGTATTATCACATCTAATAGGAGTTTTATCAAGTGTTATGCCATAATCTTCAAGTTGTCGCTTAATCCAAAGGATTTGAGCACAGCAACTTCCAGCTGCAACATATTCTGCTTCAGCAGTGGATAATGCAACCAAATTTTGCTTTTTGCTAAACCAAGAGATTAAGATACTTCTAAGAATTGACATGCACCACTTGTACTTTTTCTATCTAGTTTACATCCAGCATAGTCAGAGT
>UESW01004734.1:333588-377033 GCA_900491605.1 Calamus simplicifolius | reverse complement strand
CTTTTGAGATTATTCATGGGTACAAACCAAGAAAGCCAATAGACCTCATTCCATTGCCCATGCATGTATGAACATCAGAGTCTGCTGAGTCATATGCGCAACACATTAGGGATTTACATAAAGAAATTAGTGAGAAAATCCATATAAGCAATGAGAGTTACAAGCATATGGCTAATTCCCATAGAAGAGCAAAAGAATTTCATGTAGGAGACTTTGTCATGATAAGGCTTAGACCTGAACAATTTCCAAAGGGAACTATGAAGAAACTACACGCCCGTGGTGCAGGTCCTTTCAAAATAAAAAAAGAATTGGACCTAATGCTTATATACTGGACCTACCTTCTGACTTTGGTATTAGTTCCACCTTTAATATTTCAGATCTGGTAGAATACAAGGAACCAACAATGAATCCCAGTGAGTTTTTAGGACCTGATCCATCCTTTGAGAGTGAAGCAATCCCAGAGTGTCCACCAGCCACAAAGTGAGAAAGAATTGAATGGATATTAGATGACAAGATTATCACTACCCGAAATAAAGACTATCAACGCTACTTGGTCCATTGGCAAGGTAGACCTGATTCTAAAGACTCATGGATCACTCAAGAAGAACTGTAAAGGATCGATCCAGATCTGCTTGAATATTACCAAAGCCAAAATGATCCATACTCGTTAGGGCCGAGTTTTTTTCACCCGGGAAGAATTGATGGGGACATCAGCAAGAAGAAAAGGTTGCAGATTGACACTCTTTGGTTTTGTAGTTAATCTACTTTCCGCAGGTTCCACTTACTCGAGCCAAGAGTTTCAATTGGCAACTCATGCTGCAAAATTTCAACTTCTGCCAAGTCTCAAAGTATCGACACTTCCTGCCTTGAGTCAACACTGCTATCAAGACATCAAGTCTTCTCTTTGGAAGTCAAATCTTGGAGGACACATGGAGGTATCTGATGATGACACATGGCAAATTAAGGAGGTGCCACATGGAAGCTGGTGCAACCAAATTTGTTAGGGATTGATTGTAATTAGTTAGCTATATCATAACTAGTCCTTAGATTGTTATGATCTTTTAGTTTTTTGGGCTGAAATTTCTGGAAGTCCTTTGGCCTATAAATAGGCCAAGCTTTTCCTCTTGTAGATATGAAGTTTGAGAAATAAAATCAAGTTTATTTGATTTCTTTTGCCAAGTGCCTTGTTCATCTTTGAGTATGAAGAGGGTGAGATGCTCTTAGTTTGAGTTGAGGCTCGTGTTTCCCTAGTCTTAGATCTAGGTCACTCCTTGAGGGAGAGGGTGAGAGGCCCAATTTGCTACTCTAAACCATTCTACCAAGGTTCCATAATAGTTTCAGGAAGAAGGACAAGTGCTACCCAAGTCTCAGCAAAATTTTTCAAATCCTTCCTTTCCTTGTTCGATTTTTTTTATTTCTTTCAATTTCTTTACCTCCACGGTCTTACTTCTGATCACTTGCAGGTTCTCTTGAGGATGTTAGAGTTGAGGAGGATGGCTCTACGTCAAGGATCAAGTGCCAAGGTGAGTTCTTAAGTAAGGAGTGTAGATCTTGTCAACCAACCTCAATTCTTTAAGTGTTGAGTGCATCCCTTCCACTTTAAGATCTTACTTCATTGTTGAAAAAAAAAAAACCTCTTGGTCCTTTAGATCTGAAGTTTTAAAGGTGGCTTAACTTAGTTTGAAGGTTTCCATACCTTTAGATCCTAATCTTTTTATTTCTTTGAAAGAAGCTTGCACAAGGGTGTTTAGATTTCTGCTTCCGGTTTGATGTTCTTCATTTCTCCCATGCATGAATTCAGCTATAGCTTGGGCTCAAATATTCATTAAGGATGGTAATCACTTAGAACACATCACCATCCCCTCATTCCACCAATTTTTTCGTGCCCCATCAACACTTGGAAGGCATCTGCCCTAGATGCGGCTCTCTGCATTTGACTGGATCCTACTCATTTTCGCCGAAGCTTGAGGCCTCTGCTGCTGCTCCCATGTTCGGGCCTTGGATGGCAGCTGTGCGGCACTGGAGGTCTTCGCTTGGACAAGCTTCTGAACCAAGAAGGAAGGTCCATGTTCAGTCTAATTTGCTTGGATCAGTCCCTCTCTCGGCGTCGATGGAAGAGTGGCAAACACCGGTAAAGGTGGCCCACTGGTGTCTTCAGAAGAACTCTCTGTCTTTTGCTGCTCATGCTGCTGTGCCGGGCAAGGAGACCAAGGGAGGGAAGCTGCCCTCTCAGGTGAATGGTTCTGTACCAGTGCTGCTTCTCATGCTGGGTCTTCTGTTCTCCCTGCTGTTCTGGCGTCTAATGGCCTTGCTGGGAGTGTTGTTGTGCTAGGGAAAGAAGGTGCTCCCCAGCGGAAGGGAGCTGTGCCACTAGCTGAGACTGCTTTGGCTCTACTGTAATCCCAACTGAGATGGGGGATGAGGGCCATTCAGTGATTGCTGCTGTGCCAGTGGATGGTGGCTGTGCCGGTACTGAAACAACTATTGAGGGGGGGGGGGGGGGGGGGGCTGAAGCTATACCTGAATTCAGAGCTGCACATCCTATACTGAATTCCAATCTTATTTCAGAAAATCCATTTGCTCTTCTGGGGTCTGATAAATGGGCCGGGCGCCCTACGGTCCATAAGGGTGCCAAATCTGGCCCATCCAAGAGGGCCAGGCCCATCGACGGTCAAACCCAATGTATAACTTCTAAAAATGAGAAGAGGAAAGGTAACGTGATCCCCTCTGGTTCAGGCACCAGTCAGGAGAAATTTACTTTCTCAGCTAATAAGGAGCCAGGCCTGGGTGCTGTGATTCGGGTCGTAAAGGGTGTTCAGTCTATTTGTAGTCAAAGTGTGGTGAAGGGAGTTTCCACCCAGCCACCTTATTTGGAAGGGTGCGGACATGACATAGTTGTTTCTTGCCTCAAGGAAGCCATCCAGAGGCGAGGACAGGATCACTTAGGCTTGTCCCCATCCTCTCGAATGGATACTGAAGTATCTATGGAGGACACCCGATCAGTGGAGTGTTCTAGACAGGATTCTAAGGGTGGTACCCGACTAATGGGGGCCTTTCTGGTAATGATATGGCAGAGGACCTGGATGAGTCCCAGCCCCCCCTATCTATCAAATGAAGATTTTTATATGGAATGTCAGAGGAGCTCAAAAACCTTAATTTCGTTCCTCCTTTGGCAGACTCATGCAGTTATATAATTTTGATATCTGTGTTCTTGTGGAAACCCGATTGTCGGATGAAAGCTTTAGTTGGTTTCGAAGACAGGTCTCCAGATGTTGGTCATCTTATGCAGTGGAGTCTACGGGACTTTCTGGAGGTATAGAGCTCTTTGGAATAACTCCTCCATCAGAGTGAATGCCTTCCATCAGTGTAATCAGCAAGTTGCCCTTGTTATTTCTGAGGGGACTTTGGGCCCCTGGCTCATATCGGGAGTTTATGCCAGCACTGATTTTTAGAAGAGGCGCATTCTTTGGTCTGAGCTTCACTCTCTGCTTGCTCAGGGAGTTCCTTCCCTCCTTGCTGGATATTTCAATTGCATTGTGGCGGCCAATGAGAAGAAGGGGGCAGACAATATAGGGGTTCAGCTGGCATTTCGGAATTCAGGTCTTTCATTTCAGATATTGGATTGCTTGACCTGGGGTTCTCTGGCCCCCAATTCACCTGGTGTAATAACCATCAGGGATCTGTGCGAGTCTGGGAGAGATTGGACAGTGTTTTGGCTATGGCCCACTAGCTCCAGATTTATCCTGATACCACTGTTACTCATCTTCCAAGGATTGCTTCTGATCATTGCCCTATCTTGATCTCCACTGATGTGACTGCACAGCAGAGTAGACCGTTTCAATTTGAGCAGTTTTGGACTTCCTATTCTTCCGCTCGAGCCCTAATTTCTTAGGTTTGGAATTTACCTGTGAGAGGTAGTGCTACCTATAGGCTTTCTCGGTGGCTGGAGCTTGCTAGGCATAGACTCTGCCGATGGATTAGACTAGAGGTTGGGGATCTGTTTAGAAAGGTGGAATAAGTGGAAGATGATATCAGTACTCTTCAGACCAAAGAAGACCAGGACAACGGCCTCGCTGATCAGGACATCACATCCCTTTGAGCTAAATTAGCTCTCCACCACTCCCTCTTGCAGCAGCAGGAAATTTTTTGGAGGCAGAGGTCTCGGATTATGTGGATTCGTGAAGGGGATTGAAATACCAGATTCTTTCACCAGGCCACTCTGAGGCATCGAGCAGCTAACAAAATTCGGCGTCTTGCTGATGAGACAGGGATCTATCAGGAGGATCCTCACATTATCAGGAATCAACTTCTTCACTTCTTTCAGTCCAGATGGTCGGAGCACATTGGCGATGGATTTCCTGTCCATCCGGTCCCGATTGCTAAGAGAGTCTCAGCTAAAGAGAATGACCTCCTTACCAGACTTATTACAGCTGATGAGATACGGAAGGCTGTTTGGGAGCTTGGGCCGGATAAGGCTCCTGGGCCTGATGGATTCCCGCCTTTCTTCTTTCGCCATTACTGGACCATAGTCAGCCAGGACGTTGTGCAGGCCATATAGAGTGTCTTCCAATCCAAAGTAATTCCTGCTGATTGGAATCGGACTTTCATTACTCTCGTGCTTAAGCGCACTGATGCATCCGTCCCTTAGCATTTTCGGCCCATTAGCTTGTGCACTACCCTGTACAAGATCTGTGCACGCATTATTGTTACTCAGCTGCAGAATGTTATACCTCGCCTCATTTTATAGAGCAAGGTGCTTTATCAGAGGGTGATGCATCACTGATAATATTTTGATTGCCTAGGAGTTTATGCATGACCTGCAGAGATCTCCTATCCGCCAGTGTCTTATGGCTATTAAGCTTAACATGGAGCGAGCTTATGACAGGGTGAGCTGGGATTTTTTGTATCGCACTCTTCATGAGTTTGGGTTTGATAGCCTTGTGATTGAATGGATCATGGCATGCATTCACCAACCGTCATTCTCTCGTATCGTTAATGGTAGTCAGACTAACTTCTTCCATTCTGCTGTTGGGCTGCGTCAGGGATGTTTGCTATCCCCATTCCTGTTCATCCTTGTTGCTGATGATCTCTCTCGTGCTTTTGCTCAGGCACAGGATGACCTTCACATTATCCATTTTACAGCGGCTCCCCAGGGCCCCTCGGTCTCTCATCTTTTGTTTGCTGATGATTGCATTTACTAGGTCGGGCCACTATCCATAATGTTGCAACCTTCGCTTCTATCATCAAGCGCTACTGCCAGGCCTCTGGTCAGAGAGTTAATCTTCATAAGTCCTTCATCTGTTTTAGTCTGAAAACGACATCCATTATGAGGGAGGCCATTCTTCAAACCCTGGACATTACTACACAGATGGACAGGCTATCTTATTTGGGGATCCTTATTACGGGAAGACAGCCGCGTTGCAGAGATTATATTGATCTAGAGCGTCGGGTCCGTGACCGTATTGATGGCTGGCAGGTCACTGGGTTATCTATGATGGCAAGGATTACCCTTATACGCTCGGTCCTCACCTCTCTTCTTCTTTATCTTCTATCTAATGCTGCTATACCGAGGACTTGCCTGAGGAGGATAAAGAGATATTTTAGAGACTTTCTATTGGGATCCATGCAGGATGGCCATGGAATTCATCTGTTGGCCTGGGACACTGTATGCTTGCCTATTTTTGAGGGTGGTCTTGGAATTCAGTCTTTGATTGTCAGAAGAGAGGTGATGGTTGCTAGGCATGCTTAGCGGTTCCTATTGGATCCGCATTGCTTTTGGAGCTCCTTTATGCGGGCTCGTTATGGGGATTGGACTCCCTCTACTTATTTTAGTCCTCCTCTGGATATTCTCCCTTCTGGAAGGAGGTCTGTCGGTATGCCCCGATGCTCTTAGAAAACATCTCGTGGATGATTGCTGATGGATCCTCGGTTGATGTTATTCAGGATACTTGGATTTCTGAGCTCCCCCTCTCTCTCTGGCCTACTTTTCTCAGCATGGATCTTCCCCATAGCATGAGAGCCATTGATCTCATTTCTCCGAACCATGCTTCCTGGCATAGTCCTACGGTGACTCGATTCTTTGGGAAGGAGTTAGCTCGTAGGGTGCTTTTTACTCCACTCATTCCGGGCCACTCGGCTGATACTAGATTATGGAAGAGATCATGTCTTTCTACTGCACCTATGAGGGATCTCATGAGGATTTATCAGCCACACCCGCAGCATATGATTGATGCAGCTTGGATTTGGAAGCTCCCTATCCATCCCAGGATCCAACTCTTCATTTGGAAGCTTCTGTGGGACTGTCTTCCCACCTGCTCTTTACTAGCTGGGAGGGGTATGGCCGTTTAGGCTACTTGCCCATTATGTGGTCAGGAGGAGGAGACCACGGATCATGCTATATTCAGCTATCCTAGAGTGAGACAGATATGGCTGATGATGAGTTATCACCCAAGAGAGGGTGCTGACGGCTCTCGTAGGATTGCTTTTTTCAGTGACATTCAGGGGAGAATTCGGCAGCAGGGCGCTATTTGGGCTGGCACAGCCTATCAGATTTGGCTATCGCGCAACCTGCTTATATTCTCTGATGATGTAGTTTCTCCCCATAGAGTTGTGAGGAAAGTTATTTCCTTCTCTGATGAATACACTCTTCTTGGTTCTGCTTCTGATTCTGACAGCTCTGGCCACTAGGACTCCTCTGCTGCGATGGCAGCGAACCGGCATACGGTTTTTATTTCTTGGGAGCCCCCACCTCTAGGGTTTGTCAAAGTCAATTTTGATGGGAGTATCCGGGGAAGATCTGCTGGTTCAGCTTTCATTATTCGTGGAACTGATGGAGTCATGTTGGCGGCTGGTGGTTTCGGCCACCTTGACTCCTCAGTTCCTCTAATTGAGCTTTATGCCGCTTGGGCTGGTATCTCTTATGCCACTCGGATCCTACATGCTCACTGCCTCATCATCAAGGGGGATTCCACTATGGTCATTCGGTGGGTGCGGCAGGATTCTGATGCTTACGTCCCTAGCAACCCTTACTCTATGATATCTGGTCTATTCTTTGGGAGGTTTATTCAGTCCAGATCCGGCATGTATATAGGGAAGCTAATGCCACTACTTTAAAATTTAAAAATAGCAACCCTTTTTTGCCGACGCTTGAAGATAGCGTGGGGAAGCACGATTTACCCTAATTCCAACGACTCACGCCCCCCCCCCCCCCCCCCCCCCGCCCTCCCTCAGGATTTACCCTAATTCCTTACCCTAATTCCAACGAGTCACGGAACCCCCGCCGCCCCCCTCCCCCCCTCCTCCCCACCAGAGCCCTAGCCCGAGAGCCTCCCTAACCCTAACCCGATCATCAGTGCCAATAGCTTCAAGATTAACCCTAACCCGATCTTCGACGACTCCTTATCTTCGAATCCAGTCCCCCCGCTAAACCCTCCCCCCCTCCCTCCCGATTGCTTCTGAAAGGAGCACGCCGTCGATACCCAACCCTTCTCTCTTTCCACGACTAACCCTAACCCGATCTTCGACGACTCCTCAATCGATGACTCCTTATCTTCGACTCCCTCTCTCTGTCAATTTCTTGGAAGCGCCGCGCCTGGGTCTCATCGAAACCGATTTTGGTCGTCTCTCAAATCCCCCCATCGTTCATCGACTTGCTTTGAGATCTCGGGGGTTCGAGAGAGAGAGCTGGACGTCAATCGCAGCGAGGGGAGGACACTCTATTTGTTTGACTGGTAAGGCCTCTTGTGGATGATTATATTTATAGTCATAATATTTCACACCACGTTGATTTAGATGCATCTTTGTTGAAAGACCCAATTATTTGGAACTGACTTTTATAAATCCTTCTTCACTGGGTTGCACCTCTATTAACCCGAAACCTTCCAAATCCTTCTAATGAGTTTTATCTTCTTCTTTTTTTTTTCCTCCACCCATGCAAACAAATGTCAGGTTCTCTTGTTACCCAAGCTCTTCATATTTTTGTTGCGCATTTCAGCAGCATCTAAGTTCTAACATACATCGGAGCTGACAACCGCATCGGGGAGCGGCTTTGTTTGACTGGTAAGGCCTCTTGTGGGAATGTAACATGATTTAAAAAAATAGTAACAATGATGGCTTTGTCTTCTTCTTAGGGTTTGTTTGTGTTATCTGGAGTATATTGGGGTACTTAGGCTCTGTTTCACAACAGATTTGAGCATGCTTCTTGTTCTTCTATCGTATTTTATTTCATATTTGAGTGTTGATTTTTACTGTGGATCTAATCGGAAGAAAAGGATTTTGAAGATCTCATCTATTTCCCTTAGAAGGTTTGAAATCTTTCAATTGAAATTGTTAACTCTGTATTCTCTTGTTAAGTGTGTAGTGCAATCATTTACTGTCATGGATCTTGGATGGCTTCAAGCTGGATATGATGTCAAGGTCACCTGATAATTAGCTAATATGTTGTTCAATTTTTGGCATAGAGATATCACCCTTTTCCTACTTAGTTTGCCGTGGAATTTTTTTCCTTATACATGGTTGCCTGTTATAAATTGAGCTATTTTTGTTCATTTTTTCCTATCCAATCACATCGATTCCAAAGTTATAAATTGGATATGTATTGCAAATGATAATATTGAGGGTCTACAGAAGGTCAGGAAGAGGGAGTACTTTGATGGATTCCTGTGGTATTGCTTTGGTATGTCACTGCAATACCATCATTGTTGAGTTGTTGTTTTATGTTGAAGACCACAGGATTTTGTTTTTGCTTGGGAATTTTGGTGTTCCTCAGTATTTAGTTTTGATAATTGTGCATCCTTGGACATTTTATTTCGCTCCTGGTATCTTTGTATATTTATGTAATACTATGTGGGCAGGAATGCTTATGCAAATTCTTACTCTTGTTTATGTGGAGATGCTTAATAGATGTTCTATTTTTATTACTCCATTTAGCCTTGTTTCATGTTGGTACCATTTTAATCTTTAGGCTGGCACTCTATCATGCCTTCATTGGATCTTAGAATATAAATTTCCTTTTGCAATCACTTGATTTAATCAATGAATTCTTCATATTGCTGTTCCAGAGGAGTTGGTGTTAGTAACAATGAGATTACTTGTGTTGCTTTCTTTTATATCAAGTTTCATTCTTTATATTACTTTTGTTGTTTTCTTTAATATCAAGGTGCATTGTTGCTTTTACATTGTCTGGAAACTTCATGAGCCTACATCCGATCCATATTGATCTTCACTTTTGAGCTGCAATAACATTTATTTTCATCCCATTTCTCAGATTTATTCTCATTCTAGATAAACCAATAAACTGAGGTAGCTTCTAAATGTAAGCTGGCAAGTGAAGCACCTTTCAAGCTTCAATCTACTTGCCTCCTTCATTGAATCTCCAGGCTTTTCATTACCTTTCAGATGGTTATGTTGGCGTCCCTTAATTTAAGCTTGCTAATGAGACAATAGACATCACACTCTGCTTAGCGGACACATTAATGCTGGACCTTTTGTTGCTGCTCTGAATGATCCAAGCATGGGCCACCTTGTGACATTTCAAACTACAAAAGTAAAACACCATAAGCCTGTCTCAAATTTCTATGGAGATTCCAACCTTTCTAGTCATAATGTGGAGAAATTTAACCATTACTGAGAGACCTTCATGTATTGATTGCAAGATCTTCTTCCACTCTAATAACTATTATTACTGTTCCCTAAGCATAATCTGAAACCCAGAGGAATTGATCATTTTTGCTGCCTTTCAGCAGCAACTCTTCTCAGCATGTCCCTGATTACGGCACAATACATGTGGATAGATTCTTCAATATTGCAGGATCATAACTTCCCTTGTAATTGGAAATAAATAAATAATAGAGTTATTTTGCGCAAATAAAAAGGATTGGTATCACTGACAATTGCTCGGAAGGCAACTTGAAGAACTACTTGAAATCCCCTCTGTGGTGAGACTCTGTCTTAATTCAAAGTTTTTTCGGCATGTGTTGAGTCTGATGTGCTGTACATCTACAGGAAACTAATCATGCTAGAAAATATCTATCCAGTCAGAGAAGGAATCACGAAGAGCGTTCTTGTGAACTCTCTGCATCCATCGTGGAATTCCTCACAGCAGTCATTGGAGTTGAAGTCATGCCAAAGGAGAAGTGGTTTGAAAGCATGCAGCTAAAGTTGGAGCAGACCAGCATTGTTGTTTTATGTAGTATCTTTTAGTTATTGGTGTCTAGTATTGGCATGTGTTTAGGAGATTATACTGCTTCGCAGGCACTCACCCATCATCATCATTGATACCTATCATGCTGACATTAGTTCTAAGAAGACAGAAGTAGCTCTGCTTTTATTTCAGCAGTGCAGTCACCTCTCCTGCAACTAATTCAATGCTAGAGCTTCCGCTGGCTCCAGCTCTTCCAAACATCAATCCCTTAACAGGTTAGGACCCTCAGGCTAGCAAGGAAGTTGAAAGCATTGGTCCTACGTGATGGTGTGCTATTGGGGTGGGAGACCAGCCCACATGTGGACCTAACACCTAGAAACCAGCCCTGTCCTGAGTCACTCGTCTCTTAGCCCTATTAGTGGTCCAGTCCTTAAAATTCACAACCTACTCCATGGTAAACAATTACTCATAAATAGTGGTCCTGTCATGGTGTACATGAACTGGATCCGATTATGACTCATTTGAGTTGTTTGTTACCATCAATACATTCAGGTGCCACTTTTGTTTCAAATTGAAGCATCAATATATCTGCCTTCATACATGCATTGGCTCATATATTTTGGAGTGATTAATTTAAATCAAACAAGCACATTTTGCGAAATCTAGGTATGGATCACTGGAACTTGAGAATGAGATATTGTGAAGTCTTAACCTGACATCAACTCTCCAAATCATATTAATTATAAGTGATACCGTATAATAAATAGCATGTTTTCATGATCATTTTTTAATTGACTTTGTGTGTAGTGCAATATAAAATTAAACATGTATTATTTGTCAAATGAAAAATCTGATGGCAAGTATCTAATGAGGTATAGCTAAGATTTGTATTGTTATCGTGCCTTGTTAATTGTCAAATAAAAATTTATGCTTCCTCTTTTGATTTTTATAAAAACATTTTGCAGACTATGCCAATATTGTGAACAGTATAGTTCCTTTTATCACATTACTATTTATTTTGACATATGCCTGCTACTAAATATTGAACACTTATGATGATGAAATACGTGCAGGATATTGGATAAAAGTTGGTTGTTTATCAATCATTTATCCTAAAATGGATAAAAGTTGGATAAATAAACCAAGAAATACCAAAGAATATTTAGATGGAGTTCGTGATTTCATTAAATTTGGTATGAATAAAAGTAGTTTGAATGGAAAGATCTCATGTCCGTGTCGGCGATGTGTTAACAGTTCTTATCTAGATCCACAAACCATTGAAGAACATTTGATATGGAATGGTTTTGCTAGAGGTTATACTCGGTGGGTTTTTCATGGAGAATGTATGTTGCCAATATTAAGTAATCAACCCTCCTCATCTGATATTGGATCTGGTAATATGAAAGATAACCTTGTAGGAGATGATATGACAGGTTTGATCACAGATGCTTTTCGACATGGTGGTCAAAACTTTAGAGGTTCATCTAATATACATTAAACGGGTGGAATATGTGATGGTTCTACATATATGGAACAAACATTTGTTGAGGAGCAGATGCAATCATTAACTACTGAGTCAGCTTGGTATCATAATTTAATTAAAGATGCAGATGAACAATTATATCCGGGTTGTTTTAAATTTTCTAAGATCTCTTTTCTTATACATTTATTTCATATAAAATATATGAATGGATGGTCCGGAAAGAGTTTTACCATGCTCCTCAAATTACTAAAGGATGCATTTCCAAAAGGCTCTGGTTTACCATCCTCTTATTATGAAGCAAAGAAAGTTGTTAACAAATTGGATCTTGGATATCAAAAGATCCATAGTTGTCCGAAAGACTGTATGTTATATCATGGTGAAAATGTTGATCGAGAGTCATGTAATGTTTGTGGATCTTCACGATGGACAACTCATGAAGAGGATGAGGATGATGTAACAAACAAAACCAAAAAATCGGCGAAGGTATTGCGTTACTTTCCTCTAATTCTTCGATTGAAAAGGCTATATTCATCATCAAAAACAGCTTCATTAATGAGATGGCATGATGAAGGGTGTACGAAGGATGGAATGTTGAGACATCCAGCAGATAGTCTAGCATAGAAAGCATTTGATACTAGGCATTCTGATTTTACCTTTGATATTCATAATGTTCGGTTGGGTTTAGCTTCAGATGGCTTCAATCCTTTTCGGACTCTAAATTCTACATATAGCACTTGGCCAGTTGTTCTAATACCATACAATTTGCCACCATGGTTGTGCATGAAACAATCCTCAATTATCTTGTCAATGGTTATTCCAGGTGATAAGGGTCTAGGAAATGGTATTGATATTTTTCTACAACCTTTAATAGAGGAATTGAAACAGTTATGGGAAGGTGTCGATGCAATTGATGCTTCAAATGGTGAAACATTTAAACTACGGGCAGCTTTGTTGTGGACTATTAATGATTTTCTAGCATATGTCAATTTATCTGGCTGGAGTACAAAGGGAAGGGTTGCATGTCCTTGTTGTGCAGATTCGACACATTCAATTTGGTTAAAACATGAAGAAAAATTTTGTTATATGGGTCATCATCGATGGTTAGAACCAAATCATCCGTTTCGTTTTCAGAAAGATTTATTTGATGGTACCATAGAATTGGGATGTGCACCAATTCCACCTTCTAGAACTAATGTTCGTATACAAATGGATTCCATCAATTACATATATGGTAAATTCTCAAAGTCTTCTACAAAAAGAGGAAGGAATGATCAAGAAGGATTGTCAGAAGAAGTGACTATTAGTAATATGGATGCACAGGTATTTGAAGATTCATATAATTTTTTTGAAAAAGAAAATGAGGAAGATGTACAGATAACATGTACAAATCAGCCTAGCAAGCATTTATGGAAGAAAAGGAGTATCTTCTTTGACTTACCTTATTGGGAACATAATCTTATTCGGCATAATCTTGATGTCATGCACATAGAGAAGAATGTTTGTGATAATCTACTTGGAACATTGTTAAATCTTGATGGAAAGACCAAAGATAACATGAAGGCACGATTGGATTTAAAAGAATTGGGTATCCGACCGGAGCTTCATCCCATTATGCTTGCTAATGATAGAACTTATTTGCCTCCTGCATCTTATACAATGTCTCCTCAAGAAAAAAATTATTTTCTTGTAGTATTGAAAAATATTAAAGTACCTGATGAATATGCATCAAACATTTCAAGGTGTGTGCATCTTAAAGATATGAAAATTTCTAATCTCAAAAGTCATGATGGTCACATATTGATGCAAGATATCTTGCCAATAGCTTCAAGATCATCAGTGCCTAAACAAGTTATTACAGTTATAATTCGGCTATCATCATTCTTTAAGGCATTATGTTCAAAAGTTATTGATCCTGGAGAGCTTGATCAGTTGGAATCTGATGTTACTATTACACTTTGTCAGATGGAAAAGATTTTTCCTCCTGAATTTTTTACTATTATGATACATTTACTCATTCACTTAGCTTCGGAAGTTAAGCTTGGTGGACCGGTACATTATAGATGGATGTATCCTATTGAGAGGTACGATATAAAGGCTGATGTATCCTACTGACCGATCCACTATAATTTTTAATAAAAGTAGCATCATAATTATGCTATATTTAAAAATTAATTTATGTTGTAGGTACCTTGTGCGATTGAAAGATTATGTACGAAACAGAGCCTATCCAGAGGGTTCGATTGCAGAAGGATATATTGCTGAAGAGTGTTTGACATTTTGTTCAAGATATCTTCAAGATGTAGAGACAACATTTAATAGACCTCAACGGTATAGTGATTTCGTACATAACGCAGAATTGTATAAGTTTTCAACTGCAGGTAGAGTCTTGAGAAAAACTGAAACTATTGTATTGGATCATAAATCAATGGCACAAGCACATCATTATGTGTTACTCCATAGTGAAATAATATCTGACTATCGTAGGTCAGTATGATTTATTGCATTTCACGTTTAAATATCATATCTTATTTTTTGTTCTAAATGAATAAAGTAAATTTTATGCAGCGAATTTTTAATGTCTCAACGACAAGCTAATCATGGCACTCAACCTAATCCAAGGATTGAACAGCGATGGTTAGTTGAGTTATTTCCTGAATGGCTTTCAAAACATGTTTGACATATACTTAGAGAATATATGGATAGATTTAGCATCAAATAACCTGTTAACATTCCTTTTTATTTTCTAGGTATCAATGATGATGGAGAGAAATTTTTTAGCTGAATTAATAGCCCTGGCTCGAGGACCTAACAAAGTTGTCAATAGATATAATGGTTTTATAATCAATGGTTTTAAATTCCATACTAAAGATCGTGAGAAATTTAGAAGAACACAGAATAGCGGTGTTATGGTGGAAGCAGATGGAAAAACTTATTATGGTGCACTAAAAGATATTTATGAGTTAGATTACTACGGAATCTTTAAAGTCATATTATTTAGATGTGATTGGTTAGATATAAACTCATCAAGGGGTTTGAAAAAGGATACAAATGGATTTACACTTGTAAATTTTACAAGGTTGATACATACTGGTGCCTTATTGAAGGATGATCCATTCATTTTTTCTTCTCAAACTCGTCAAGTATTTTTTGTACAAGATGCAAAAGATAAAGATTGGGCTACTGTTATTAAAACAAAACCGAGGGACTTATATGATATGGGAAAGCAGGTGGAAGATGATGAAGATAATGACACTTATACGCATTCAATGCCATTCAATTTTGTACCAGTTGATGACATACATGGCACGGTATCCTTGGTTAGGACAGAATTTGAAGGAAATGATAATGCTTGATTCTTATTGTTGGTATTCAATTTTGTACTATAGTGGATTTTCTTAGAAATTTTGTGATGCACCTCGGTCGTACTCTCAATATCCAGATTTCTTCTGGCTTATAAAAACTCTTTTGTTTCAGCCTTCTTTCTACCTGTCTAGATTTACTTTGAATATTGTGGTTTGAGGGTTCGGTTCTGTTCTCTTCTCTTCATTGGTTGGCAAGGGTTTCCATGTAAACTATATATATTTTTCCTTCTTTCTAACTCTTGTAGTATCAGTCAACTTGTGATTTAAGTATGAATAAATTTTGAATAATTGTGGAAAAGTCGAGAAATATGTGTGTGAGTAGCTTTAATAAATGACACTCTAGCTCAGGACAACTCCTTTATGGGAAGAAAAATAATTTGGTTCCATGTGTGTTTTTCTCTCTCAAGTCTGCTCATGGTATCAGAGTTGGATATGATACGAAACAATGAAAGGGAATTTCCCAATTAGTTTGTATGGACAGTGTTGTAAAAAGAACAGAGAATCTGGAGATAATGGACTACATGATGCTCACTTTGTTAGGAGAGTAGCAAAGAATTGTGTGTTTTGCTTACTCTTTTCCTTTTTTTTTTCTCTCCTTGTTCTTGCTGTCGTTCTTCTAAGTGATATCGACAAACATTTACATTTTAGTTTCGTTTTCCTTTTTCCCCTCTCTTTTGGTTAAAGAATTCTTTTGACCAAGGCTTTATTTCTTTCCAAGCATACTTTTTAGGAAATGGTTCTCTGAGTCCCAAGGCATTTCACAGGTTTGTAATTGGATTCCCTCTCTCTCTCTCTCTCTCTCTCTCTCTAATTTATTTGGGGTTAAACCTAGGGCATGCCTTTTGATGACTTGAAGTTAATCGGATATGATGCATGTTGTGTGTCACTGTATTATATGGATCTTTTCAGAAATTTAAAGTATAATTAACTTGCACTTCAATGTGAACTATCTTATGTCTAAATACCAAAATATTCAGATGATCATTTTGCTGATAACATAAATTAGAAAGAAAATTTTCATTTTTCTCAGGTAAACATATGTCAACATAAAAGGCTACTGATAATTCATCCGAATATACATTTAACTTTACCTAGAGTAGAGCAATTACATCCATATATAATTTTTTTTAAAAAAAGAGGGTAATCTGGATCATATATTTTGATGGGGCTACTGTGTTTTTGACATGACAGAAGGCATAAAAAATCTTTATCTTTTCAATTTTGTTAGCCCTACTGCCATATTACTGATAAAATGTAATATATATAGGATCTTACGGTTTTAGAGTTAATGTTTTTATGACTACAATTGAGAATAAATACCATAAAACAAACTCATTCGTAATGTCACATTAAATCATTTGTCATTTGCTCGTAAACTCCAGAAGATGTAAGTCTACTGCAGGTTTATAAAGTTTGGTATCATAATTGTAAATTATATAGCTAGTTTTTTAAATCTAGTTCAAGCCTTCCACCATTTTGCATTGTTTGACACGCCTCTGCCCCATTGGTTCCCATGCCATTCAGAAATTTGACCTGCAGTTTCCATCTCTTTCCTAGTTCCAAGTCATCAGCTTTGCCCATGCCACAAAATTTATATGTGAGCATTTTTAATAGCACTGATTTAAGTATGAAAGATTTGTGAATACTAATTGATCCATTAATATGTTGAAAGACAAGTGATTGATAAATCTGTGTGCATTTGAAAGTAAATATATTCACTACATTCACTAGTGGGAAACAAGTTAGGCTAACAAGTAAGCATTTCTAATAATTATTCAGTTAATTTAATATTTATTTTCACTAACTCTTACTCTGATGTAAATGATAGGTAACATTATGCCGCGCTCACGGACAGAGGCTCGCACTTCTGCTTCATCACAGCAGGTTCATGCTAGTTCTTCAGTACCGGACGTTGCGTTCAATCCTTCGGCACAACATTCTACAGCAGGTCCATCATCTTCTGGGCATCATGATCCTATTATCGGTGTAGGAGATGATGAGCTACACATTCAGGGTAATTCATTTTTTTATTTAGTTTGATAAAATATCTTTATATTTTTTTACTATAGTTTACACATGCATATCTATTTTTATGCAGACGAATCTGGGAGGGTTACACGCAGACGCGGACCCATGATAGTTCGGGATGTATGGCAAATGCGCGAGGGTGAGCAGATAGTGGTTAAGTGCAATCAGCTGGGGCAACCAATTAAAAAAGCCGCTAGCTTATTGAGTTCCTTTTTAGGGTCAGTTGCACGGAGGCATCAGCTTTGTCCACTAAGTTATGCAAAATGGAATGACATGCTTTCAACGTATAAAGTTGAGATTCTACGAGTTGTGCAGGTAAAAATTTAAATCTAAACATTTCTTATTTTGTATACTTGTTACATTATGCTTTGTTTTATATTTTTTTAATTTACAAACAGCTTATTTTATTTTAATTAAGTCAATTATTAGACTTAACAATTAAATTGTTTTGCAGTCCAAGTTTGTACTACCTCCATCCACTCATGATTTTGTATTGAAGTCTCTCAACCGAAAATGGAAAGAATATAAGGCATATTTGAAGATGAAGTACAAATTGCTGGGTATGACCGAGGAGCAAGTAGTTGGTACTTGTCCTCCTGATGTACCCCCTCATCAGTGGATGGAGTTGGTTCATTACTGGTTCTCCGAGAGGGGACAGGTATGTTGTTATTTAATCATTTAAGATACTTTAAAATAATTATTTTTTTAAATATAATAAGTATATTTATTTAATTTTGTAGACATATTCTAATATTGGTAAAGCTGCACGAGCATCTCTGTCTGTTCCTCATACATCGGGATCGAAGAGTTAAGCGCGAGTCAGACAAGAGTTCGTATGTTCCTTAAACTAAAAATTTATATTTTTTATATCAAATCATTTACTTATTAAATGGCTCTTCCCTAACTGACCTCGAGCACACGTTAATATACTTCTTTGTTTCAGTAACTATAAACTTCAGGATTCATGATAGTTAACACATAATTCTTTTTTATTAGCTTAGTACTTGCACTTGTTCTATGTCAAATCTGATTGTATGAGTCATTTAATTATGCTTGATTTGTCCTCTTATTTTCTTATTTGTTTGACTCTACACATAATCTGTATAATATAATTGCTAACTAGTCTTATGGTTCAGGATGAACAATAAGATCTCTAGTGAAATATGAAAGAATGCATGATGGATTGCAATGTAGTTTTATTGTGACAGATACATTTTTGTGAAGATACTGATTTCCTGGTTGCACATGGATTAGTGGCACATGGATTTGTGGCAATGATATTTATAATCATACTATTGCATTTTCAGATTAGTGAAATTGGTTTAAAACTGATGTGAAAAGTATGGAACTAAAACACGATAATTTTATCTCCTCTGTCCAATGACATAAATTAAATGGCAGAAATACTCACGTATAAATAAAGCTATCTAAAACAATGATGGAATATAAAGTTATTGTCTTTGATAAAATTAAATTACAAAGATCCAATCATAACCACAAAACTTGCCCATAAAAAAAAATTGAAACTTCAACACTGACACAAATTGAACATTAATCATGTGGTTTTATCTTCTTCTTGCTCCTCTTATTCTTTCTTTCTTTGTTTGTTTTTTTTTTAAGGACAGAAGGAGGGGGTTTCAACCTTCAATTTCCACCCAATAATAAATTTTAACAACAATGTAAGCAAGACTCTAAACCTAGATCAAACTAAATCTGTTGAAACCCAAAGCGTCCATTTACCATGTATGGTTGGTGAGGAAGAGGATGAGTGCTACTTTCTAGTCTAGCCGTTCTTGCTCTATCAAATTGCACCAGAGTTCATGTTCTCTCCAGCACAATCACAAATCAAAGAGGATCATGTTCTCTCCCGCGCAATCACAAATCAAAGAGGAACACTAGATACTAGTTTGATGTGATGAGTTACTGCGTCAAGTATCAGGATGAGACCGTGATACCATTATCGTCCTGAATAAATGTATCTTAAGATATCCCACACCGCTGCTGTCCTGAACGTCAGGATGAAATCATCATGCCATTATCCCAAAGTCCTAAATAAATGTATCCACATCACTGTCCTGTTCCATAAAAAAGGAACTTAAACGGAGAAATGCAGCACGTACCTAACAACCAAACTAGTTACACGAGAATTGTCCCACTGAAGAGACGGAGGTGGCGCAAGAGGAAATAGAGGCTAGGTAGAAGAAAAGGACGGAGTTTCCCTGGAATGGAAACCAAGTCTTTCTGAAAAGCACAGGACTAGCAGACTTATAGGGCTTGTGAATCAAGTTGCAAATTACAACTGATCAAAATTTTAAAGTAACGTTTGCAAGTTTAAACTGCATCTCAGCAGTTTGACAGACTCCTAGGATCTGATTTGACCAAACTAAACTGAGCCTTCCCAAGATCCTTGCAGCTTTAGGAGAAGGGCAAAGGGTATGAAGCTCATCACATCAGTCCTCCTAAAGTGCTTTTGGATGAACCAACACCGGAGCCTTTAATGGTTCGGTAAGAGAATACCAATTCACTCTTATCCTTGTGGAGCTGCAGCTTGAACAAGGCCTGAGGGCCATTGTTCTTCGTCCTCCTATGTTTAAAGCCATGGAAAATGGCTTTCTGCACCATGCATAATGTAAAATGTGCACCTTATGCATGGTAATTGATTCATGCGTATGTAACAAAAATATTTTCATTTTTTTCATACTGCAAGTGTGGCTAGATGCGCACACACGTATGCACAGATCAATCGTCATGCACTTTTTTGCACTATGCATAATGCACAAATAATTTTTCAAAATTATGATAAAAGTTTTACTCACGAATTGCCCATTAGCCATGGCACAACACATAAATAATAGTGCTTTTGATGAATATTTTCTTAAATAACTTAGTCACATTTGAAATTTTGATGTTTAAATTTTGATGTTTTATTGAATCAAAGAGGGTTTGAAGAGCCTTGCAGCTTTAGGAGAAGGGCAAAGGGTATGGTCTCCCTGTTTTGTTCTCTATAATGGTTTCTTATGAGTTTGCCAGCTGGGAATGAGGTGTGGGTTGCTATAGGACAGCCATGGATTACCTAATGAGTTTATTTGCCCTTAATTTGTGCCATGGGATTGGGGTTGCAGCTTCCTTTTCCGGTCTAGCTCTGAGGTGCCTTGCCCATAGCTTAGCTGGGGTCCGTGCCAAATGATCGCCTGTCCGGATGCATGAATATTGGAGAACAGTGGTCGTCTCTGGAATGCATGCAGATGAGGAGCTTGCATGCTTACAAATGGTGTCTTTTTTTAATTTTTATGATGTTATGCGTGGTATATATCTCTCCTTCGGATGATATTAATAATTGTTGGGCTCAACAGGACCACCACCCTGACACGTGTGAGCTCATAGATCGTGATAGCAATAAAAAAAGGGCTTGAACCATCCTATTTATTTATTTATGTTTTTGAAATCAGGCTCAATCTCATCGCTCATTGTCTTTAAATCTTTATTTAATATTTTTATATTTTTATACTATTTTATTATTTACGACATCAATGCTTCTAGCTGTATAATGATCCTAACACAATATAAGTTAAATGATTATTTAATATAAGCTTAAAGTTGAACAAGGATAAGTTAGTAGCAAAAACTAATATACATAGCCGAAATTCTGAGCCTTTGAACACAAGTCCTTCTTTATTTAAGTGATTATACATTTAACCTGCTTCATTTTTGCACATGTATTATGTTGAAAACTTTTTGCATGCAAATAGTTTTATCAATATCAAATTTAGTTTTACAAAAATGTAATATTTCTTGTAGATGGATGAGCATGGACGGAAACCTGGTGAGGTGGAATTTTACCGAATGACTCATATTCACCGTGATGGCACTTTTGTCAGAGATGAGTCAAGGGATTTATATGTAATTATTTATTACAATTTATTTCATGCAACGATTTTAATTTGATTTTGTTATTCAATAAGATCTAACTAATTTTTTTAAATTAATACACGAAAGAGCTACAGCTCTTATTGCTGAGCGTGTTGATGACTCTACACAGAGTAGTCGTATTGAGGCCGAGGTGTTTACGGAGCTGATGGGGCCGGAGCGCTATGGTCGAGTGAGGGGTTATGGAGTTGGAGTCACCCCCACTCAGTTATCTGAGATGAATAGAAATGAACGTGTTGCTGCAGATTCTGCAGATGTTCGCAGACATGAGCATGAGATGAAGGAGATGCGACGGAGGAGTGCCGACGATAGAGCAGAGATGGAGGAGATGCGACGAAGGAGTGCCGCCGATAGAGCAGCTATGGATTCTATGAGAGAGCACATTGAGCGGCTTACATCTATCGTACACATGTTTGTTTCACACCAGGTAAATATATATATTATTAAATATATATTCTTATATTATATCAATTATTTATCTAATATATTGTAATTGATAGTTAAGCAATTAAACTTTTTTAATAATTCTTATAGGCTCCTGGAGCATCAGATCGGAGCGGACAGGGTGACGATCTTCCTCCTACAGATCATTGACCACACCTACTTTTATTTTAGATCTTCCATTTTATGTATTTTTAAATTTTGTTAAACTTTAACTTGTAACTCTCTTAGTTGATTGCAATGAAATTTATATTTGAAATTTTAATTTAGATTTTAAGAATGTATGCAATGTGATTTTAAGAATGTATGCAATGTAATTTGGAATTAATGTAAGCAATGTGATTATTAATTGCATTAATTTTAGTTTAATATACAGGTTTAATTTAAATGTTTGTAATTTTAGTTTTTTTTTTAAAACCGTAAATATGCCGACGCTTTTTATAGCGTCGGTAAGTTATATAAAACCCGATGCTTTAAAAAGCGTCGACTAATTATGTTGCCGATCCTATAAAAAGCATCGGCAGATTTAAAAGCCGACGCTTTAAAAAGCGTCCGAAAGTAAAAATGCCGACGCTTTCAAAAGCATCGGAAAAGAAATTACCGACGCTATTGAAAGCATCGGCATTTTTACTTTTTACCGACACTTTCAAAAAGCGTCGGCAAATTTCGCCACCCCCTTTGTGCCGACGCTTTAAAAAGCGTCGAAAAACCGTATCCCGACGCTAAAAAAGCGTCGGAAAATAACTTAAAAGCGTCGTTAAAACTTAAATTTACTGTAGTGTGCTGCGGCTGACTAGGTGGCAGCCTCAGTGGCCTACCACTCTGGTTTTTGGATTTGGAAACAGGAAGATCCTTGCCCTATTGTACTCACGCAACTTTTGTATTATGATGTATCTGGGTTGACTCGTACTAGACTAGTATGATCATCCATTTTTATCAAAAAAATAAAAAAATAAAAAAAATAAAAATAAGAAAAATAAAAATAAAAAATAAAAGAACTGTTAGTAGAAATAATATAGGACAACGTTATCTTAGGTACCAACAAAAGCTGACATAGGATGCAAGCCTAATGTATCCAGCGCAAAATATTTCAAAACTAAGCAAGCGTACACAAATAAAATAAAGCTAAGCATAGATTTTCAAAAGCAATTATTGGTTTGAAAATTTAAATGATAGATAATTAATAGCTTCTTACCTCATTATAACGAGGATCTTTTCGTCATCAAGTTTCATGAATACGAACTGCGCCAGCTAGCTTAATAAGTACTCCACCCACTGATTGCATTACTATTTTTCATAATCTACTTAAAAACATACAGAATCTACGAGGCAAGAGAGAAGTATAATACATGCTTTTAGGGGGAAAAAAAACTTTTATTTATATTTTAACAATCAATAATGGATCCAAGAGAGGATATTTGTAGACTTTGTGGTCACCAACAGCTTGTGCAATGACTCTCATGTAAAGGTTATCATCAAACTCGTACGCAATTTGCTGCCACATGCTTACAAGGTGCGTAGCATTCTGGCCCAAGTTTCGGTTTATATTAAATGCAGTGACTGTAGGTGGAACACCCACCAACTTGATTTGATAGGAGAGGACAACACCAAAGCTTGCTGCGCCACCTCCTCTTATGGCCCAAAATAGGTCCTCACCCATGGATTCTCGGTTCAGTAGCCTGCCATCGACGTCCACCAACAATGCATCGATGATATTATCCGCAGCTGCGCCGTACTTCCTGGATAACGTCCCTATCCCGCCGCCACTGAAGTGGCCGCCAACTCCGATGGTGGGACATGTTCCTGCGGTGAAACCAGTGGTCTTGTTCTTAACCCCAATGGTGTAATAAAGTTCTCCAAGCGTTGCACCAGCCTGAACCCAAGCTGTGCCATGCTCCCCGTCGACTGTGATCGATCGGAGGCTGGCAAGGTCGACGATGATGATGGTCTCATCGTCTGAAATATAAGACATGCCCTCGTAATTATGGTCATTGATGACGCTCAATCATCTACCCTGGACGTCGGGAACGGGATGCTTCTTCAGGCTCTTCTTCACCAGGTTACCTGCAGAAAAGTCCTAAGACCGGAGAGGATTCTCCGGTGGGACCCTCCGACGCCCAAGTTAGCAACTGAGGTCACAGCTGAAGAGGGGCTCGAGTGAGCCCTTTTTAGTATAAGAAAGAAGGTCTCATGGAGGAGGGATTCCTTCCTGAATGCTCAGGCAGCGATTTTGGGGATTATTGCGCATACATGTTTACTGGGTGGATTCACCTTTTTATAGGGGTTGATCCTGGCATGATCACGTGGGATTTCGTGAGGAGGGAATGTCTGCGGAGTTCTTGGGAGTTGCGTGAATCTGCGCTGGTTGGTGGGTCCTGTCTCATCGGACATGGAGAAAGCGATGGTTGGTGGGCTAGGTCCCATCAGCCAGCAGGGCTGTTGGGTAGTTGGGTCTAGTCCCATCAACAACGTGGCCAGTAGTAGGTGGACCTGGCATTGTCAGGCGGCGCGAGTCAGATAGGCGGTTTCTTAAACTGCTGGGGCCATGCTGGGGAGAACTGGGACACCTTGACCCTCCCGGGGGAGTCAAGGCTGAACCCGGCTGGCCAGGGGCGGTCGGGGCCGACCTCCCCGGCCAGACAGTCCAGGAATGGCCGGGGCCGACTCGACGGGCTCGGAGACGCCACGGCCAAGAAGGGCCGACTAGGAAGGGTCGGGACCGACTCGGCGGGCTTGGAGACGCCGGGGCCGAGAGGGGCCGACCAGGAATGGCCGGGGCTGACTCGGCGGGCTTGGAGCCGCCGGGGCCAAGAAGTGCCAGCCAGGAATGACCGGGGCCGACTCGGCGGGCTTGGAGACGCCGGGGCCGATAAGGGCCCACCAGGAAGTGTCGGGGCCGACTCGGCGGGCTTGGAGAACTCGGAGATGCCGGTGACGAGAGGGGCCGAATCGGCGGGCTTGGAGACGCCGGGGCCGAGAAGGGCCGACCAGGAAGGGTCGGGGCCGACTCGGCGGGCTTGGGGACGTCGGGGCCGAGAAGGGCCGACCAGGAAAGGTCGGGGCCAACTCGGCGGGCTTGGAGACGCCGGGGCTGACCAGGAAGGGTCGGGGCCAGCCAGCTTGGAGACGCCGGGTGCCGGCTAGGAAAGTGCCGGGGCCGACTGGAAGGTGCCGGGGCCGCCTAGCTTGGAGACGTAGGGGGCCGGCTAGGAAGGTGCCGGGGCCGGCCAGCTTGGACGTAGGGGGCCGGGGCCGGCCGGGGCCGGCCAGCTTGGAGAAAAGTGCCGGGGCCGACTGGGAGGTGCCGGGGCCGCCTAGCTTGGAGACGTAGGGGGCCGGCTAGGAGGTGCCGGGGCCGGCTGGGAAGTGCCGGTGCCGCCTAGCTTGGAGACGTAGGGGGCCGGCTAGGAAGATGCCGGGCCGCTTGGGAAGGTGTCGGGGGTCGGCCATGGAGGTGTCGGCCATGGAGCTGTCGGCCATTGGGGTTCGGTCTTGGAGGTGTCGGCCATGCAGGTGTCGGCCTTGGAGGTGCCGGCCTGGGAGGTGTCGGCCATGGAGGTATCGGCCATGGAGGTGTCGGCCTTGGAGGTGCCGGCCTTAGAGGTGCCGGCCTTGGAGGTGTCGGCCTGGAGGTCGGTCTTGGAGCTGTCGGCCATGGAGCCGTCGGCCTTGGAGCTGTCGGCCATTGGGGTTTGGCCTTGGAGGTGTCGGCCATGGAGGTGTCAGCCATGGAGATGCCGGCCTTGGAGGTGTCGGCCATGGAGCCGTCGGCCTTGGAGCTGTCGGCCTTGGAGCCATCGGCCTTGGAGCCGAGGTGGCCGAGCGGGGCAAGGCCGATTGCCGAGGCCGAGGTGGGCCGTCGCGGACGTTGAGGTCGAAGTGGGCCGTGGCCGATGCCAAGATCGAGGTGGGACCGCGGTCAACGTTGAGACCGACGCTGCTGTCAAGGTGGGCCGTCCAAAAATTATTGTCTTTTATTCTTCATTGGGTCAATTGGCCCCATCAAATGCCCCCCACACTCCTTGAGCTTGCGTGCCCCGCATCAGCTAAGCGAAAGGAGTGTAGAACTTTTTCCTTGGCATCTGCTCTTTCATGTTAACTTCAACCATGATTCCTTCTAGGTGGGGAAACCCCTTTCCTCTTGCGCTGCCTTGTATGGACGTCTGCATGCCTTCTTTGGCTAGCTGAGGGCAGCTAGTAATCCTCTCCCAATGCGGACTCTGGAAATCTTTTCATGGCTATCTGCCGGCTTGAGGCTGCCAAGATAAAGCCGCTGAGGCCATGACAAAATTGCCGAAGCAGAAATAGAGCCGTCGAGGCCGATTGGCCGTCGGTCGATGACACAGAGTTGAAACCGCTAAGGTAAGTTGTGGCTGCCGGAAGCCTTTTGAACCCCGGAGGGTGACCTGAGAGCTGAGAGTCGTCAGGTTCCTTTTGAACCGCCTCGGGGGTGTGGGAACCGCTGCGAGGGGCGATTCGCTGGGTACAGAGCCTTTAGGGTCTTAACCACTCAGGGGGTTTGTGAACCACTGCGAGTGGTGTCCCGTGGGCCGAGATACCGGTGAGCTCCTTTTGAACCACCATGGGGGTTTATATGGCACCCAAGTGGCGACTCAGCCGGTTACGGAGCCTTTAGGGTCTTAACCTACTCGGGGGCACCGCCGTGCCAGGGCCGAGTGGGGTCCCATGGGCCGCGATGTCGGTGAGCTCCTTTTGAACCATCTTGGGGGTTTGTGTGCCGCCCAAGTGGCGACTTAGCCGGTTACGAAGCCTTTAGGGTCTTAACCTACTCGGGGGCACCGCCGTGCCGGGGCCGAGTGGTGTCCCGTGGGCCGCGATGCCGGTGAGCTCCTTTTGAACCATCTTGGGGGTTTGTGTGCCACCTAAGTGGCGACTCAGCCGGTTACGGAGCCTTTAGGGTCTTAACCTATTCGAGGGCACCGCCGTGCCGGGGCCGAGTGGTGTCCCGTGGGCCGCGATGCCGGTGAGCTCCTTTTGAACCATCTTGGGGGTTTGTGTGCCGCCCAAGTGGCGACTCAGCCGGTTACGGAGCCTTTAGGGTCTTAACCTACTCGGGGGCACCGCCGTACCGGGGCCGAGTGGTGTCCCGTGGGCCGTGATGCTAGTGAGCTCCTTTTGAACCATCTTGGGGGTTTGTGTGCCGCCCAAGTGGTGACTCAGCCGGTTACAGAGCCTTTAGGGTCTTAACCTACTCGGGGGCACCGCCATGCCGGGGCCGTGTGGTGTCTCATGCGCCGCGATGCCAGTGAGCTCCGTTTGAACCATCTTGGGGGTTTGTGTGCCGCCCAAGTGGCGACTCAGCCGGTTACGGAGCCTTTAGGGTCTTAACCTACTCGGGGGCACTGTCGGGCCGGGGCCGAGTGGTGTCCCATGGGCCGCGATGCCAGTGAGCTCCTTTTGAACCATCTTGGGGGTTTGTGTGCCGCCCAAGTGGCGACTCAGCCGTTTACGGAGCCTTTAGGGTCTTAACCTACTCGGGGGCACCGCCGTGCCGGGGCCGAGTGGTGTCCCGTGGGCCGCGATGCCAGTGAGCTCCTTTTGAACCATCTTAGTCCTCTAGCGCAAGGGAGAACAGGCTGCTGTATCAGAAAGGGCCTCCTTTATTACTTCACGCTCCAGGGGAATACATCATTGATAATACTGGCGGAGGTTATCCGCATTCCAGGTATGTGGAATGGGTTTCCTGTCGAGTTCCTTTAATTTGTATGCCCCCCTGTGAAGTGTTTCGATGATGCGATAGGGACCCTCCCAGGAAGTACATTACTCGGCGCCTCCCCCCCTCGGCCGTTTAGGTGCAGAAGCTGATCCCCAAGACACCATCCCGACCGTCCGCTCAGTGGGGGCATTGTCGACTGGGGCTTGGACAGGCGGGGGCCCTATGAGGGCCGGCAGCGGCTGCGGCATCTTTTGGACATATTTGCCGAGGTAGCCCCGTTGAATAAGCTCCTCGATGGCCTTCTTTAGGTTGTAGCAGCTATCGGTATCGTAGTCGTAATCCCGGTGGAAACGGCAGTAGCAGCTCTTGTCGTGGGGAGGACCTTTCTTCATGGGAGGAGGACGTTGGAGATAAGGCTCACCCTCGATCTCCATCAGAATGTGGGATCAAGGGGCTAGAAGAGGCGTGAGCTTACTCTCGTCGAGGACGGGGCTCCGACGCCTGTTCTCGGAACGACGAGGCGGGTCAGCTCGCCTGTGTTGAGGGGGCCCGCTGGGCTCGGGGCAAGCAGGCTTGTGGCTGGAGTTTGTTGAAGATTCCCGCGGGTGAAGTCGGCTTCATCCGCGCGGATGTATTTCTAAGCTCGGAGGAGGAGATCGGAATAAGAGCTTTGGGGCTTCTTATCCAAGGAGAAAGTGAAGCGGGATGGGAGGAGTCCCCACTTCAACGCCAGTGCTGTCACCGCGTCGTCGAGATGATAGACCTCGAGGGCGGCGGCCTTGAACCGGGACACAAAGTCCCGCAGAGACTCTCCCTCCTTCTGACGGACGGAGAAAAGACTGTCGGCTACCCTTGGGATTCGCCGGCAGGCATCAAAGTGTGCCAGAAAGGCTTTCTCCAGCTCTCGGAAGGAGTTGATGCTGTGAGGGGGCAGGCGCGAGTGCCATGCACGGGCGGCCTTCCGCAGGGTAGCGGGGAAGGCTTTGCAGAGAAGGGCGTCTGAAGCCCTGGATTTGCATCATTGCTTTGTAACTCTCGAGATGATCGAGAGGATCCATCGTACCATCGTACGGGTCTATCTGAGGAAAGCGGAACCTGGAGGGGACTGGTTCCTCCAATATCCGGTAGGTGTAAGGAGGACGAGTGTCGAACTCTTCCTCCGGCTGATGGTTGATCTTCTTGGCGAGCTCGTCGAGGCGCCTGTTGTACTCCTCCAGGCATTCCTCCGCCTGGCGGCTGATCGTCGGGGCCCTCCGAGATGGCTCGGAGGAAGAAGAAGAAGAAGAGGCAGAAGGAGATGGAGATGGAAGTCGGGACTTCCGCCTGGGTTCCTTGTGATGATGTGGCTTGGGAGGAAATTTGTTGGGGCCGTGGTCAGGGGACCATGGCCGCTTGGATGGCTCGCGTCGAGGCTTCGTAGAGGAAACCTGACGTCGGCTGGTCTCTCGCCGACCGGCCTCCCGCCGAGGAGAACCTCCCCTCGCCGACTGTTGACTGGTGGGGGGAGCAGTCTGATGCTGGGTGGCCACGGACTGCTGTTGCTGGAGCCCGTGGACCATGGCGGTGAGATTCTGGACTTGCTGGGAAGGAGTCGCCAGCCGCTCCGCTGTTTGATCAATGGCCTCCGGCGGCGGGCAGGCAACTGGAGGGTTGGTAGCAGGGGGATTGGCCTCCTGCTGCCTAGTTGGCAGGGGGAGCCCCGCTGGACAGCTGACGGAGGCATCCTGAGCTCGTGTCACCACCATGGCTTCTCGAAGAGAAGAGGGGGAGAGAGTCTCGCCTACCGAGATGTAGCGCAGGGAGAACGTTCGCTACTTTTTCTTATCCCCCTACCTGGTGCGCCAATCTGATGACGCTCAATCACTTACCCTGGACATCGGGAACGGGATGCTTCTCCAGGCTCTTCTTCACCAGGTTACCTGCAGAAAAGTCCCAGGACCGGAGAGGGTTCTCCGGTGGGACCCTCCGACGCCCAAGTTAGCAACTGAGGTCACAGCTGAAGAGGGGCTCGAGTGAGCCCTTTTTAGTATGAGAAAGGAGGTCTCAGGGAGGAGGGATTCCTTCCTAAATGCTCAGGCAGCGATTTTGGGGATTATCGCGCATACCTGTTTACTGGGTGGATTCACCTTTTTATAGGGGTTGACCCTGGCATGATCACGTGGGATTTCATGAGGAGGAATGTCTGCGGAGTTCTTGGGAGTTGCGTGAATCTGCGCTGGTTGGTGGGTCCTGTCTCATCGGAAAGGGAGAAAGCGGCGGTTGGTGGGCTAGGTCCCATCAGCCAGCGGGGCTGTTGGGTAGTTAGGTCTAGTCCCATCAACAACGTGGCCAGTAGTAGGTGGACCTGGCATTGTCAGGCGGCGCGAGTCAGAGAGGCGGTTTCTTGAACTGCTGGGGCCATGCTGGGGAGAACTGGGACACCTTGACCCTCCCGGGGGAGTCGAGGCTAAACCCGGCTAGCCAGGGGCGGCCGGGGCCAACCTCCCAGGCCAGACAGGCCAGGAATGGCCGGGGCCGACTCGGCGGGCTCGGAGATGCCGGGGTCGAGAAGGGCCGACCAGGAAGGGTCGGGGCCGACTCGGCGGGCTTGGAGATGCCGGGGCTGAGAGGGGCCGGCCAGGAATGGCCTGGGCCGACTCGGCGGGCTTGGAGACGCCGGGGCCGAGAAGGGTCGGCCAGGAATGGCCGGGGCCGACTCGGCCGGCTTGGAGATGCCGGGGCCGATAAGGGCCGACCAGGAAGGGTCGGGGCCGACTCGGCGGGCTTGGAGAACTCGGAGATGCCAGTGCCGAGAGGGGCCGGCCAGGAATGGCCGGGGCCGACTCGGCGGGCTTGGAGATGCCGGGGCCGAGAAGGGCCGACCAGGAAGGGTCGGGGCCAACTCGGCGGGCTTGGGGACGCCGGGGCCGAGAAGGGCAAACCAGGAAGGGTCGGGGCCGACTCGGCGGGCTTGGAGATGCCGGGGCCGACAAGGAAGGGTCGGGGCCAGCCAGCTTGGATCGAGACGCCGGGGGCCGGCTAGGAAAGTGCCGGGGCTGACTGGGAGGTGCCGGGGCCACCTAGCTTGGAGACGTAGGGGGCCGGCTAGGAAGACGCCAGGCCGCTTGGGAAGGTGCTGGGGCCGGCCAGCTTGGAGACGTAGGGGGCCGGCTAGGAAGATGTCGGGCCGCTTGGGAAGGTGTCGGGGCCGGCCAGCTTGAAGACGTAGGTGGCCGGCTAGGAAGGTGCCGGGGCCGGCCAGCTTGGACACGCCGGGGGCCGGCTAGGAAAGTGCCGGGGCCGACTAGGAGGTGCCGGAGCCGCCTAGCTTGGAGACGTAGGGGGCCGGCTAGGAAGATGCCGAGCCGCTTGGGAAGGTGCCGGGGCCGGCCAGCTTGGAGACGTAGGGGGCCGGCAAAGAAGATGTCGGGCCGCTTGGGAAGGTACCGGGGCCGGCCAGCTTGGAGACGTAGGGGGCCGGCTAGGAAGGTGCCGGGGCCGGCCAGCTTGGACACGCCGGGGGCCGGCTAGGAAAGTGCCGGGGCCGACTGGGAGGTGCCGGGGCCACCTAGCTTGGAGACGTAGGGGGCCGGCTAGGAAGATGCCGGGGCCGGCTGGGAGGTGCCGAGGCCGGCTGGGAAGTGCCGGGGCCGCCTAGCTTGGAGACGTAGGGGGCCGGCTAGGAAGATGCCGGGCCGCTTGGGAAGGTGCCGGGGGTCGGCCTTGGAGGCGTCGGCCCTGGAGGTGTCGGCCATTGAGCTGTCGGCCATTGGGGTTCGGCCTTGGAGGTGTCGGCCATGGAGGTGTCGGCTTGGAGGTGCCGGCCTTGGAGGTGCCGGCCATGGAGGTGTCGGCCATCGAGGTGTCGGCCTTGGAGGTGCCGGCCTCGGAGTTGCCGGCCTTGGAGGTGCCGTCCTTGGAGGTGCCCATGGAGCTGTCGGCCTTTGAGCTGTCGGCCATGGAGCCGTCGGCCTTGGAGGTGTCGGCCTTGGAGGTGCCGGCCTTGGAGCCGTCGGCCTTGGAGCTGTCGGCCTTGGAGCCGAGGTGGCTGAGCGGGGCGAGGCTGATTGCCGAGGCCGAGGTGGGCCGTCGCGGATGTTGAGGTCGGAGTGGGCCGCGGCCGATGCCAAGATCGAGGTGGGACGCGGCCAACGTTGAGACCGACGCCGCTGTCAAGGTGGGCCGTCCAAAAATTATTGTATTTTATTCTCTATGGGTCAACTGGCCCCATCAGCCACCACTCCGGGCTCTGATGTTAAGGCCATGCTTCTTGCTGCAGAGGACGGAGGCTTGAACATGGGATTCATTTGTTGGTGTGACAATGAGGACAGGCTTCACTGTAGTGGATGAGTAGAGGAAGCGGATATTTTGGATGGAAGATCGAAGGACAGTGCTGTAGGCAGTGGTATTTGGGGTATACACTATATTGGAGGGTTGAGTGTGGTTGAGGAAGCATTGGAGGAAGTTTTCATGGGTTGTGTTGGAAGCTGTGACTGGAGACGTAGCCGTTAGAATTAAGAGAGAAAGAACTACGAGATTTCCAAAGGATGATGGTGCCATATTATTATTGGTTTTGCTCTCTTTTCTCTTTTGCTGAGGATGGTTCTTGTTCTGGGGGAGGTGGCTATTTATGGAGAAAACCCATGGAGTTTGAACAAGTGGGAAAAAGATCGGAAGAGATGGCATTGGGCTAGTCCATGAGTCATGATGGAGCACAGATTTCTGGAAGGAAATTGGCAGAAGACTGTAGTTAAAAAAGGAAGGCGTCTTAAATTTTTTCCAAGCATTTGTTTCTATTGCAAGGTATACTATACTAATGATATTTGAGGTGATTCATTACGAATTATTCATATGAAGGCGATGAGATTACTGTAGTTGATTGCACCTCTGTAATCATCTGCAATGATGATCCTAAATTACTTCTACCTCTAAGAAGTGTTTAATAATCCAAATAGGATTGGCACAATAATCTTGTATTATTAGTGATCCTTATATTGAGATGATGTAATTCTTGATAATTTAAGATCACCATTAGCGATATACCATAGAAATCTTGGATTATCAATCATAAAATATTAAAATTATCTTTAATTAGTTAATCTCTTTTTACATTAAAAAATAATTATCCAAATATATTATATAAATACTATAATAATTTATCATTATTTCATATTTTTTATTATAATATTTAGATTAAATTATAATATTATATTATAATAATATTATATTATAATATCATCCTATATTATATAATTATAATTATATTGTATTATTATAATATATAAAATTATATTATATTAATATAGAAATAATATGAAAACGAGATCAATTCTAACCAGGCCAAAGGTAGTGCATCCTTTTGACCAGTCACCCAACCGTAATTACAGCTGGATGCAAAATGAGATTTTTTTTCTTTTGCAATTGCAAAGTAATCAACTTGACTTTTCTATAGCATATTATTAAAACAACGAAACGCACGATGCGTCTTAATTCCAATTGCCAGGATTTTATCCAAGATCCTTGCATACTTTTCATATCATAGAGGACCATCATCATCACTAAAAAAATTGATCCATCAACAAAGCGGCAAGTACCTTTCAATCTGCGCTGATGGTTTGACATACGAGTATTCTCTTTGTAGTAATGACTTAAAAACTAAAAGGATTAAAGATGCTTTCAATGGTCTCTCAGTTTTCCAAAGTACTCAAGATTTTTTATCAAGGACTGACTTTCAAAAAGTTATGATAGAATAAAAAAAATCCTTCTATCTTCTCAAGTCATTCATTTCTCCATCACTTTAAATGAGCACAATAATCTAATAATATCTTGAAGTCATTAGCTAATATTAATTTTATAATTTACTCATGCTTGGATGGTTGTTCCAAGTCTTTTATAAATATCTAGTCATGCATGTAAGCCTCTAGAATGAAGTTGAAAAAAAATTTAATAAAGTATTGAAGAGGATCTTCCTTATCTTATCAAACTCTATATTTCTTTGGTAATTTTTTCATAGAGTGGTGAGTTCTTAAAGCCCTGTATCCCTAGTAAAGTTTCTTTGGGTGGTGGTTATCCTGTATCCCTTAAATTATAACTTGGGTGGTGAGCTTATATCCAATTCCTCTTAATCACAATCCCAAGTCCCGGCATCAATTTGGTATTAGAGCTTTGGTTATTATAGCTAGTCGTTGTTGTAGTGCTCATGAAAGGGATCTTTGTGATATTGAAATTAATGATTTAGGAAGACAAGCTCAACAACTCCAGCAAATTTTGGAACAAAGTCATCCATTTTAACATTATGTTCAAAGTCATAATGAAGAAGATGATATTAACCTTTTCATCATGCTCACAATCAACATTTAAGTGGTGAACCGACCCCTTCTTCCCCTCGAACCATAAGGAATCGTAACTTTCATCATGAATTCAACATCAAAGTTGATTTACCAGAATTTAAAGGAATGATGCAATCAAATGAATTTCTTGATTGGCTCCATACTGTTGAAAGAGTTTTTGACTATAAAGATGTGCCTGATTACTGTAAAGTCAAACTTGTAGCAGTAAAGTTACAAAAATATGCTTCTTTATGACAAAAAATCTTAAAAAATAATGTGATCGTGAAGGAAGAAGAAAAATTATAGCATGGAAGAAAATGAAGAGGGAGCTTAAGAGAAAATATATTCCTGACAAGTATAGATAAGATGTTTTTTTTAAGTTTCATAACTTTTGATAGAAAGAGTTATCCAATGAAGAATATACTGCTGAATTTGATCTTCTCTTGATGAAGTGTGATTGAACTAGAGGAGCAAATTATAGCTTGCTATTTTGGAGAATTGAAGCTTGAGATTAGTAATATGGTGCAATTACAACCTTATTGGAGTTATAATGATATATGAAAACTTGCTCTCAAGTTAGAAAAGCAATAAAAGGAGACTCATGGTAGCAGTTTTTAATCTTTTATCTATGATGGTTCTTCTAATCAAGGTAATAATTCTACTTCTAAGTCTGTTCAAGCTACTAAATCTACTTCAAAATCTGTTTCTAAAAGAGATGCAGGAGCTAGTTCTAAACAACCATTAAGCTCTATTAGCAATAACTCTTGTTGATGTTTCAAATGCTAAGGATATGGACATATTGCTTCTGAATACCCAAATCACAAAATTATCACTTTAGTTAAAGAAGAATATGATCATGATCTTAATAGGGAATCACTAGAAAATCAAGAAGTTTCAACTAAAGATGATGAAATAACTTATGCTAATCAAGGTGAATCTCTTGTGGTTTAGAAAAATCTGATAAATACTCTTGAAGAAATGGAAGATAATTAGCTTCGAAAGAATATCTTTCATACAAAATGCACTTCAAATAGCAAGGTGTGTGACGTGATAATCGATGGTGGTAGTTTTGAAAATGTAATATCTACTCAGATGATGGATAAATTAAATTTAAAAACAAAGGAGCATCCTTAACCCTATAAGCTTTCATGGCTCCAAAAAGACAATGAAATCAAGGTAAACAAATGCTGCCTTGTATCATTTTCCATTAGTAAACATTATAAAGATGAAGTTTTGTGTGATGTTGTTTCCATGGATGCCTATCATTTATTTCTTGGTTGCCTTTGGCAATTTGCTAGAAAAACTATTTATGATAGATATAAAAATACTTGTATTTTTGTCAAAGATGGTATCAAGGTCATTTTGGCTCCTTTTAAATTAGAAAAAGTTTTCAAACCTTCAAAAGGGGAGGAAAGTAGTCTACTAACACTCTCAGGATACAGGAAAGAGTTAGAAATGAGCAATAGAGCTTATGTTCTTATAGTTTTTGAGGAAAATGAGGATAATAGAGTTTCACCTCCTATAATGAAGTAGTTACTTGAAGAATATCATGACTTTATTCCTAAAAAGTTTTCATCTGATCTTTCACCCTTGAGAGGGATATTCAACATTGTATTGATCTTATACCAAGAGCTATTTTACCAAATAAAGCAGCTTATAAAATGAGTTCAAAGGAGCATGAAGAATTGTAAAGACATGTGAATGATCTTTTAACAAAAGGCTTGGTAAGGAAAAACATGAGCGCTTGTGCTGCGCTAGCTCTCCTTATTCCTAAAAAGGATGAGTCTTGGAGTATGTGTAGATAGAAGAGCTATGAATAAGAACACTATTGGCACTCGCTTCTCCATTTCTCGACTTGATGATCTGCTAGACCAACTTCATGGTGTTAACATATTCTTAAAAGTTGATCTTCGCAGTGGTTATCATCAAATCGGAATGAGACTTGGAGATGAATGGAAGAGTGCTTTCAAAACATAAGATGGTCTTTATGAATGGATGATAATGCCATTTGGTCTCTCTAATGCTTCTAGTATATTTATGTGCATAATGAATCATGTTTTTAACCATTCTATTGAAAAATTTATTGTTGAATACTTTGATGATATTCTCATATATAACAAAGGTGAAGAGCAACACTTGTAGCATGTTCGTGAGGTTTTCGATGCTTTGCGAAAGCAAAAGCTATATGTTAACTTAAGCAAATGCAGATTCTTCACTGATTCACTCATTTTTTAGGGTTATGTTGTATCAAAAGTTGGATCTATACAAGGTTGAAGCTATCATATAAATTGGCTTGAGCCAAAAACACTCCATGATATTCAAAGTCTTCATAGACTTACCTATTCTATAAGTGATTCTGTTGGGAGAGTTAATCCCCGAGGCATGCATATTTTAAAATTTGATAACAATTATCAATGTGGAAATTTAAAGATTACATATTAATCTTTCTAACATGTATCAAGATCATATCTTTGCCTTATATTATAAGATCGTTTGATCTAAGTATTACATATAAATTAAATAATTAAGATCATATCTTAATCTTCAAGATGAGAAGTCATACTACTCATCTTGAAGCCTGCCTTAAGATCTAAGGATCAAATCACTCACCTTAAGAACAGTCGGTAAATCCTTTGTGCTCTGCAGCCGTTCAATCGTCGGCCTCTAGTATTATCCACGCGAAGCCCCCGAATGATCGGATTCCCGGGAGTGCTAGCTCGCGAAAAATAATTTTGCTGATCTTGAATTCTTCCACTTGAATCTTCCTCTAAGATCCACCAAGCTTTTGCTAACACTAAAATCACACCAAAATTTTCTGTTCTAACTCTTAGAACTGTAACACTTGGTTCTAACTGTTTAGAATTTTTGATCTCTTTTGATCTTGTGTTGTTTTATCTGGTGAGGGATGTCCTCTATTTATAGTTTCATATTAGCCAGCCTATTGAATTCTAACATTTAGAATTCCGCTGTTTTTGTGAAAACCAAAGAGACATATTAAATTCACACACTTATCAATGCATGAAGAGTTGTGTGGAGTGCTCTTCCAAAGAGGCACATTAATTCACACGCTTGTCAATGCACGGAGAGTTGTGTGGAGTGCTCTTCCAAAGAGGCATATTAATTCACACACTTGTCAATGCACTGAGAGTTGTATGGAGTGCTCTTCCAAAGAGGCACATTAATTCACACACTTGTCAATGCATGGAGAGTTGTGTGGAGTGCTCTTTCAAAGATGCACCTTTTAGCAAAATTTATTTTTCTAGAACTTGGGAATCATTTGAAGAAGACTAAAAGTTATAAATTAAATTCTGCATGAGAATTTAATTTCTCATGAGATGAGATTTTAGTTATCTCATCATGCGAGAAAACCTTTTTCACACATGGGGTTTGGATTTTTGGTTTTAAGCTAATTTGAATTTATTGGATTAAACCAATATAGATCATGGTCCTAGCCCAAATCAAATTTGGCTAATCCTGAATCTATTTAAATCTAATTTCAAATCAATATTTGAAATTGATTAGTCCTTCTAGTAGACTTAAACCAAATTGAATCTTATTCACTTGTACTTAATCCAATTGAGATAATTCAATCAATCAAATTGATTAATTAAATCATATACGATTCTCAATCGTTGATCAGCAAATAGATCATCCTAGGAAACTTCTATGCGTGTGACTCTCTAGGTTCGAACCTAAGCCGGTAGCATAGAAATAATTTTCTATACTAATCGATGTGCCCATCTAGCAATGGAACCCGACGTCCGGATAGGTCGAAGAGTTGCCGAGCAAACTCCAAGAACCCTAAGAAATAGTTACCATATAATTCATCCTCTTGACCACAAATGCTAAGGATGGCTTAAGAGCCTGTCAACTCTAAACAGCAAATCCATAAGTGATTTCAATTTTAGTGATCATGTGACTTTCACATGAAGTGCCTTGGCCAAGGTCTTGCTAAATTGAAACACAAGCATTTCTCCTTTTAATGGGATAGGTCAAATTCCATCTTGATCCACAACTGACTACCACAAGTACTTGACTGCACCCAGTAACCTTTCATAGCTGGATTAGAAATCCAGATGGTCCGGCACCTAAGTACAATGAGTTTCTTGTAAGCCACTGGTTGTGATCTTCAGGTCTGAAGGATACTTATACCTATATCTTCTCGGATTAACTCTTGACAGTAAAGTATCCAGAAATGAGTCACGTTCGATGAAATGTACTCCTACACTTTCACCTATATGTCTTATCAGTATCTCTACACTCCTTGGTTAAGAGGATAACCAACAAATATGATATACAACGTCCTATAATTGATAGTACTATGGCCCTGTCATAGTATATCATTTGGTCGCGAACTCTTTTAAGGACCTTCAAAGATAAATCCTCCTTTATCGTGAAGGAAGATCCTGAGGGCTTCATTACTATTAGGAGTTTTAAGAAGATGTTCTTGTAATGAATAAATTGCCAAATAACTTTTATTAATATATCAATTTATATACAATTTACATCAACACAATCATCAAATGATTGGCTTTAGGATACAATTCCCAACAAACTCCCACTTAGTCTAAAGCCACTCATTACAGTATCTAATACACATCTTCAATTTATAGTCATCAAACTCTTTGATGCTGAGTGCTTTAGTAAATGGGTCACCTAGATTTTCCTTTCCATCAATCTTCTGAAGATTTATGTCACCTCGGTCTACAATCTCTCGTATAAGATGAAACCGACGCAGTATGTGCTTGTTGCGCTGATGTGCTCATGGTTCCTTTGCTTGAGCTATGGCACCAGTACTGTCACTGTACAACAGGACTGGTTCATCTATGGAAGGTGCCACTCCAAGCTCGGAGATAAACTTTCGCAGCCACACAGCTTCTTTCACAGCATCTGATGCAGCGATGTACTTTGCCTCGCACACCGAATCTGCCACTGTATGTTGCTTAGAACTTTTCCAGCAAACAGCTCCACCATTTAGGATAAACATGAAACCCGATACACTTTTGCTATCATCATGATCTGATTGGAAACTGGAATCAGTATATCCAACAAGTTTCAAATTAGACTCTCCATAGACTAACCACTGGTCCTTAGTATTTCTCAAATACTTAAGGATTGTCTTAACAACTTGCCAGTGTTTTTCTCCTGGATCAGATTGGTATCTACTCACTACTCCTAGTGAGTATGCCACATCTGGTCTTGTACATGTCATGGTGTACATAATCGATCCTACTGCCGAAGCATATGGAATTCGACTCATACGTTCTCTTTCATTAGGAGTTGTCGGACAATCCTTCTTAGAAAGATGAATTCCATGGCCTATCGGAAGATAGCCTTTCTTGGAATTCTCCATGCTAAACCTCTTTAGCACTGTGTCAATGTACGTAGATTGGGATAAACCAAGCATCCTCTTAGATCTATCTCTATAGATCTTCATCCCTAGGATGTATGATGCTTCTCCCAGATCTTTCATGGAGAATGTGATGATAACCATGTCTTTATTCCTTGTAATGCAGGGACATCATTCCCGATTAAGAGAATATCATCCACATATAATACAAGAAATACAATAACGGAACGTTAGCCCATTTATAAATGCAAGGTTCTTCTTTATTCTTAATAAAGCCATAAGATTTGATCACTTTATCAAATCGTATGTTCCAACTCCTAGATGCTTGCTTAAGTCCATAAATAGACTTCTGTAGCCTGCACACTTTAGACTCGTCTTTAGATATAAAACCTTCAGGCTGTATCATATACACCTGTTCTTCTAAATCACCATTTAGAAAAGCGTTTTAACATCCATTTGCCAAATCTCATAATCTAAGTGTGCTGCTATAGCTAGCATAATCCGAATGGATTTCAGCATTGCCACAGGAGAAAACGTTTCGTCATAGTCAATACCATAACGTTGACGATACCCCTTGGCAACCAGACGTGCTTTATAGGTCTCAACCTTTCCGTCTGCGCCTCTTTTCCTCTTGAAAACCCACTTACACCCTATGGGTTTTATCCCTTCGGTGGGTCAACTAATGTCCATACATTATTGTCCTTCATGGAATCAAGTTCGGATTTCATGGCATCAAGCCATTTATTAGAGTCAGTCCTTTGCATAGCATCCATATAGGTGATCGGATCCTCGTTGTTCTCATCGAGTTCAACAGGATCATCGTTCTGGACCAAGAAACCTAAGTATCTGTCCGGTTGATGTGGTACTCTACCAGATCGCCTTAATGGTGCATCTAAAATGGGTTTTGAGTTTGATCTAATCAACTCAGATTCTAAGGGTTCACTGGTTTGTGTTGTTCCTTCTACTTGATGAACTTCCTCAAGTTCAACATTAGAGCTATTTGTTCCTTCACTAAGGAACTCCTTTTCAAGAAAAACTGCTCTATTACTAATGAACAACTTTTGTTCTTCAGTATTGTAGAAGTAATATCCTTTGGTTTCTTTCGGATAGCCGATGAAAAAATATTTGTCAGATTTGGGTTCAAGTTTGTCTGATTTTGCACGTTTCACATAAGCCGGACACCCCCAGACTCTCAGATAGGTGATAACCGGTTTATGTCCATACCACATCTCATGTGGAGTTTTAGAAACAGACTTACTTGGAACCTTATTAGAATATGACAAGCTGATTCTAATGCATATCCCCAAAATGATATTGGCAAGCTTGCAAAACCCATCATGGACCGAACCATGTCTAACAGAGTTCGATTCCTTCTTTCCGACACACCGTTATGTTGCGGTGTTCCAGGAGTCCATTGGGAGAGAATCCATTCTCCTTAAATATGTCACAAAGTCATTGGAAAGGTATTCGCCTCCTCGATCTGATCGAAGGGTCTTAATACATTTTCCTGTTTGTTTTTCTACTTCTTTATGATATAGTTTGAACATTTCAAACGATTCAGATTTATGTCGCATAAGATAGACATAACCGAACCTAGAAAGGTCGTCTGTAAAAGTAATGAAGTAGTAATATCCACCTTTGGCACAAGTGCTCATTGGTCCACATACATCAGTATGTACTAGACTTAATAGCTCTTTGGCTCTTTCACCTTTTCCAGTAAAAGATGACTTGGTCATTTTACCAAGAAGACATGATTCACAGGTAGTTAATGATTCACAATCATCAACTCGAAGGATGCCCTCCTGAGTTAACCTGTTTAATCTGTTCTTATTGATATGACCCAGCCGATGGTGCCAAAGATAAATGTCTGTGACATCAGTTGTTCTAGGGCGCTTGATTTGTACACTACATTCACAGGCTGTGATAATATATAAATGCCATTAGATAAATGCCCAGTCATTACAGTGACTCCATTCATAATGATATTCAAAGTAACATCCTTTATTGAAATTTCATAATGACTTTTGGCCAGAAGGCCTACAGAAATTACGTTCAACAAGAACGTTGGGCAAAAATGACAATCATTTAGTATAATGACATTTCTATTGAAAACTATTTCAAGAACTCCTAATGCCAGAACTGGAACTAATCTTCCATCGCCGACATTAAGGAATCTTTCATTGTCCTCAAATCTTCTAGTGACCTGTAGTCCCTGCAATGAATTGCAAATGTTAAAAGGACTCCCGGTATCCAATACCCAGGTCTGATTATCATATACAGAAAAATTACAAGGTGTTATCATATAAATACCTTGTTGAGCAACATCTTGCCCCTTTTTCTTCTTTGGCCTGTTTGGATCAAGTGTGGCAATGTAAAGAGGACAGTTCCTCTTCCAGTGCCCTTGCATCTTGCAATGAAAGCATTCAGCTTGACTTTTATCAACTTTCTTCTTCTGCATCTGACCCCTTATAGATGTCCTAGCATGTTGCACCTTTTTCTTATTCTTTTTCTTCTTCCCTTTCCCAAAGGGTTGACGCCCTACCTTAGATCCTTCAACCACATTAACCAAACCCTTAGAGAGCTGGTTATCCTTCTCAAAGTTCTGTAACAACCCCAACAAACCGTGGTAGTTGACTGCAGGCTTTGTCATTCGAAAATGAGTAAGGAAAGGTCGGAAGGATGGAGGCAAGGAATTCAGGATCGCATCTTTTCCCAACTGCTCATGTAGGGGAAAGCCGAGCTTGCTTAGGAGTTCTATCTTCTCGATCATGTACAATACATGATCAGTGACAGGAGATCCATCCCTCATTCGAGCATTAAAAATAGCACAACTAGTCTTGTGCCTTTCAACATCGTCGGTGTGCCGAAAGATTCATTCAACGCTTGAATGATTTCTTCTGGCTGAGCATTCTCGAACCGGCGACCGAATTCATCGTTCATTGCTGCTAGCATGATGCAACGTACGCTAGTTCTATCATTGAGCCACTTCTGATAAGTGTCTTTCTCAGAACTTTGTGTTTGCATCAGGTATCTTTGGTGCAGGATTATTCAGAATATATAGAATCCTCTCATGCTCAAGGACGATCTTAAGTTTTCTAAACCAGCTATTGAAATTTGAACCATTCAACTTGTCACTATCCAATAGGGACCTTAATGATAAATTAGTGGCCATTTCTGCATAAGGAAAAACTAAAGTTTATTAGTATATAAATTGATTCAGTCTAAAGACTTGGACTTTAGTCTAAAGATTCTCCCACTATTTTGTTCAAATTGGCAGCCTCTACACCCCAATTCGAAGAATTATTCTTAATTCTTTAGCGGGCACTAAGATCTACATAGACTACATACAGGCCCAAGTGAAGCTTGGCCAACCCATATGCATCTAAGAGTAGGTTCAAAACCAATTGTTTCCCAAACAATTCTTAGTGTTCAGTTTTGCCCCATGTACCTCTTCAGCAGGCATGGAGTGCCTCCACTGAAAGTTCTGGTTAGGTCCAACCATTAAATGATATAATCAGTGTAACCTATCAATAGACAACCAAGCCCGAGTGAAGCTCGGCTCACCTGACTGTCTATTTAATAGTTACGCTGACTTATCATATAATGAATGATAATTCCGATGGTTGACAAGCACCAGGCATGGAGTGCCTCCAATGATTATCAAGACATCGGACTCATTATCACCCACCTTAATGGGAGGCTATGATCTAGTTATCATATAACTATTTCATTTTAAGGACCTAATAATTTTAGAGGATTTTAATAATATGAAGATAAATTGACTAATCAAGTTCTCCCACTGAATCTATGAAATCGGTAGAATGAAACAAGATTAAGTCAGGTTAAGTGGCACCTAAATCAGTCAGACTGATTTCCTTACAGGCATGGGTCAACCCGAATCAGGTAAATGATCTGAATCATAAATGGTTCACCACATTGACCAGGTGAGTGAGATCGATGGGAGGGATATGCCATTAACTCGTTAAAGACGCATCAATACGAGTAGCTCCCAATTAAAAACCATTCGATCGTTGATCCTAGAGCAACTTGCCAACTCACCTTGACATCATATGGTTAACCAATTCTGATTTGACCATCTAAGAGATTCATGCTCAACCACGGAGCCTAATCTACTTCCATTTGGTTTAATCAAAGAGAAGGACATGATCAACTACAACTATTGTTTGATTTAGAGCATTCTTAACCTAATCTAATTAGATTTGATCAAATACTCTTTTAGTCCAGTTGATTTAAACCTTAGGGTCTAACCCTTTATGGACCCGATTTAGCTAACCCAAAAGATTAAATATATTTCATGTTTACATGTCATATATTTCAATCAAGCATCAATATTATGTTACTACTCATAATTCCTATATTTAGATCATATCTAAAGAGATTATGAATTAATATTTGACATTCAAATAAACTCTCATAAATATTTGTATGTTTCATAACATAGACATCATGCCATCATATATCATATCTATGTTTTATACTAAACATGCAAATATCATGCTTTTATACAACATCAATATGTATCAAATATAAAACATCTTTTGAGAGTGTGTGTAATCTATGTTTTGATGCCAAAGCTCAATTTAAATTATCTTTAAACAAGCATCAATGATAAAACAATCACGGCAATATGTCACAGAATACCTCATTGAATGGGTAATTTGGATTTTCAATCCATCTGTGACCATATAGCCTTGCGATTAGTTTTAG